>JAJTUV010000974.1:600000-950947 GCA_021653895.1 Mastomys natalensis | reverse complement strand
CGGTACCCAGGGGAGAGGGATGGGGATGAGGACCAGAAACTAAAGGCCATCATTGGCTACATAGGTAGTTTAAGGACAGCCTGGATCCTGAAACTCTGTCTCAAACAGCCAAAAGGAAATCCACACAATATCCCTATAAATGTTGAAAGGTTATCTGAAAATCTTAATAGCTTCTTTACATATCACCTAACAAAACAGAAAAAGATGGGCATATCCTGAAATGGCAAAGCTTGCCCTTACCACCCTTTCCCAGGAAAAACAGTATCTAGTGTGAGTGATGGGAGTGACAAGCAATGATATTGCTTATAGCAACTAGTATTTCACCTTGTTTATTCATAATAGCCAATATAAAAGCTAGGAAGACTACATTAAGACCTTATCTCAAAGGGAATAGAAGAAGATAGATAGATAGATAGATAGATAGATAGATGAGATAGATAGATAGAGAGATAGATAGATAGATAGAAGATAGATAATAGATGTAGATAGATAAATGAAAAAGAAGCATACAATAAGAAAAAGAGAATGGGCTTTTTCAGGTGTATATGTGTGTAGTGTCTGTTCATGTGAGTATGCACATTCAATTGTGTGTAGGTACACATGTGTGTGAGCACATAGTTCATGAATGTTAAAAGGTCTGTGCTCTCATTCTCAGACCTTGTGGCCCTTACTTAGGTAGTGCCTGATGCAGAAGCATCCCCTCTGAGCTTCCCACACAAGGAGGACCCTGACCCCATCTTGCCATGCTCAGGGACCATGAGTGCACCTGTTGGAGGTTGCCATCAGTCAGCTGAGGCACACATCCCAGTTCAGCACTGTTTGCATTATATCTCTGTCTCCTGGGAGACTCAGGAACCACTCCTGTGTCAAGCCACACTGAGGACTAAGAGAATTCCCTCCACAGTCTTTGAGGATAAAGGGCTAATTTCCAAAATATATAAAGAACTCAAGAAGCAGGCTGGAGAGATGGCTTGCTCTTCCAGAGGTCCTGAGTTCAGTTCCCAGCAACCGAATGGTGGCCCACAATGATCTGTAATGGGATCCGATGCCTTCTCCTGGTGTGCATGAAGACAGCTACAGTGTATTCATATAAATAAAATGAATAAATCTCGCCAGGCGGTGGTGGTGCACTCCTTTAATCCCAGCACTTGGGAGGCAGAGGCAGGCGGATTTCTGAGTTCGAGGCCAGCCTGGTCTACAGAGTGAGTTCCAGGACAGCCAGGGCTATACGGAGAAACCCTGTCTCGAAAAACCAAAAAAATAAAAAGAATAAATCTCTTTAAAAAATAACTCAAGAAGCTAACCTCCAAAAAGTCAAACAAATGGGGTATGGAACTAAACAGAGAATTCACAACAAAGGAATCTCAAATGGCAGAGAAGCCCTTAAAGAAATGTTGAAAGTCCTTGGTCATCAGGGAAATACAAAACAAATCGACCCTGAGATTCCACCTTGCACCAATCAGAATGGCTAAGATCAAAAACTCAGGTGACAGCAGATGTTGGCGAGGATGTGGAGAAAGAGGAACATTCCTCCATTGCTAGTGGGATTGCAAACTGGTACAACCACTCTGAAAATCAGTCTAGCAATTCCTCAGGAAATTAGAAATAGATCAACCTGAAGCTCAACCAGCTATAGCATGCTTGGACATATACCAGGGCACATGTTCCACTATGTTCATAGAGGCCTTATTTGTGATATCCAGAAGCTTGAAACAACCCAGATGTCCCACAACGAAAGAATGGATACAGAAGATGTGATTCATTTACACAATGGAATACTACTCAGCTATTAAGAATGAGAACATCATGAGTTTTGCAGGCGAATGGATGGAACTAGAAAATATCATCCTGAGTGAGGTAACTCAGTTCCAAAAGAACATGTATGATATGTACTCACTAATAAGTGGGTACCAGCCAAAAAAAAGTACAGAATACCTAGGATACAATACACAGAATTCAAGAAGGTTAACAAGCAGAAGGGCCCAAGTGAGGATGCCTCAATCCCACTTGGGAGGGAGAAAAAAGCAATCACAAGGGGGGAGGAAGGGAGGAACCAGGGTGGGCGAGGGACAGGGAGGGGAAAAGGGGACATGATCAGGTATTGGGAGGGGGACAGGAGTGAAACCCTGAGGGCCAGCAGAAAGAAAGGAAACAGGCAGCCTCGGGAGGTGGGAGGTAAGATGACTCTCCAGGATGCACCAGAGACCTGGGAGGTGAGAGATGCTCAGGACTCAGAGAGAGGCACCTTAGATGAAATGCCCAAAAGTACAGGGAAGGAACTTATAGAGCCCACCTCCAGCAGGAAGACAGGACATCAAGTGATGGAGGGGGTTGCCATCCCACAGTCAAAAACTCTGACCCAGAATTGTCCATGTCTAAAAGAACTGCAGGGACAAAAATGGAGAAGAGATTGAGGGAAAGGAGTTTCAGTGACTGGCCCAAACTGGAATCAATCTCAAGGGGAGGCTCCAAGGCCTGACACTATCACTGATGCTGTGGTGTGCTTACAGACAGGAGCCTAGCATGGCTGCCCTCCAAGAGGCCCAACAAAATAGCTGAAAGAGTCAGATGTAGATGCTTACACCCAACCAATGAACTGAAGCCAGGGACCCCTGCAATTGAATTAGGGAAAAGCTTCAAGAAGCTGAGGAGGAGGGCGACCCTTCAGCAAGACCAACAGTCTCAACTAACCTGGACCCCTGAGATCTCTCAGACACTGAGCCGCCAACCAGGAAGCATACACCAGCTAATATGAGGCCCCCAACACATACACAGCAGAGGACTGCCTGGTCTGGCCTCAGTGAGAGAAGACACACCTAACCCTCAAGAGATTTGAGGCTCCAGGGAGTAGGGCAGGGGTGAAGAGGTTGGGGACATTCTCTTGGATACCGAGGAGGAGGAATGGAATGAGAAACAGTCAGAGGGTGGACTGGAAGGGGAATAACAACTGGACTATAGAAAAATAATTGAAGAAATATAAAAGATATTAATATATATGTATATATGTGTATACAACACACACACATTCTTAATACATAAGTGAAAGAACAGTCTAAGAATGTAAATGAGGGAGAAAAGTGAGAAGAGGGACTGCATGTGCCATGGACTCCAGGCAGCGGCAGGGGTCACCTCAGAGCCCACATACAGCAGACGCTCTTGTACTCTTTGACGGTTGTCAGAGCACACGCTTGTCTGAGAGGCAGGCTTAATGTTTGCAGCCATGGTCCACATCCTCAAAAAGGAGCACTAGCCACCCATGGCTGGTGTATAGAGAATCCACATAAGAGACCTATTCTTAGCCTGCTCTGGTCTGCTCCAGGAAAGAAACACTGCTGCAGCCTTGGAAGCCTGTGTCACAGAGTTGTGAAGTCTGTTTCTTAGGCAACAAAAACTTCTGTGAATGGTTTCAAATGCAACATGGTCCAGAGATACATGTGTGCCTACAGATTCACAGCAGCATCATTTATAATAGCCACTAAGTGGAGACAAACTCAGGAGTTCATACAAGGGTATATAAAGTCTTAGCTCACGGTCCATAGCCTCAGCAGATAAGACATTCCTCAACTTTAGGGGGAAATTCTGCCACTTACAGCAGCATGGATGAACCTGGAGGGTATTGCGCTAAATGAAATAATTCAGTGACAAAAAGACAAAGCACAGGAGACTGGGAGTCTACTCAGTGGCAAAGTATCTGCTCAAGCACCCAGGTCAGAAGCAGGGCACCACAGTACACGCCTGTAATCCCAACATTGGGAGGCAGAGACAGGTAGATCCCATAAAGATGCCAAAATGATAAGCTCTGGGTTCAATGAAGACCCTATCTCAAGACTCCATCTCAAAACCTAGAGTGGAAAATAATAAAGGGAGACATGTACTGTAGGCCTCTAGCCTCTGTATATAAGCCTCTACATACACACACACACACACACACACACACACACATCACACACACACATGCACACACACATGCACACACACATGTGCACACACACATACACACATACACACATGCACATACATACACACACATGCACACATACACACATGCACATACATGCACACATATGCACACATACATGCATGCACATACATGCACACACATACATACACACATGCACATATATGAATAAACGCAATAACACACACATGCACACATACACACATGCACACATATTCACACACACACATGCACATTCATGCACACACATATACACACACACACAGGACAAGGATTGAGCATAGTGTATGATTTCACTTATGTGAAATTTTACCAAGAATGATCTCATAGAAACACAAAGTAAAATGTGGTCAGAGCCCAGGGGGCTGGAGAATGAGGATCTGAATGAGCAGGCAAAGTCTCAGTTTTACAGAATGAGCATTGAGTTCACGATGGTGTGAACAGACTTACTACTACTAAATTCTACACTTAAAATGGTTTAAATGTTCAATGGTTTGTTTTAGACAGTCTCATGTATTCCCATCTTACCTTGAACTCACTGTGCAGCTGAAGGCAACCTTGAAATTCTGGTCTCCTGTTTTTCTCTCCTCTGTGTTGGGATTACAAGTGTGTGTCACCATGCCATGTAAGGATTGGACCCAGGAATTCTTGTATGTTAGAGAAGCACACTATAAACTGAGATATATCTCTAGCCCTAAAATGGTAAATAACGCATTGTATGCATTTTTATTAAACTGAAAATATTTTAACCAGTAAAATATTTGGTTTTATTCATCAAATGAGAAGCAAAGCGCAGTGATGTGTGTCCTGCTGAGGGCTGGTCCTACCTCTGGGCATCACAGAGACATCAATGCACTGGAGTCCTTAGTATCTTGCATTGGTGCCTATGTGAAGATGCAGCTCAGCTCGCCACTGAGTGTGCATTTTTTTTTTTTTGTATTTTTTATTCAATATTTTATTTATTTATTTACATTTCAGATGCCATACCCCTTCCCCATTCCCCCCACCCATTAATCCCTTATCCCATCCCTCCTCCTCCTTTTTTGCCTTTATACTGTTTAAATTACATGCAAGTATTAAAATCAGCTCTAGGTTGAGGAACTAGCAATACAATAGATACAAATAGTCCAGGAACAAGGAAGACAATAAACCCAGATAATCAAAGAACATGCATGACAATAAACAGAGTCCTGTGAGCACTATTTCTAAAGGTTTATCAGGATGATCAAAATATCTGAGCATACTTCCCTGTCTTAGCTAAAAGTCATTTTCATGCCTGAAGCCTGCTTCTTTGTTCTAGCTTAAGATTTAACTTTCTGTCTATAATTACTTCTTTGTTCTAGCCTAAGATTTAGATTTCTGCCTGAAATTTCTTCTCTGTTCTAGTCTAGGATTTAGATTTCTGCCTGAAGTTACTTCTTTGTTCCAGCCCAATGTCAGATTTCTGCCTTGTCCTTGGCCTGTGTCAGATTCCTACCAGGCAGCCCGAAAAGCTCTCCACATCTCCCCCTTTTTATTGGATAAATCAGACTGAGCCTGTCTTAGGTCATTCTGACAAGAATGCCTTCCTTACCCATTGTGGAATATGCATTATCAAAGGCAATGCACTTTTGTCTTAGGTTGGTAAAGCTCTGTGCAAAATCTTACCCATTCTTGGCTTGCCAGCCTATTAAATTAATAACTTTGTCTGGGGTCAATTTTCAGTATCAAGTCATGTACTTTGGCTGCCAATCTGTTGATGTAGTTAGAGACAAGCTTTAACATGATGGGCAGGAATAAAAGTATTCCCAGGACAAGAAAGGCTAGCATGATCAAGCAATATATACCATTCCTAAGGTTTGACTAAAATGGAAATACTGACCTCAGGCCATGGATAATTTTATCGGCATTATCTGCGGCATCAAAGCTCAACAGAGCAGCATTCTTTAAATTCATAGTCTCACTATGGAAAGTTAAAACAACCAGAGAGGTGTTAGGATTATGCCAAATACCCTACAGATGTCTTTAAACTTTTTTCTAATTCTAATGATATTGTAAATTTTAGAAGTAAAACTACTCCAATGATATTTGTCATGACACTTGGGATGGCTCCTAACTCTTGAACCCTGAAGCTCCTTCAGATAATTTGAATGGGTTATAGAGCATCATCCATTGTTCCAGTTACCTATATAAATTCTTTTATATACTAAATACATTAGTAACATTTTTTGCTAGATGGTTAACAAAAATACTTGTCTTAACACTTTGTGTCAATGCTATTGCAGAAGCAGTGGTGCTAGCAGTTAATGAAATTAAAGCTATTATACCAGCAATAATCAAGCCCACTACCTTCTTGCTTCTGCTTAAAGCCTAACTCACTTCTTCCAGCTCTTTCAATCTTTTTTCAGAGAATCAAGGTTTTCTAATACTCAGGGCAGTAAGACAAAAGCTGGTTGATAGACCCCTGTAACAACATGCCAGGTTTCAAAACACTAACACAATTGGAAATTGACAAAAGTCAATGCAACTTACAATAAATGCTGTAGAAGAGACAAAACCAATTTTAGCTTGACAATTAAAAGAGCCTTAAAACATGCACTAACTCTTGTTTGAAATCCAGATCCTGTCCCAACATTATCTCTTGCTATCCTAACATCATAGCAAGCTACAGCTAGTTTCCAGATTTGTCTGACAAAGTGCAGATCAGTCTTCCAAAAGTAGATTGTTATTTCCATATTGGATTGATTTCTAGATCAGTACATGATTGAGTCCTAATAGCTGGGCACCTTTAAGAGAATACTAGAGACATAATTTCTCTTTTCGATTCTCTATTCCATAAGGTCTAAAAACTTGAGGCAAGACAGCTTGTCCCATCTGGATCTAGTCAAGCAAAGTTGGGTGAGGAACATATGTCCAATACAGCTCCCCAGTCTCCCTTGTCAGGGCACTCAGCAAGCTCACAGGTCGGCATCATTTCTTATCTCAGCAACAGTATGTCTCACCAATCTTTTTAAAGTTCCATGGGCCTCTTCCACAATACCTTGTCCTTGAGGATTATACGAAATCCCCATAATAAATTGTTGACAAAAAGTCTCGACTGCTCGACTACAATTGCCAGCTCCATTATGGTTTTTTATTGGGTATTTTATTTATTTATCTTTCAATGTATAATCCTCTCCATTCCCCCAAAACCTCCTATCCCATCCCCCTTCCTCCTATTTCTATGAGGGTGTGCCCCCATGCATCCACCATTTCCACCTCCCTGCTCTCGAATTCCCTAACACTAGGGCATCCAAACATTCAGGACCAAGGCCCTTCTCTTCCACTGATGCCTGACAAGGCTATCCTCAACTATCTATACAGGTGGAGCCATGAGTCCCTCCCTTTGTGTTCCCAGGCTGGAGGTTTAGATCCTGGGAGCTCTGGTTGAGTATTTTGATACTCCTTCTAAGAAGGATCAAAGCACCCACACTTTGGTCTCCCTTCTTCTTCTTCTTGAGCTTCATGTGGTCTATGCACTGTATCTTAGGTATTGTGAGGTTTTGGGCTAATATCCACTTATCAGTGAGTGCATACCTTGTGTGTTTTTTTGTGATTGGGTTACTGTACTCAGGATGATATTTTCTAGTTCCATACATTTGTCTAAGAATTTCATGAACTCATTGTTTTTAATAGCTGAGTAGTACTCCATTATGTAAATGTACTACATTTTCTGTATCTATTCCTCTGTTGAAGGACATCTGGGTTGTTTCCAGCTTCTGGCTATTATAAATAAGGCTGCTATGAACATAGTGGAGCATGAGTACCTGTTGTATGTTGGAGCATCTTTTGGGTATATGCCCAGGAGTGGTACAGCTGAGTTGTCAAGTAATAGTATGTTCAATTTTCTGAGGAACCACCAGACTGCTTTCCATAATGGTTGTAGCTTACAATCCCACCAACAAAGGAGGAGTGTTCCTCTTTCTCCACATCCTCACCAGCATCTACTGTCACCTCAGTTTTTGATCTTAGCCATTCTGACTGGTGTGAGATGGAATCTCAGGGTTGTTTTGATTTGCATTTCTCTGATGACTGAGGATGTTGAACACTTCTTTATGTGCTTCTCGGTCATTCAAGTTTCCTCAGTTGAGAATTCTTTGGTTAGCTCTGTACCCCATTTTTAATAGGATTATTTGAGTGTCTAGAGTCTAATTTCTTCAGTTCTTCACATAGCTTGGATATTAGCCCTCTATCAGTTGTAGGATTGGTAAAGATCTTTTCCCAATCTGTTGGTTGCAGCTTTGTCCTATTGATGGTGTCCTTTACTTTACAGAAGCTTTGCAGTTTTATGAGGTCCCATTTGTCAATTCTTGATCTTACAGCATAAGCCATTGGTGTTCTGTTCAGAAACTTTTCCCCTGTGCCCATGCGTTCAAGTCTTTTCCCTATTTTCTCTTCTATTGGTTTCAGTGTATCTGGTGGAGGTCCTTGATCCACTTGAACTTGAACTTTGTATAAAGAGGTAAGTATGGATCAATTTGTGTTCTTCTACATACTGACCTCCAGTTGAACCAGTACCATTTGTTGAGAATGCTGTCTTTTTTCTCCTGGATAGTTTTAGTTCGTTTGTCAAAGATCAAGTGACCATAGGTATGTGGGTTCATTTCTGGGTCTTCTATTCTATTCTATTCCATTGATCTTCCTGCATGTCTCTGTACCAGTACCATGCAGTTTTCATCACTATTGCTCTGTAGTACAACTTGAGGTCAGGGATGGTGATTTCCCCCAGAAGTTCTTTTATTGTTGAGAATAATTTTTGCTATCCTGGGTTTTTTGTTATTCCAAATGAATTTGAGAATTGCTCTTTCTATCTCTGTGAAGAATTGATTTGGGATTTTGATGGGTATTGCATTAAATCTGTATATTGCTCTCGGCAAGATAGCTATTTACTGCCGGGCAGTGGTGGCACACGCCTTTAATCCCAGCACTTGGGAGGCAGAGGCAGGCAGATTTCTGAATTTGAGGCCAGCCTGGTCTACAGAGTGAGTTCCAGGACAACCAGGGCTACACAGAGAAACCCTGTCTCTAAAAACCTAAAAAATAAATAAATAAATAAATAAAAAGATAGCTATTTACTATATTAATCCTTCCAATCCATGAGCATGGGAGATCTTTCTATCTTCTGAGATCTGCTTCGATTTCTTTCTTCAGGGACTTGAAGTTCTTGTCATACAGATCTTTTACTTGCTTGGTTAGAGTCACACCAAGGTGTTTTATATTATTTGTGAATATTGTGAAGGGTGTCATTTCCCTAATTTCTTTCTCAGATTCTTTATCCTTTGAGTAGAGGAAAGATAGTGATTTGTTTGAGTTAATTTTATATTCAGCCACCTTGCTAATGTTGTTTATCAGGTTTAGGAGTTCTCTGGTGGAAGTTTTGGGGTCACTAAAGTATGCTATCATATCATCTGCAAATAGTGAAATTTTGACTTCTTCCTTTCCAATTTGTATCCCTTTAACCTCCTTTTGTTGCCTAATTGTTCTGGCCAGGACTTCCAGTACTATATTGAATAGGTAGGGGGAGAGTTGGGAGCCTTGTCTAGTCCCTGATATTAATGGGATTGCTTCAAATTTCTCTCCATTCAGTTTGATGTTGGCTATTGGTTTGCTGTATATTGTTTGTACTATGTTTAGGTATGTGCCTTAAATTCCTGATCTTTCCAAGACTTTTATCATGAAGGGGTTTTGAATTTTGTCAAATGCTTTCTCAGCATCTAGTGATATGATCATGTGGTTTTTTTCTTTGAGTTTGCTTATATAGTGGATTACATTGATGGATTTCTGTATATTGAACCATCTCTGCCTTCCTGGGATAAATCCTACTTAATCATGATGGATACGTGTTTTGATGTGTTCTTGGATTCAGTTTGTGAGAATTTTATTGAGTATTTTTGCATTGATATTCATAAGGGAGATTGGTCTGAAGTTCTCTTTCTTTGTCGGGTTTTTGTGTGGTTTAGGTATGAGTGTAATTGTGGCTTCATAGAATGAATTGTGTAGTGTTCCTTCTGTTTCTATTTGTGGAACAGTTTATAGAGAATCAGTATTAGGTCTTCTTTGAAGGTCTGATACAACTCTGTACTAAAACCTTCTGGTCCTGGACTTTTTTTGGTGGGGAGACTCTTAATGACTGTTTCTATTTCTCTAGGGGTTATGGGACTGTTTACATGGTTTATCTGGGCCTGATTTAACTTTGGTAACTAGTATTTGTCTAGAAAATTGTCAATTTAATCCAGATTTTCCAATTTTGTTGAGTATAGGCTTTTGTAGTAGGATCTGATGATTTTTTTAAATTTCCTTGGTTCTGTTGTTATGTCACCATTTTCACTTCTGAATTAATTAATTTGGATACTGTCTCTCTGCCCTCTGATTAGTCTGGCTAAGTGTTTATCTATCTTGTTGATTTTCTCAAAGAACCAGCTCCTGGTTTTATTAATTCCATGTATAGTTCTTTTTGTTTCTACTTGGTTGATTTCAGCCCTGAGTTTGATTATTTCCTGCTGTCTACTCTTCTTTGGTGTGTTTGCTTCTATTTGTTCTAGAGCTTTCAGATGTGTTGTCAAGCTGCTAGTGTATGCTCTCTCCAGTTTCTTTTTGTAAGCACTTAGAGCTATGAGTTTTCTTCTTAGTACTGCTTTCATTGTGTCCCAATAAGTTTTGGTATGATGTGTCTTCTTTTTCATTACATTCTAAAAAGTCTTTAATTTCTTTTTTTATTTCTTCCCTGACTCCATTATCAATGAGTAGAGTGTTGTTCAGTTTCCACGTGAATGTGGGCTTTCCATTGTTTTTGTCGTTATTGAAGACCAGCCTTAGTCCATGGTGATCTGATAGGATGCATGGGATTATTTCAATTTTCTTGTATATGTTGAGGCCTGTTTTGTGACCAATTATATGGTCTATTTTGGAGAAGCTTCCATGAGGTGCTGAGAAAAAGGTATATTCTTTTGTTTTAGGATGAAATGTTCTATAGATATCTATTAAATCCATTTGGTTCATAACTTCTATTAGTTTCACTGTATCTCTGTTTAGTTTCTGTTTCCATGATCTGTTCATTGCTGAGAGTGGGGTATTGAAGTCTCCCACTATTATTGTGTGAGGTGCAACATGTGCTTTGAGCTTTAGTAAAGTTTCTTTTATGAATGTGGGTGCCCTTGCATTTGGTGCATAGATGTTCAGAATTGAGACTTCATTTTCCTTTGATGAGTATGAAATGTTCTTCCTTATACTTTTTGATAGCTTTAAGTTGAAAGTCGATTTTATTCAATATTATAATGGCTACTCCAGCTTGTTTCTTAGGACCATTTGCTTGAAAAATTGTTTTCCAGCCTTTTACTCTAAGGCAGTGTCTGTCTTTGTCACTTGAGGTGCGTTTCCTGTATTCAGCAAAATGCTGGGTCCTGTTTGCGTATCCAGTCTGTTAGTCTATGTCTTTTTATTGGGGAATTGAGTTCATTGATGTTAAAAGATATTAAGGAAAGGAGATTGTTGCTTCCTGTTATTTTTGTTATTAGTGGTAGCATTGTTTGTGTGGCTATCTTCTTTTGGATTTGTTGGAAGAGGATTATTTTCTTGTTCTTTCTAGGGTATAATTTCCCTCCTTGTTTGGGAGTTTTCCCTCTGTTATCCTTTGTAGTGCTGGGTTTGTGAAAAGATATTGTGTAAATTTGATTTTGTCATGGAATATCTTGGTTTCTCCATCTATGGTAATTGAGAGTTTTGCTGGGTATAGTAGCCTGGGCTGGCATTTGTGTTCTCTTATGGTCTGTATGACATCTGTCCCAGATCTTCTCGCTTTTATAGTATCTAGTGAGAAGTCTGGTATAATTTTGATAGGTCTGCCTTTATAAGTTACTTGGCCTTTTTCCCTTACTGTTTTTAATATTCTTTCTTTGTTTTGTGCATTTGGTGTTTTGATTATTATGTAATGGGAGGTATTTCTTTTCTGGTCTACTCTATTAGATTTTCTGTAGGTTTCTTGTATGTTTATGGGCATCTCTTTCTTTTGGTTAGGGAAGTTTTCTTCTGCAGAGCTGTTAGCTCGAGTGTGGGCTGGCAAGTGTCCTGTTGGGCTGTTGTGGTTCCTGAGTATGGTTCCCTGTTGTGGAGCAGAAGCACAGGAATTTAACTCCGCCTGGGAATGGAGACATCTCAGTCTGAAGTCCCATGGGGGCAGGGGTCCTGAGTGGAGGTCTCCAGGCCAAGGTGGCTGGCCCAGAGGTCAGTAGTCTCTTTTCTTGGGCCCCAAGATGCTGCTAGGAGCTGCAGAAGAACTGAGATGCTTGGCATATGGGCTGGACAGGCCTGCGGCTGAGAGGAACTAGGGGGAGAGAAGCCCCGACAGCACCCCAGGGGTTGAGACTCTTGGTTACTGCACTTGCTTGGCTGGCTCAGCTAGCTTGATTGAATTGGCAGCACACCCCTCCCACCACCACCCCCACCCCGCAACAGGAATGTAGAGAAGTCTTCTAGTAGGAGATTAGGCAGCGGCTGTGGGGGCTCATTGGTCAAAGGCCTTCTCTATGGTTCCCCACGGTTGGACCCCAAAGACACGAGGAAGTCCATGGTTTTAAAGGTTTATTGTCATGGTGGAAAGTAGATGAATCTGGCTATACTCTCCTCCCCGCCCCCCTCTCCCCCACATCTCAGGGCAGACCTGAGTAAAATAGGGAGGGAGGAGGGAGGAAGGTCTGGGAAGGAAAACTTTATTGGCTACACCCTCTGGCCTTTAGGTATCTCATTAATATGGAGATCTCTCAAGGCCCTGAGGCCTGTAATCACACCCTCTACCTGTGGAGGGGCTGGTAGGGGTGTTGTCCTACTTGACTGAAAGGGGCAGATCAATGGAGGTCTTTGGCTGTGTGTCAGGAGCCTGGGATCTAGGAGTGAGGCTGAACACCTACCATATCCCATTAGGGTCTGGGGTTTGCGGCCTGTGCTCGACCAGGAACCAAGCTATTCTTTTCACAGTCCCACATTCTTCTATAATTTTGTTGAAGATATTTATTGGTCCTTTAAGTTGGGAATCTTCACTCTCTTCTATACCTACTATCCTTAGGTTTGGTCTTTTCATTGTGTCTTGGATTTCCTGGATGCTTTGGGTTAGGAACTTCTGCACTATGCACTTTCTTTGACAGTTGTGTCAATATTTTCTATGGTATCTTCTGCACCTGAGATTCTCTCTTCTATCTCTTGTATTCTGTTGGTGATGCTTGCATCTATGACTCCTGATTTCTTTCCTAGGTTTTCTAACTCCAGAGTAGTCTCCCTTTGTGATTTCTTTATTGTTTCTCCTTCCATTTTTATGTCCTGGATGGTTTTGTTCAATTCCTTCACCTGTTTGGTTGTGTTCTCTTGTAATTCTTTAAGGGATTTTTGTATTTCCTCTTTAAGGGCTTCTACCTGTTTACTTGTGTTCTCCTCAAATTCTTTGAGAGTGTTATTTATGTCTTTCTTAAAGTCCTCTATCACCATCATTAGAAGTGATTTTAAATATGAATCTTGCTTTCCTGGTGATATGGGGAATTCAGGACTTTCTAGTGTGGGAGAACTAGGTTCTAATGATGCCAAGTACCCTAGGTTGCTGATACTTATGTTCTTGCACTTGCCTTTCACCATCTGGATCTCCTTAGTGCTACCTGTGCAGTCTCTGACTGGAGCCTGTCTTTCCTATTATCTTGGTTGTTATTAACTGTGTGGGGTTGGGTGTTACTTCTGGGGTTAGAGCTGGGGTCCAATATCTGCTCAGTGCTTGAACCCAGACCAGAAGGAACCAGTGCTCCGGGCCAGGAGTGAATTCCTGGGTCCCAGTGGGTCCCAGTTACTCCCTGTTTGGGGCAGGTGTTGCTGTCTCCTTACCTAAGATACTGCCCTGGTTAGAGCTCCTGGGAGCCCCGCCTCCTCTGGGTTTTGTGGGATTGGGTGCAGAGCTGAAGCCCAAGATCTGCTCAGTGCTTGGGCCCAGACCTGAAGGTGCCAAGTGTGCATTTTCTAACATATTCTACATGTGCCTCATATTCTACCTGAGGTAAAGCAATACCTCATGCATTATTATCTCGTCTATAACACAGATGAGTAATGATACAAGTCTTCTGTGCCCTCATTGGTTCCAACCTTATTTTAAGGCACATATTAGGAGGTTTAGTCTCATAACTCTGTTTTATACATGAGAATGATAAGGCCAGAGAAGCAATGACAGCTCTTCCCAGATCTAGATCTCTCTCTCTCTCTCTCTCTCTCTCTCTCTCTCTCTCTCTCTCTCTCTCTGTGTGTGTGTGTGTGTGTGTGTGTGTGTGTGTGTGTGTGTGTGTTCCAAAACCATCAGGGAAGAATAGTTAACAACTTTTACTGGGGCTGATGAGGTGGCTCAGAAGGTAAGAGCATTTGCTGCTCAAGCATAAGGACCTTAGTTTGAATTCCCAGCACCCCCACAAAAAGCCAAGCGGAGAATGGAGACAGGATTCCTGGGGAATTCTGGCACCAGCCTAGGTCCTAACCAGTAGGAGACACTGTCTCAGTAAACAGTAACACGGCAGAAAGTGATACAAAAGAGCAGGTATACATGTACCTGAGTGTGCATGCCTGAACATAAATGTGCACATATGTTACACATACACACCATACTTTTGTATATATACTGCACACACAATATACATAATGTATACATATATATACACATACACATATAAATATATACATGTACATGCATATACATATATAATACACATATACATAACACACATATAGACATATACACAGACATATACACATAGACATATATGCATATACACTTATGTATACATAGACATATATGCATATACACACATATATATACATCATTCACATGTATACATTATAGATTTGCATATATACATATAATATCATACATACATATGTACAAATATATATATGAACATATATACATATATACAGAGTGATTGTTGTTACCAATTCAATCTAGTCAATACTGAAAGCCCAGGAGCATTTCTGAACTCAACTTCTTCCTGAATACAAAGTTTCTTGCCCAGATCAGCTAGGGCTTAAGGTTTTGCCATTCAGCTATGGGGTTTCCAGTAGTCTCAAGCATTTAGGCAAAGATGAAGAAGAAAGTTTCAGGCAGAGGGCCTTATGTGTATCCCAACTTGCTTTGGGTGGGCAGTTAGGCCTGTAGTCTCCCACCATCCCAGGTACACTGCTGGGCTTTCCCTCCATTCCACCTTGCCTCCTAGTGATTAAGCTTTGTTACCTGGGAAATAACCTAAAGTTCCAACATCACAGAATCATCATATGAACTCAGGCATTTTGTAGTCAGCATGGGTGCAGGTGTACATAATTTAATCCCAGCACTCAAGAAGCAGAGATAGGTGATTCTCTGTGAATTTAAAGCCAGCCTGATCTACACAGTGAATTCTAGGTCAGCTAGGGCTAGACAGTAAGACCCTGATTCAATAAATAAATAAACAAACAAACAAACACACACACACACACACACAGAGGAATCCACATAGATAGATTGATGGTAGGAAGATGATAGATAGATAGTATGGATGGAGAGAATATGACAAGACAGAAATCAGAGATCAGAGCCATGTGTCTATAAGCCGAGTGATACTTGCATTTTCAACAACCTCCAGCAGAGAAGAAAGGACAGGACAAATCCTCCTGCAGAACGTTAATAAACTGGCTCTACCAGCATCATTATTTCAGATTCCCAGCCTCTGGGAAGGAATACATTTCTACTCTTTCAAGACTCCTGTGCTGGTTCTTCTTTCTAGCCCTAGAAACCAACAAGCTAACCTTTGCCTTCCACTTTCACGGTGCGTGAAACTTCTTTCCCAGTGTCTCTCATGAACTCCCACTCCTGTCTGTGTGTGAACGCCCTGCAGAATATCTAAGTAAGTATTGACCTCCAGGGTTTGCATCAGAAGCTGCCCTGTTCCCTAGATTTGGTAGATTCTTGCTTTTGTTTTCATCTAGTGAACCTTAATCTTTTCCCTGCCTCGATGAGCACATGGAGGAAATGTCAGAAGATGCTGAAATTCTCTATTAATGTCTTTTGGGCTGAGAACCAATTCCTTGGAAGTTGGTCTTGTCCTGCAGGGTCATTGTAAGTCCTCAGTTGGGTCAATAATCTTGACCTCCTAATATTCTTTCCATGGGACCACTGTCATTTCACTACCTGATTATTCAATTCCATATTCCTAAATCTCATTTCTTTCCAGCTCCTCTGAGTTAAACATTCTATTTTATTTCCGCTAAATCACCCTTGTAATAGGCTGGATCTTATTCTGTTCGAGTTTTTGATGACTTCCCCATTGAAGGCACATAAAACAGTGTCTAGCATATATACATTTTTACAGTTTAATTCTGAGTTCCCAAAAGATAAATTGAGAACCAAATGGGAAAAGAGACATGAATAAATAATACCAGCTGAACAGACTAAAATATGTAGGAAAAGTTAAGCCCCACTCAGTAAATGTCAAGTATGAAATTGTTTTATATAATTTTATTCATTGGCCCTGTGCTGCTCCCACAAGAGCTCATTCGATTTTCAGAGATTGATACCATTAAGCTCTGCATTCCAAATATGTGATCAAAGTTCTCGCTGCACCACGTTGTGTGTCTTGCACTGTGCAGCAGAGGTGCATTCTCTGGAGCAGAGGAATCCATGTTCCAGTAAGGCTCCCTCCAACCCTGGCCTCGTGGTCTTGCCCCTGCAGCCAGTGACTGAGCAGAAAGGGCAGAAGAGGATGTTCTCCACTGCCGTACTGATCAGAGCAAGGGTGCTGAGAGGACCTGCTCAGGACAAGGAGACCGGGGTGTGTGAGAAGCACCCACAGGCTCGTGCGTTTGAACACTTGGTCCACCGCTGGCGATGTTGTTTGTGTAAGTTGTAGAGCTTTTGGGAGGCAGTACCCAGCTGGAGGCATTGGACTGCTAAGGAGCAGAACTAGGGGCTTGTCATAGAATTCTTTCCTATCCAGTCTCTTATTATATGCCGAGATTTGAGCAAGCAGCTTCATGTTCTGGCTGCCACAGCCATAAGCTGATCCTGTCTCCCTGCCCACAACCCATGATGGACTCCAAAACTATGAGCCAGAAAAAAGAATCCCTCCCTTAAGTTGCTTTCTGCCAGACATTTGGTCACTACAACAAGCTGAGGAATCAATACAGGTGTTATTGGGAGAGCTGAGGAAACTCATTCCCAATATCTGTTGCCTCACTAGGGATGACTTGAGGGAGGACAGCAGCCAAACCCATACATAGGCTGATGCCACAGACGTTGCTGCAAACCATGTCTCTTTTCTTCCTCTACACAGCTGCTGACTGCCCCACTCCCATGATGACATGTCACCCTGCACTGAGTTCCAGGCATTGGAATGTGAGCTGAAGAAGTGGTGTCCTTGTTAAAGAGCTTATTCGTGATGTTTGTCAAAGACAATCTCCCTCTCCCGCCAAACCCCATCCTGTCCTTTCATCTGCATGTCCAGAAATAGGCAAAAGCCAGCATCCTTTCTCTATCAAGGACTTGGTAGAAAGTTTTAGTCCTTGAGGGTTCTGCCACCTCTGTTGTCATGACGCAGCTCTGTCATTGAGACAGAAAAGAGCCCCAGAGAATGCACGACAAGTGAGCATGAACACTATTGTTATTTATAAAGCCAGAATGGATTTGGCCCATGGGTGATGGTTTTCTGCCCTAAAGGAAATCACTCCTGGAAGGATCTTGGACTTCTGAACAACTCTGTCCCTTCCTATGCATTGACCTTTATGGGCAAGGCATAAGTCATAGACTGGCACAGGGATTTGCTCAGACAAGTCACTCATCAGGGATTCAGATTCATCAAGGTGTCATATGAACACCTTTCACAAATGATCCTGCCAATTTTACACACACACATATGTAATCAATAAGGAGGCAGTAAAAATTATGCCCCTATATAAGATATTTTTTGTTTTATGGGTATGGGTGTTTTTCCTACATGTATGTGAGTTCTGGTAGCTATTAAGGCCAAAAGAGAGAGATGGTTTCCTTGGCACAGACCATTGTGAGCCACCATGTAGGCCCTGGAAACCAAACCCAGATCCTCTGCAAGAGCCTCAAATGCTCTTAAACTCTCAGCCATCTCCCCAGCACTCTTTCTTAAGCTTCTTTGCAAAAGCAGTATGAGCTTTTCCATTTCAATTTCAAGACATTCCAGAGACTGAGACATGAGGATGGCAAGTTCAAGTCCTGTTTAGCCTACCTAGAAGGACCTTGCTTAAACAAAAAGGAAAGATGGGAGCTGAAGTCCTAGACCTACCCAGTGGGAAGCAGCTGGCTCTGGAATTTTAGGTATTTCCTACAAATTTAGGGTTCTCCTGGTAAGCAGGACTGACTGGAGATAGATCCAGCAAGAGACTCGTTGGAAGGAATCAAGTCATCCTACAGTCCCCAGGGTGGAGACATCGAAGCTTCATTGGTGCAGCTCCAATCCTGAGGAAGGAGACAGCCAGTGTCCCAGTTCACAGGAGAACTGTGTCCTACTCAAGGGAGAGCCAGCCTTTCAACAATCTGGATGGCACCTGCCCACACTCGGGAGAGCGATCTGCACTACTTGGTCTGTGGATAAATGTCAACATCATTCTGGCAGACATACTCAAGATCATGTTTTAGATGTCTGAGTTTTGTGACCTAGCCATGCTTACACAGAAGAGTAACTGCCACCCAAAACAAACCTTTACCCATGTAGGTGGACAGTTTTGGTAGATTCACACATCTTTCTGTGGGAACTTCTCAACAAATCTGTGAGTCCACTGTGACTGAGTCAAAAGAGAAGGTTGAGGTAATTGTTAAGGTTGGGGTTTTGTATATCAGTCAGGAATTCTCAGAGAAATTTCCTTGTTGTTACCAACAAAATTCAGACCTGGGTTTCATCTTGTTCAGTTCACTTGGTAAGAAAACCTCTCGGCAGAGCTTCCTATATGCCTCATGGTTCTAAAGGCTGAGAAGGAAGGCTTCTGTCAAGGCGACAGCAGTTGGTGTCTGGTAGGAGCTCATTCCTTGTTGGTGGTGCCCTCTCACGGCATCTTCTAGGGCAGAAGCGCTCCACATCCTGGTGCGATCACCTCCTCACCCCATTACTTTAGATCAGGTCTTCAACACACAATGTATATGGGAATTCAAACATTCAGACCATGGCAAATCTTGATTCAAGTGTACCAATTGTTTTAAAAACTAGATTTGTATCTTATGCATAATTGTATTGCTTTGGATAATTTGAATAATTTAACATCACTCAATTATTTTTAAGTATTACAAATGACGTGTCCATACTTTAAATATAGGCACATTTTTCCTCAGACTCAGTCTTAAGAATACAACCTCAAGTGGTAAAAATTCAGAACAAAAATATCCATCACTAGGAAAAAACTGATTATGAGTTGGTTTTAGGTGATGTTCAGTTATCATTGTGAATGTTTTAGTAGGAATATGACAGGGATATGTATAAGTGGAAAGAGACGGTCACATGATAGCATTTTTGTTTCAGATGATACATCACAAATTATTATTTTTAAAGAAGAAGAGGAAGGAGGAGGCAGAGAAGAGGAAGGAAGAGGAAGGACTGAGGGAGAGGAAGAGGGTAAGGTGGAAGAAAAGGGACAAGAGGGGAGAGGGGAGAGGGAGAGGAGGAGAATAGGGAAGAGTAGAAAGAAGGTAGGAGGGAAGGGAGGAAGAAGAGAAAGAAAAAGAAGAGGAGAAGAGGCTGGAAGAGTAGGAGAAGGAAGAGGGAAGGGGGAGGAGGAGAAGACAGTGGAGGAAAAGCTACCAGGAGTTCCACCAGGCATATCCCAGGACAGGACACCAGCTTATATCTGTTTTGGCTGATCAGTGCCCCTGCGTGCCCTCACCATGACTGCTAATTTCAGCATGGGCATGCTGACTCCCCTCAGAGCTAGGCTCTCCCTGCTGATCACAAAATGGCTGCAGCCCTCTCACATCACTTTATAACAAGCAGGAAGAAAAAGTCCAGCTTCCTGGGTCACCTTCCCAAAGCTCAGAGCCTTTTCTCCAATGATCATTTGTCTGTGAACCAAATAAACAATGTGGCCACCAAAGCCGAGTGTTCAGAGCTAAAGACATAGAGGCAGCTCCACTAATTGCACTACAGTAATCCTCGGGCTATATTACAAGGATAATACTGGGGAAAGGTGTCCAGATAACAGTGAATACTGTCAAGGAAGCAGAACAGGGAAGGGGTGTGCGTAATCGTTTCCTTCCAAATCCTCCTTCATAGAACTGTTCTGCCTGTTCAAGCCTGGAGCCTCCAGGCTATAAAGACAGCGTGGCCCATACTGCACTGTTGGGAATGCTCATGAGTTAGTCTGTCTGCTATTGCATTTCCCCCACAGTCATTCATTGCCTCTCATGTTTGTGCTGGCTGGGTGTCTCCTGATCCCTTCCCTCCGCTTCCCTCAGCATGTCAAGCTCCTGCTTAGGTTTGGGTAAGGTTTGGGTACCACCGTCTCAAGAAGGCATCCACAAGTATCTGTTCACTCCTATTGCTGTTAGTGTCTCACCAACATTCCTACACGGAAGCTGATCTCTAAGATAATAGGAATAGTCAGCAGGAAACCCCTGTCCCTGTGAGGACATAGTGATTGTCCTTCCTCCACATGAGGACTCAGTCAGAAAGCTCTATTTTGGAAGCAGAGAGCAAGACCCCTCCAGAAGGACTGTGAGCAATGTTCTCACAGTGTTGTTATGGCAGCAGGGAGACGCTAAGATGGTTCTTGACATCCCACCTTCAAACCGTTCCAAACCTGCATAGTGGGGAACGTCCTCTTCCATGGAGACTCGGAATTCACAGCCATTGTGTTGTCAGCATATCCCCCCTCCAGGATGTAAGCTCTCTGCGGCAAGTCTATGTTTTGTATGTGGTCCAGTGTCAACTCCTTGTTAACACTTGGCATTTGACCTACACTCTACTCGATATCCACATACACGTTAGTGCCCACAATTCTCTGACCACCATTAAAGTAAATTAAGTTGGGTACATGGTAGCCGCTCATGGTCCCAACACTGGAGCAGATGAGACAGGAGCATCACAAACTTGGATGTAAAGATGTGTGGACAGAAGTGTACTCTGAGGGACAACACAGTATAAACAAGTATATGCAGGTGTGCTGGGACACATTGCAGTTTCCACAATGAGACTGGGTTTTGTTGTTGATGATGATGATGTTTTGTTATTATTATTTTCTTTTGAGAGAGAGGTTGCAAGGGCAAAGGGAAGATACGAAAGGACAGGGAGATGAGTGAGATTGGGGTCCATGATGTGAAATTCACAAAGAATCAATAAAAAGTTAAAAAAAAAAAAAAAAAAGTTCAGGCAGTTTAGTGACACACTCCAGCAGGGCATATGCTGAAGAGGCAGAGGCAGGAGGTTCACAAGTTTGAGTTCGGCATAGACTATCCCTTTTCCTTTGGAGCTTAAGAGATAGTTCAGTGGTTAGGAGTGCTTGCTGCTCTCACAAAGGACTTGAGTTCAGTGACCGGCACTTATGTGTTCCTCACAATCATCTGGTATTCCAATTCCAGAGGCTACAGTGCCCTCTTCTGACCTCTGAGGGACTGCATGCATGTGGTGCACATATATCTAGGCAAAACATTCATACATGTAAAATAAAAATAAGTCAGATGTTATGTTACGTAATCATTATTTTATTATTATCATCATTCAATCCTTAGTAGATAGAAAAAAATGCTTTGTCGAACAAAAGCAAGCAGGGCTGGGCATGGTTATACATGCCTACAATCCCAGCATTTAGAAGGCAGAGGCAGACAAATTGCTCTAGTTCCAGACCAAATAAGCTATATAATGAGTAACAAGCCTATGAGGGTTATGTAGCAAGACCCTGTCTCAAAACAAAGAAGGGGGGGTGAAATAACCTGCTTTCTCCCGGATCCCCACATGGAAAGTTGATTGAAATGTAGAGAGGACAGGCTTTTCTCTGATATTAATTCTGCTCCAGATCCCTGCTACACTCCTTGGAGCTGGGTCACTGCTAACTTAAGAAAGCTTGTGAAGTCTGATGTCTATAATTCTTAATTACAATAGCTTTGCTGTTTTATGTGTGTCTCTGCTCACTTAAGCTCAATGCTGACTGACAAACTGTGCTGTCTGCCTGTTCGTCAGTAATTTAGTCAGGCAACCTGCAGCTCGCACCAGATTGATGAGCAGCTGTTAGGTCTGTACTGGGGAATGTATTGTGGTTTTCTTGGGGTGGGCGCCTTTGTGCTGCTGCACGGATGAATAGATAGTGGTGTCTTCTCCAGTGACGATGCGGACAGTATGAAGGGCCACTCCTGCATCTGCACAGGCACATTACAAAAAACTTCATCACCACCATGTACTGTCCCAGACCCAGCATCTGACAGAAAGGCTAGGTAGGTTGCCTCACAAGACTAAGCTCACTGCAATCTCCCAGACTCCCCACGATTCAGGTGAACTCAAATGTGGCTGTCCTAAACCTTCTAGCCAAAAACTGCTTGAGTTGCCAGATCTGTGGCTTCTCTCCAGAGCACTGTAGGCTAGTAAATGTGGCCTGTGAGTAAAACAGCCTTGTCCACAGCTCTGGGGACGTGGGTGATTCTGAGTCACTGTTCTTAGTCACACATTCTTCCAGGCCACGTCCTGTGGCCATCTCCCTCTCAAGCCCGAGCGTTTCTAAGGTAACTCTGAGTCTCTCAGCTGTGTTGAGCTTCCAACTCCTTCTTCCAACAACTTGCATTTCATTATTATTCCAGCTCAAGATTTTATGGTCCCTCCGGCCTGAATACGGAGGCAAGAAAAGCATGCCTAGGGTACAAGCAACTACTTTACTGAGATTTAATTCCCATACCAGGCAATTCACCCACTTACAGCACACAATTTGATGAGTTTGGGCACATTATTAAAGTTGTGATAAAATACCTAAAATATAAAAATTGCCATTCTGACTGGCTTTGTCTGTCTGTGTGGGGCAGCCACACTATGTAGCCAACTCAGCACTGAACTGACATCATTCTCCTGCCTCAGCCTCCTAAGCAGGATTAGTCATGTGAACTATCTCATTTTAACCATTTTAAGTGTCTAATTAGTGATATTCCTTATAGTCATAATACTATATAGAATTACCAAACCATTGTTTCCAAATAGGAATTCCATAGCCACTAAGCATAAACACATCAATCCCCTGCCTCAGCCCCAAACACACCAATCTCTGCCTCAGCCTCAAACACACCAATTCCCTGCCTCAGCCCAAAACACACCAATTCCCTCCCTCAGCCTCAAAGAAGCTTCTTACCAACAATCTTTCTTTGTGATTTTGCCTATTCTGAGTGTCTGTGTAAGTAAAACCCTGGAACATTTGTTGGACAGTGTCTGACTTATTTTATCCACTATGCTTTCAAGATTCATCCACTGTTGTAGAACATTCTAGATGTCCACTCATTGGTGGTAGACACTTGGGTTTTACCACCTATGTCATTGTGAATTGCGCTGCAAAGAACACTGGGATACGAGTATTTGAGGTTTTGCTTGTACAGGTTCTGGGTACCTACAGTAGGATAGCTGGCCATGGGTTAACTCCAAGCTTTTACACTATTGGAGGGAATGCACAAGCATCTTCCCAGAGTCTGAGCACTTTACCTTCCTGCTCGAGTGTGCAAGACTCCCAATTTCTCAACATTCTCACCAAAAGAAAAAAAAAAAAAACCCACCGCTTTCATGTTGTTTCGTTTGGGTTTTTAAGATTTTACTTTTTTGTTTTATGTGTACACATGTGGGCCTGGGTATTGGATTTGTACCATGAGCATGCAAGTACCCTCAGAAACCAGAAGAGGCCATCCCACCCACTGTAACTGGGGTCATGAGCCACCCATTGTGGATATTGGGAGCTGACTCCTGGCCCCTGCAAGAGCAGCAAGTGCTCTTAACCACTGAATCATCTCTCCAGCCATTCTAGTAGTGTATTCAGAACCATGTGGTCCTCCACATCCAAAGCATCAGTTTTCACATGCAGCAGTGGAAACACAGCCATTTGAAACTTGCAAACGTACTCTCTTTAAGACTGGGAATGTCGGTACACACCTTTAATCCAGCACTCAGGAGGCAGAGGCAGGTGGATCTCTGTGAGTTCAAGGCCAGCCTGGTCTACAGAGATAGTTCCAGGACAGCCAGGGCTACACAGAGAAACCCTGTCTTTAAAAAACAAGAACAAACAAACAAACAAGAACACCTTAACTTCAGTGCCACTTCATGTTCTGCAGCTTGCAGAGACAGTACTGAGGACACCAGAGTCACAGACGGCCTTCTTTCTTGGACATGTGCTAATTGGATCCTGTTAAGGGGCAGCATCAGGTGTGTGACATAGTACAGACACATCATGGAATATCTTCTATAAAAGCATAAGTTGAGACACAAACGTGGGGGTGGGAGGTTGGGGGAAGCTGTGACCTCTAAATATGGAGCTAGTGAAAATCAACTGTGATTTTTTTTATCGAAGTTTCAACCCCATAGCAACCTGACATGAGTCAATAAGATCGCCCCAGATGCCTGAGAAAAAGGCAGGTGTGGTGGTGTGTGTCTGTAACCCCAGCAGAGGAGAGGCAGAGACAGGAAGGTGCCTGCAGCTCGCTGACCAGCGAGCATTGCCGAGGGGCAAGCACCAGGTCCAAGGTATAGACCTTGTCTCAAAAGACAAGGTGGATGACACCTGAGAATGATACTGAAGACACTAACCTCTGACCTCACACACACACACACACACTCGTGAACACACACATGGGAGGGGGCGTGGGGACGGCAAGCACAGTATGGTGGAGGTGTACCTGAAAGTTCATCAGGAAAGACAACATTTAAGCAGACATTCAGGCAGCAGGGCCCTGGCCCTTGCTAACAGCAGCCAGAACCTTTCTGTGATGTCTCTGTCATCTTGCCCACATGTTCAGAGGGGGCCAAATGCTCACAGTTGGCTGAGACATTTCTGGCAATTCATGAGTGACATCCTTCAATTCAAGTCACACTGAAGGTTGTCAGGTTTGTCAAAGACAACAGGCTGGAGCCTACATTTGCACTTAAGATACAGACCATTTTCGTTGGTTACTTCCCATTTTGCTTGCAAATTATATTTATTCAGATAGCCCTGCGATATTAGGATGTTCTCAACAAAAGTATGTCTTTTGAATCTCGAGACAAGGTATGGCCTCATACTTACTATATAGCAAAGGATAACTTTGAACTCCTGACCTCCTAAGTGCTAAGATTGCAGACACTGTGACCATGCCTGCCTGGTTTATGCTGTGCTGGAGCTCAAACTCAGCACTTGGTTCATGCTAGGCGGTCACTCTACCTACTGAGATGAACCGCTGGCTCCATAAATACATCTTAAATACTGTATAACTACACAAAGGATTGTTAAAAGATGTTATTCCATTTGAATTATGTATGTATATTTTTGTCTATAGTTATAAGCGTATAACACAGACATGACCGTGCAGGTGTCCTCAGAGGTCAGATCCCATTCAGCTGGAGTGGCAAACAGTTGTGAGCTTCCCATCGTGGGTGCTGGGAACACAAACACCAGGGCAGGGTCTTTACCCTTTAAACATGGGATGGGACGGCTTATCCACAGTGGAACCCTGCTCTGTGTACTTATCCATGGCCAAAGTGCACCTCCTCAAAGGACTATGGCAGGCTCTTGCTCGCTGTTGACTTTGAGAGCACTGTTCTCTCTGTTTCCATGCATGGCTTCTTTTCTTCAGCATAGCCCATGAATGTGAGGACCCCACCCTAGGTCCTGCCTCCGGTCCTTACCCCAGTCCATGTGTCCCTGTGCCTTGTTCAGATGGCACTTACAGTGGAGGAGTCCTGTGTGCACCTCCAGCCCTCATTGCTCAGGGTGACCAAGCAGCATCGCTTCTTTCTCTCTTTAGTGAACAGTCACTCTACCACCTGAGCTTCTAGCCGCACAGGGTATAAAACCAGACTATTCAGCCATCAAAATATTCCTGAATTTCCCTTCTAAGCTCCAACCCAATTATCTGCTCAAGAGATGCCGCCCTGCGATTTGATTGGCTCTGCCCCATTGCTCACGTTCAGTCTCCAAACTCCTCCTGTATCACCTTCCAGCATCCATCTGCTCTGTCACCAGACCTCCCCTTATCATTTTTTGCTTAAACAATTATATCTGGATTTTCAAACTCCCATCCCTGAAGAGCTCCAGCTCTTTCCTTTCTTTCTCGGCAGTTTTCCCTGTTGCTCGGTGTCCAGAGAAGCTTTTCAATTCCGTACCTAGTTCCCTTCCTCCAAGATCTCCATGGTTTCTACGAGATAAGAGTTTTTTTTTTATTCTAAGAATAAATTTACTTCCATCACTGAAGGAACCAAGGCCCATAGACATGAGACTAAGCTGTCTTCCTTCTAGAAGGTAACTCAATGATTAACATCGTCAGCTTGACAGAATCTAGAGCCGCGTAGAAGGCAGACCTCTGAGCGCGCCTGTGAGGGAGCTTCTAGACTTAGTTAGTTGAGGAGAACAAACCATCCTACATGTGAGTTGCACCATGGGTCCCGATGAATAAAAAGGAGGAAGTGAGCTGAGCCCCAGCGTCCATCGCTCTCTGCTTCCTGACTGCGGACATAATGTGAGCAGCCGCCTCATGCTGCGACTGCCATGCCTTCCCTCCATATTGAACTGAACCTTCATACTGGCCATCAAAATAAACCTTTCCTTTCTGAGGCTGTCTCAGTTAGGTATTTGGTCACAGTAATAAAAAAAAAAGTAATTGATTATATGTGTATGTGTTTGTGTGTGTGTACAATATATACATTACAATCTTTATATACACCTCACCCATGCTTCCTTTGATAATGTCTAAATTAAGACCTAACTCTCTGACCTCTGGGAGACATTTTCAATCATTTTCAGTATCCAAAGGACCTCCCTCCAAAAGCCAAGGTTAGAGGTCACCAAACTCCTCCTCTTGCCTGTCTGACCTCTGAATCCCCTTCCCTTTCCAGAAGGAATCCCTCCCTAAATCACAGATACCTAAGCATTGATTCATGATTTGGCCTTGTGTCAACTTTGTGTTCACTCTGGAGCCATTCTCTTCATTTGTGACCTGGGGACAAAGTTTCTCCCCAGATTTGTGAGTCAGGACCTGTGGAAACATTTAGCGGTACTGGGAATGAGCAGGCAACTCTTAACGCTCCTGGAACCCTAGCCGTGAGGGAGCCCACAGCAACTGTAACTACAGTGGATGTACCTCACGGATGTAATTCACGGCCGAGCATTGGCCTAGCATGCAGGAAGCCTTGGGTTCAATCCCAGCACTATGTAAACCAGGAATAGCGTGCACAGCTAGCAAGAAGAGCATGGAGGCAGGAGGATCAAAAGTTCAAGATTATCCCCAGCTGTGTAGCCAGTTTGAAGTCAGTCTAGACACAGAAGACCCTGTCTCAAAAACGATTTTTAAAAGAGTGCAATAAATATTCTGATGGAGATGAGTGAGGTATCCCTCCTGGAATGAACAGTAAAATTGCCAATCACACTCAGATGCCTCTGGTCCCCTCTGCCCTGCCTCACTGAACGCTAATCACTGTTAATCGACCTTTATTGTTGTCTGTGAACATATTTTTCTTAATTTGTTCACCAATCATCTCCCGCTCTTCCTGTGTGACCCTTGAGAAACAAGGACTTCTAGGCACACCATGGCTATTACTAA
This sequence comes from Mastomys natalensis, assembly GCA_021653895.1. NCBI lineage: Eukaryota > Metazoa > Chordata > Mammalia > Rodentia > Muridae > Mastomys > Mastomys natalensis. The sequence continues at coordinate 923,225 of JAJTUV010000974.1, read as the reverse complement.
GTTCTGACAATGCACACTGCAATCATTCCCTAATATGAGGGAAACACTTGCCTCGTTTCATTGCAGCTTCACAGCAAGAAGACAATGGTGGGTATGGGATAAGACACAGGCAACTGCAAAGGAGCTGGGGTGATGAGTTGGTGTTCAAACCTCCAGGAGGAGGTCATGTATGTGTAGGATACATTCTCCCATGTGTATCAAGGCAGACTAACTACTGAACATCTCTGACAGAGGGCTCCGCCCATTCACTCTTTGCTACTTTGTATTTTGATTCTCAAGGACTGGTTCTGCTTGCTCAAAATGAAAAGTCTGGGGATAAATCTCACACTCAAGTCCAGAAAAGTCTTATAGCTCATCCAAGAGTGTTTCTGTTCCTTCTTATGATTCCCACCACAAAGCACATAGTGCGGTCCAGGAAAGGACGTCATCTGCTGTGAATAAGAACACAGGAGATGATTTTCCAGCTCTGGGCTCTAAATCCCCAGTCATCTGCATTACAGAACTCTTAGGGGTGTGTGTTTTACATAGCTTTTATTGTATAGCATAGATCGTGACAGATTGCTCCAATTTTTTGACATTGTTTTTTTCAGTGTTTGCTATGGCTCAAGGAAGCTAATTATGTCCAGGTGGGGGCCAGGTGCAGCTATGTGCACTAACTCCAGAGGCCTACTTGGGTGGGGGATGGTTTTGCTGGAGAGTTCTAGCTTGGAAAGCTTGCCTCTTTGGCCCTGTTTAATAACCATCATCTCTCTCTAAGCGCTCCCCTTCTTCATGCTGGACTAATGAGTAGCTGAAGCTCTAAGGGAACAGGACCAGAGCTGATAAGGAAGAGAGCCAACTGTGCTCTGCCATTCTTTACAGCCCCTCAGGAAACGTACCCACAATGTGTGAGTTCCTACTTAAAATCCCGATCACTCTCTAATATGTGCAGATGACTTTGAGTCACTTCAGGCTTTAAAAGAACACTGTAGTTGTTAAGGAAAAGTGTTTCCTGTTATCAAAGGTACTGGGGTACGAAACCAGGCACAGTGTGCACACCTGTGATCCCAGCACTCCCAGAGGAGTAGCGAGGAGTTCAAGGTCATTCTCCACTACTTAGTGACTTCCATTCATTGCTAGCCTGAGTCACATGGCCGTCTCAAAAAAAGAAGAAAAGAAAAAGGAAAGAACAGTAATTAGGGTCATGGTAGCCCACCATAAATGTGCTTGGTGCTACTGAACCATACAGTTAAGACAGTAGGTTTTATGAGTATTTTAGCACATTTTAAAAGAAAAGGAACGGTGGGGTGGTCACTCTAATAGTGGTGTAAGTCACCGACACTAAGAGCCTATGTTAAACAATCCCCAGTACAGGGCCATGCAGCACCATTCTTGTTATCCAACCACAGCTTGATGATATTAGGGCTAAGTCTCCTATAAGCTTTCCTTCTTGGTCTTCCAACCCTTCGCCGGTCTGAGGAGAGAAAGTGCTGGGCAGTGGAATTGGGATGTGTTGACATCCTTTAGACACAGCAAACTATTAACTGCTGTGTCATCTCTGTAAACAAATACCCAACAGATGCGACTGTGGGTGGGAGGATTTATTCTGACTCCCCGGCTCAGAGTTGAAGTCCATCCTGGTAAAGAGTATGGCGGCGTGTGGTGGAGTTTGTCTGTGATAGGGCTGTTCGCGCACAGTGGCTGAAGCAAAGCAGAAACACTGAAACTGGAAGTAGACTGGACTAATCCTCAAAAGGATTGCCCTAGGCCAGCAAGATGGCCTGGCAACCTGAGTGTAATCCCAAGAGCCCACAAGAAAGATAGAAGGAGAGACGTGACTCCTGAACATTGTTGTCTGTCCTCCATGTTTGCTGCAGCACACATGTAGTGGTAACTCACACACACAGGCCATCATTTTAATTTTTTTTATATAGATAAAATGTAAAAAACTTGTCTCTGGTATAATATATCCACAAACAGGGCTCCTAAAGGATGCACGACCTTCCAAAACCACTGCAAGCTGGGTACCAACTGCTCAAGCACATGAACCTGGAGGACACAGGTCACGCTCAAAACCGTTCCAACAAACTGTTTTCCTCAATAACTCAACCAAGTAGTAATTGTGACCTAACGACCTGAGAAATGACAATTGTATCATATCCTTACTTACTCCAGTCTGAGAAATCACAATTGTGTCCTATCCTTACTTACTCCAGGGGTCGAGGACTGAGAAAGCATGTGGAGTCTGCAATTTGGAAAGGCTCTATATGTCCAACAGAGGCAGTCTTATGGGAATATACTTATTGAATATCCACAGGTAGGATACACAGTTAAGGCTGAACATCTGTATATCAGTCCTACCTCAGGGAGACCAGAAAGAGCAAGCCAAGGGTCAAACATAAGGTGTGAACCTTAACTGGTCCTTGATTCAGAGAGAGAGAGAGAGAGAGAGAGAGAGAGAGAGAGAGAGAGAGAGAGAATTAGTTGTAAAATCAGTTTAGGGTTGGAAGAGTTTTGATATGACTGGGTGATAGAAATTTTTAGCGAGTATTCATTCATTCATTCATCTTGAGATCTCACTATATAGTCTGACTCTTGGGCTGGCCTCCATGGGCAGCTCGTTTCTCTCCTTAGGTGCAATATGCTGCGTTCCTATAGGAAAATATCCTCATGGGAAAGCTTGCTGGGTCTTTTGTTAGGGGTGAAGGGTCACGGTACCTATGACTTAATTTCAAATGGCTCGGCAAGAGAAAGAGTGTGTGTGTTCATTCAGAGGTTAAGGCAAGACAAAGATGGAAAGTGCTAGTTAGCTAGGTAATAGATAAAAAAGGATTAATTGTATAGTTTTTTCTAAATCTTTTTAAATTTCTATTTTTAAAAATGTGCTTGAGGAAGAAACATCAACCAGAAGGGCTAGGTTCAAATAAAGAACGACTGCTCCCAGATATGACACAGAACAGGTAAAAGTTTATTGTAGCCAGAGTCTGAGGCTCTGAGCCATGTGAGGAGCATGCGAGGGGGAAGTGGAGAGGAGAACCAGGTGCAGCAGCCAGGAAGCCCAAAACAGAGTAGGGAAGGACCAGGTAACCAAAATGGTTGCATTATAGATGATATAGGGAACGACAGCTGGGAGAAGGAAGGGTGACCCAGCCCCAGGGCTGGAGTAAGCTTAGGGTAGGGCTATGCCAGCCAGGAGGTCCCTGCTAAAGACAGGGACTGAGGGATGCCCTGAGAGTCAGGCGGCCAGGGTCTGATTTGATATGTTAAACACCTCAGTTGGTCCTGAGTTTGTGGAGCCTGAATAAAATCTAGTCTTCCCTTCTGGCTCTGGCATCCAGGATACTGCAGCTCCCTGCTATTCAAAACTGAAATTTGAATGCGATTTTTTTTAAATGTATTTCCTTCTACAATGTATTCCAATACAACAACCAGGCATTTCAAAAGCACCGAGATTTACATTATAAACTTCCAATGCTGTCTGGAATTTCTCTCCCTCTTTGTATGGGTGGGAGGGGAGAGAGACAGACAGAGACAGAGACAGAAAGACAGAGAGACAGAGAGCTCTATTTTCCAAATCACCACACACTTTCCCCAAATCCACCTTCCCTTCTTCTCATGCAAAAGCTAAATTGAAAGCTGAGTAGCCCAGGAGCCCACAGAGCCCAGAGGCTTCTGCCCTGAGCAGGAGGGGACAAAGTGGGCTCTGGCTTCTATTTGAGGTCCCCTTGCCCAGCTGCAGTCCTCACTAACACTCTTCTCAGGTGGCTGGCCCGCTTTGAAGGTTTACTTTCAATTAAAAGAAAGAAAGAAAGGAAAGAAAAAGAGAAAAAAGCCAAATCAGCAGCTGTCAGGACACCGGTGAAATTTATTCAGGGTCAGAGGGGAGCATGGCTGAGAGTGAAGGGAGCTGGGAAGGGAGCACAGAACCAGAGCCATAGAGAGGAATTCCTCCTGGCAAGGTCAGCCAGAGCCGGGCACGTCCTTCTGGGGAGGCTGGATGTGCTCAAAGGGAAAAGGAGGATGCTTCAGGCACAGACTTGCAGGATGGGGGCCGGAGGAGGCTGCGGGCAGTGCCTGGGAAGCAGAGCTTATTAATCAGAGAAAGCCAGGCCTGAGGGATCAAAACATGACTGATTTTTAAATTGCTTCCCCATTCAAAAGCTGCTGTGGCCCACCTCCAAACGTGAGGAGGGGTGAGAGGCCGGATCCCTGGCGATGCTGCCTGCCCAGAGCCCCGCCTTGAAGCCGAGCAGTGTGCAGGAGCTTGGCTATGCTGAGGAAAGTGGGTCCAGTGTGAACTCCAGCTCGCTTCACTTCCTGCCTCACTTCCTATGTGGCTTCAGAACACGTGACACAGCAGGCAGAAACTGATGGCCAAGGACCTTCTAGAAATTTCTGAACTTAAGCTTCAGGAATGAGTGTTTTGGTCTTTTGTTTTGTTTTGTTTTTAATTGTTTTCTCTGGAGTGTGTTTCCTTTCTACCCAGTCTCAAAGCAATTGGAATATAGAAGATTCTGCGTCCAGTCTACTTCCTCCAGGCGTGGCAGTTACTATGGTTGACCCCTTCCTGTTCTGTAGTCACCACAAAGGCCAGGACTGCCTGCGAAGGATCCCGCCTTCTTTGTTCCCATATTTTCTTCCCTCCAATACAAATATTTCTCTTTCCCAAGTTGAAATCAAAACCTCACAGAATGCTGATAAATGAAACAGATGTTGACAGAGACCAACGAAGGTAATGTTGTAACAGAATCTGGAGCTGTCCCTCAAAGCGTCTATAAATCTAAAAAGTCTACTGTTATTTCTATTACTCAACTTTCTAAAACATCCAACAGTCCAAGGAATAGGTTCATCTTGTGAATCATAAATAATACCCACATTATGCAACAAATGTATTACTGAAAATGTTGGCATAGATCAGTTTTCATCAAAATGTCCAGTTTTTCCTCTTTAGTGCCCATTATAAGAAATGTCTCATAGGACCAGAAGTTCTGGGATAGAGTGCCTACATTTAAAATGGATAAGGGAAGAAGTTTGACAGGGGTGCAAAGGGTTTTTTTGTTTTTGGAGGGGGGTTGTTTGTTTGTTTCGTTTGTTTGTTTGTTTTTTTCCACTTATGGTAGAAATAGAAGAACCATTGGAATGCTCGGATGTGATTTACAGTGAAAGAAAAGGTACTTTCAAGCGCAGGCACTTCGAGGGACCCACAGTCAACCCCTCCCCCCGCCCCACACTGTACCCTCAACTCCATGGCGTAAGATAAGAGTATAATGTGATATAATTTCCGCACCTTAAGAGCTGTTTTGCTTCTTGGAGGTTGAGCACTAACTAGAGCTGACTGTATACCTAGTCTAAGCAGAAGGTGGTATTTTAAAGTGGGGAAAATCCTTGATAATTCTGTGTCTAGGAAGGTGCTTGAAGTCTGAGGGTCCTGAGTTTACTTCGGCTAACTGTAAAGCTTTGATGATGTGACATGTATGTTTTACCATGAGAGGTAGACAACTACTTTGAGAGTATCTATCAAATGTAGGTGGACCGCACTTGGGAGGCAAGAGGCAGGCGGATATTCTGATGTCGAGGCAGCTGGTCTACAGAGTGAGTTCCGGACAGCCTGGGCTACACAGAGAAACTTGTCTCGAAAAACCAAAAATTACCATAATAAATAAACTACTTAGAAAATCAAATGTAGGTGAAATGCAGAAGACAAATACCAATGCAAAGAATATTAAAAAATAGAACCTGTAAAATAGAGAGATAGTCTTTTTCACTGCAATTGCTAAAAAGAAAAACTTTTTAAAAGTTTTGGAGGCCCTGGAGTACAGTAAATTTTAGATCATTTCTCTCTAATACTGTTTTAAGAAAGTATAGGAAGTGACACTAAAAAAGGGATTCCTTAAAAGAGTATGTGCTGATGTGTGAAGGACCAGATGTTGGTGACACAGCAAATGAGTGTGGGCATGTAGTCAGTATGTGTGCATGCAAGCATGTGAAAGCGCGCACGCGCATGTGTGTGTGAGTATATGTGTGCATGTGTGTGTGTGCATGTGTGTGTGAGTATATGTGTGCATGTGTGTGTGTGTGCATATGTGTGTGTGAGTATATGTGTGCATGTGTGTGTGTGTGCATGTGTGTGTGAGTATATGTGTGCATGTGTGTGTGTGCATGTGTGTGTGAGCATATGTGTGCATGTGTGTGTGTGCATGTGTGTGTGAGTATATGTGTGCATGTGTGTGTGTGCATGTGTGTGTGAGCATATGTGTGCATGTGTGTGTGTGCATGTGTGTGCGTGTATGGTGCAGTATGTTGGTGTGTGGCATGTTTCTGTATGTGTGAGGATGTAGCACATAGTGTGTGTGCGGTGTGGAGGGTATGGGGTGGAGGAGTGTTGGTGGATATATGTGGATGTGAGTGATGGTGAATTGGGAGAAAGCTAGCTAGTGTGTTGTTTGTGTGTGTGTGTGTGTGTGTGTGTGTGTGTGTGTGTAATGAATGTGTATAGGTGAAGGGGGTTGTGCACCTCGAGACACCTCACCTTCTAATGGGGCAAAGACAGAGCCATGGTTTTGGTTTACAGACACACAGACACACACAGACACACAACTGCATGTCCACACTCATCCCCATTCCGCCCACATCTGTTCTTGCATATGTACACAAATATTCTTCTAAGTTTAAGTCATAACAAGGTGCTATATAGAGGAGTGGGTGGGGGTGGAGGTCATGAAATGGTGTGTGGAGTAGATGGGGCTTGGACTGTGGTGGAGATTCAGGGAATAGGTCTGGGATGGATGGTGGGTGTAGGCGTGGCTGGGGATGCATCCCACATATGAGTGTAGTGTGTGGAGGTTGTGCTGTATGGACGGGTGTAGTGCGTGGAGGTGTGTCCTGTGTGGACGGTGGTTAGTGTGTGGAGGTGTGTGCTGTGTGGACGGTGTAGTGTGTGGAGGTGTGTCTGGTGACCTTGTGCTGCATGGATATGGGAGTGGGTGGATGTTGGAGGGGATTGTGGAGGCGTGAAGACTGTGTGTGCCAAGTGGTGTGTGGATGAATGAGGTAGGTGCACATGGTGGAAGAATGGATTCTGAGCATGTAGGATTGTGAGAGGCAGATTTGTGTGGATTGTATTGGATGCTGATGGGACATCGGAATATATGGAATATATAGGGTTAGAGTAATATGGAGTATTTGTGTGTGGATGTGTGCAATAGGTTTGTGTGTGGACAGACAGTGGACCTGTGTGTGAGAGAAGAGTTGGGTGCAGGGCGTCTCTGTGTGCAATAGAATGTGTACCTTCTACCTTAACCCTGGGCAGCCCGGCCTTCTCATGGGGTAAACATGGAGACTACGTCACCTTCTAGACTGAATGAAATAATGAGATATGAGAAGGTGTTATCAAATGTCTCTAAATCGTAACAAAACTCTTCTTACCAGTGCTATCAGTGATTATACTGCCGCAAGAGAGAGAAAGCATGTGTATCTACTGCCATCTGGTGGAGGACACGGGGGCTGCAGATGAGGAGAAGTCAGGTTTGGGATTTGTTGGCAAGAATAGGTTTTGGTTTGATTTGATTTTTGATTTAGCCCACTTCTTGGTCACCACCATGAACATCCTAATAGTCAGCTTCCCTTTGTGAACATCTAGTGAGGAACCACCCTCAGCGCTGAAACTCAGCGTGGTGAAGCTCAACTCTCTGGACTCTTGTAGTCGCCGCCCAAAGTCTTTGGCCGTGTAAACTGTATCCTCAACATGCTCGTCATAGCCTTTTCTATATGATTCCAGGAAACCACTGGGAAGCTTTGCCATGAAATAGCACCTCTAATTGGCTGCCAGAAAAGATACAGGGTCACGCAGGGCCGCACTGGGGCAGGATGGTTACGGAGGCACTACTCCCTCGCAGCCCTCCAAGATCATTATTAAAGAAATGATGACCCACTGGGCACATGCTCCTCTTTACGCTCCTGTGCTCTGTGACAGACCATATATAATTCTTTAAAGGCAAGGCCTCTGTGTACTGTGCTGTCCAGCACCACTGGCAGGGGTGAGCCTCTCACAGCCTTTCTCTCAACCCATCACATTTCCTCCGTCCAGGAAACAGTGTGAAAGCGAAGACTATAAATGGGAAACCACAGAACAAAACCCAGAAGTCATCATCAAACTCAAACCAATTAAAGTCTAGAAATGAGAGGCCAGGAAAGGCAGAACATTCGATCAATCATGTAACAACCCCCTGGGCCATGACCTGAACGCCCTGAGTCAGACCCAGGAACTGAAAGGATGTAGCAATAACTTAAAAACTGTGTGTCATCTGGGTTCCAGGGAACAGCTTTCTGCAGAGGAAAATGTACATTTTTTTCCATTTTTCTCTTGACTATTAGAAACTTTAAGTCAGGCTATATGTCAGAAAAGTGTTTAGCCGAGCAGTGGTGGCACACGCCTTTAATCCCAGCACTTGGGAGGCAGAAGCAGGCAGATTTCTGAGTTCGAGGCCAGCCTGGTCTACAGAGTGAGTTCCAGGACAGCCAGGGCTATACAGAGAAACTGTTTCAAAAAACAGAGAAGAGAGAGAGAGAGAGAGAGAGAGAGAGAGAGAGAGAGAGAGAGAGAGAGAGAGAGAGAGAGAGAGAAGTGTTTCAACAACTACCCTGAATTTTGTATGCAGGAAGTCTTCATTTATGTTCAAGTATTTTTGGCCTCTGCCTAGCATAGGGAACAGGCAATAGCAAAATATGAAGTGAGAGAAAGTAGGCTCTTCCCACAAATCTTTTCACAGAGCTACTCACAAGGAGCTAAAAGTGGCACCTTTTATTCCCCAGTAAACACTAAACATACAAAGAACCAGCTACATGGACTGAGGAGATGTCTCTGTGGATAGAAGCACTTAACCATACAAGACTGGGAGTCTGAGTTTGATCCCCAGAACCCATGAAAGATTCAGGAGTACACATCCGAATCCCAGCACGCTTGTGCTGAGATAGAAGGTAGAGACTAAAACTCAGCTGGTCTGGAATATGCAGAGCAGCAGAAACCCTGCTTCAGGAAGGAGGATGGGAAATGTGTTGTGACTGTCCTCTGAAATCCACCGTGACCACTGAGCCATGTCTGTGCACATGTGTACTAGTCCTTAGCTAGAGCTGAATAGAAGCAACTTGGTGTCTGAGGTAACTGAGGGAGAAAGGTTCTCCCTGTACCCACTGCATAATACAACTCCACTCCCATAAACATACCCAACCCTCCTTATGTTGTGCAGTTTATGGGATTCTGAAATCAATTGCCCTTATTCCTAAATCATCTAACAGTGAATATGTTCCTGTAGAAAAATAGCCATGACCTTTCTGTGAAGCTTACAGTTGCATGATAATGTTTATGCCCTCTGTCCTAGCACTCACACAGGACTAAGTCATAACAGTGCCTTCTACTAACTGTCAAAAGCCCGGTTTCACACATAGTAGAACCGACGTTTTCCTGCCGGTTAGCTATAACTGAATAGCAACCACTCCAAGAATGCAGCCTTGCCAGTATTTAGGGGCCTCTGGCCCACCCAAGCCCCTCCTGCTACCTCAGATGTCCCTGCCCTCCAGGGAGCTGCTGAGTACCACAGAGACCACTTGCTTCAAGACACCTTTGGTTAGCACAGCTTGATCCTGCTCCATATGGCCTCTCATCCTCCAGCAGCATAGCCTTCTGGGAAACTCTCAGGAGAGAACAGGTATGTGCCAGCCTCTCGAATGGCTCAGAACTAAGCATCCGTTTCACTGCCCAATGGCAGCAGTCTACTGGACAAAGCAAATCATTGTCAATGGAAAGAGCTACAATGTTGTCATGTAAAAGGTAGCGGCTGCAGAAAGAGGCAGAAAGCCTAAAATATAAGAGAACCCCATAGTGAAATTCATGTCGAATCCAAGTCATGGCGACCTATTTATTTACAGTTAGTGGTTGATGCATTATGGAGTCACAATAAGCATGTGTTTGAGGAATACATCCATGCACCATAGAAAGGTGTTTCCTTTTTTTCAAATTCTTACAGAGTGCCTGCTATACTGTCAGGGGCAGCCCTGCTTATACACTGAAGGCCTAAAATCAGCCATAGGCCTAAAATCAGCAATAGGTCTGACATACATGCCTGCTAGCACCACGTCTTGGGTCTCTGTGGAAAAAAACACTGAAACAGATGCCTAGAAGCTATTGTAAACAAGCAGCTTTGGTGGAAGGCTGCCAAGCCTGAGGAGTCATAGACCTTGTAGATACGTAGCCTTGGTGGATAGTACCAACTTAGATAAAGACAAGTGAATCATAGTCGGAGTCATAGTGATCTGTCCCTGAACCTTCACCCAGCTGACACTCTGTTCTGGAAGATATCTGTACTCCCCCTGAACACCTACGCTCCTGCGTCATCCCCTTCCCCACATCCTGCCTTTTTGTGTATATAACCCCTGTGTGAAAAAGTAAAAATTGCCATCTGATCAGACTATAGACAGGTCATCTTTTCTTTGTGTCTTTGCCCTCTACCCCCCACTCTCTCTCTCTGGTGACCTCCCCGACCCCTGTTTAATGTCCTGCTGGACAGGACACTATACTCTCTAAGTATATCTTGCTCATTTATTGGCTCCTCGAGAATGGGATAATGAATGTGATTGTCAAAGTATCATATCACAGATAATTTGCAGTATTTTCTATTTTATCAGGAGGTATTGGCAGTTTACTCACAGCACCTTAGGCTGAGTGGAATCCAGAACGTCTCATCCTTTATATATACTTTAGAAAATGCATGTATGGAGCTCTGCTTTCTCCAAGGTCCAGTTGAGGAACGTTTTCACAGGGTCACTACAGTCTGTAAGCATCTGAGCCCTCAGAAACCACAGAAATCTACAATTACTAACTTAATGTTTAGAGAGACACCTGACATATAGAAACCTCAGGGGAAGCTTGTGTGTTTATGATAGCTTACTGCTCAGGTATTTTAAAATCTATATGAATTATTAAGTCTCTGACTTACATAAGGTGTGAACAGATACAAAATTAGGTCCAGTCCTGAGCACTCACATACTTAAAAATCTTCATGTTTTTGTGTTTGCAATTAATTGGAGTTTTAAATGGATCTAAGAAGAACAACATGTAAGAGCACATATGAAGATGCCATAAGGAAACTTGGTGTTTCATATACCAACCTAAAAAGTTAAGTTAAAAAGCAAAAAGTTTAAAAGATCTAAGAAATATGAAAATTATTAAATTGCACAAGAATTCTCAGAAGTTACAGAACAAGTCCTGATAAGGTTTATGGGGTAATAGAGTTAACAATAGTAAAATGAAATTTGATGACAACTTCAGCACAGAATTCTGAGAGAGAAAAGCTGCCTGTAACTCCAGCTCCACGTGGTCTGGGACCTCTTCTGGCCTCTGTGCACGTGTGCATGTGCACACCACACACACACACACACACGGCGCGCGGCGCGCACACACACACACACACACACACACACACACGTGAACTCAAAGGAAAGGAAACTAACCCTAGTGGGGAAAACACTGAACGCAGAAAGAATACAGGGGTAACACAATCAATGTTGTATCAAGAAAGAGAGAGATCACTGAGGAAAATATTAGTATTTTGCAGCTCTCAGTTTGTCACATTCCCTAAATACTGTTGACTCGTGTTCCACCGACTTGAGTGTGGAGAGTTTTTATTAAAGTTTTTGAACATTACATTTTGTGCATTGTTAGCTTGAGTGGATTAGAACAAGATGGAAGCTGAGATCCACTCAGAGGACAGAGACTGAAGTTGGCATGCTTGAAGCCATTTTCCTCAAGAAGATACTGACTGGTTCTGTGATGGTGCTGGTTGCTTTGTCACACAAAGTATCTTCCAGAAAGCCTTCTGGAAACGTCTGTGACACAAAGGGTACAGAAAGGGATTAACAAACGAATTGAACCACTGCAGCCAAAAGGTAATGCTGTACCAAACCGATTTGGGGCGCGCCCCTCCGTGGTAAGTTGAAAGGACAATTGTGAACAGACAGTACGGAGCCCAGCAAATGGCAAAAGCACTCAGGAGGATGGCCAGTGACCTGGCTAGCTTCCTGCCTCTGAGAAGCTCCACATGCTCCCTTTGGTGAAGCACTGCACTTTCTGATCGCGAGAAGGAACCTACTTTGAAGGCAATGATACTGCTGTTCATGTGAGTCCTTAAGGACACCAGGAGACTTCTCTTTCTTCGTGGACTTTCTGAATGAAGGGATGTAGCTGATTCCTTCAATCCAGGAAGATTTGTCCTGCAAGCCAACCCAGCTCTACGAAAGTGTCCAGAGTCACTGGAAGAGGTGGCGATGAATCCAGTGTGGCTAGGGCACCTATTGAGACTCCCACGCTTCCACAGGCTCCAGTAAATCTGTACATTGAAATAGGCCACCAAGATGACAGGGAGCAGGAATTCCAAGAATGTTGTAATGGCAAGGATGTACCACTCTGTAACAAAGCCAGGCTCACATTCCTTTGTGTTTGTGCTGTTCTTCCAAGAATCCGATGCCAGAATCATCGGGCCATTTACCAAGAAAGCCAGTATCCAAACAGCCACCATTTGAGCAACAATCTTCACGATGCTGGTGTGTTGAGCTCTGTAAGATACCTACAAGAAACAAGACAACTTATTTTTGGTTTGATGAAAACATGAAGTGTACATGGACATCCCACGGTCACTTAGAAATTCCAGGGATCTGCAAGAGCTACATTAACTCACATGATGTTGGCGCATGCTTTCTTAATAATTTTCAAGAGAAAACAGCAAACCATAATGTAAATATTTGAACACCATAGGAAGGCCACGGACACTATCTAAAATTAGAAAGTGGTTTTCTCAAAGTCTGGTGTGGTGGCATGAATTTGTAATCCTGGCACCTGGGCAGTAGGGCAGGAGGATCCTTGAGGCCTTCTGGCCAGTCCATCTAGCCTAATTGGTGAGCTCCAGGCCAAAGAAAGACCCTGTCTCAAAGTAATGGCATTTATAAGGATGACACCTAAAGTTGTCTTCTAGCCTCTACACACACTTGCATGTATGCACGCACACACATGGCATCTATACACACATGAACAAATGCATACACATGCTTGAAAAAATGTAGATGGTATCTCAGGGATGATACTTCTGACCACATACATGCATACACACATGTATATACTCAGAAAGAAATAGAGGGAGAGCGGGGGAGAGGGAGGGAGGGAGGGAGGGAGGGAGGGAGGGAGAGGGAAGGAGGAGGGAGGGGGAGGGAGGGAGGGAGGGAGGGAGGGAGGGAGGGAGGGGGAGGGAGGGGGAGGGAGGGAGGGAGGGAGGGGAGGGAGAGAGAGGGAGGGGGAGGGAGAGAGAGGGGAGGGAGGGAGGAGGAGAGGTTGAAACAAACAAGCAAACAAAAAGAAAGGAAGAAAGGAATTTTTCCTGACTCTGATCTGAAGTTACTGAAACTGAGAATGCTCACTGCTGTTCTCAATCTGCAGCCTAGAACACAGCAACGTTCTCTTGAATAAAACACAAGTCAGTGTAAGAACACATCACACAAGAGTGGACACATTGTTGGATGGTGTTTCAGTAAAGAAAGAATTGTGGTTTGGGGAATTAATATAGATAAATGTATAGAGAAAAACATGTACCACATTACAGGGCAAAGCCCATTCTGCACCATAGGCACAGTTTTAAGGCTTTAAGGTCATGGCTTATCTGATCCTAACACTCAGGAAGAATATACTCAGCTGTTTACACAGGAATCCCAGGGTGAGGCCAACAACAGAGATAACCTTGCACCACTCCCAAGAGACTGTACCCAGGAAGGCACTTGGCCATGTTGGAGTGATGCTGTGATCACTTCTATCTCTGTTTCCATCATAGCCAAAACCATGACGAGAAGCCATGTTGAGAGGCATGACTACACCAAGTGCCAGTGTTTGTCTATGTCGTTCTGTGTGTCTGTGTGTCTGTGTCTCTGTGTCTCTGTGTCTCTGTGTATCTGGTCTGTTTATGTGTCTCTGTGTCTATGTGTATGTCTTTGTGTGTGTCTTTGTGTGTATGTCTGTGTGTATCTATATGTGTGTGCCTGTCTATGTCTGGGCATTTCTGTGGTGTGTGTGTGTGTGTTTCTCTCTCCATGTGTGTATGTCTGCGTGTGTCTATATGTGTGTATATGTCTCTCTCTCTCTGTGTATCTGTATGTGTCTGTGTATCTGTATGTGTGTGGTATGTGTGTGTTTCTCTGTCTGTGTTTGTATATATGTCTGTGTGTGTATCTGTGCAGTATGTGTGTGATATATGTGTGATTCTGTGTGTGTGTCTGTGTGTGTCTATGTGTGTGTCTATATCTGTGTGTGTGTATGTCTGTGTGTGTGTATGTGTTTGCTGTCTGAGGGTGACAAAGTCAGACTTCTACAAGGACAAATGAAGTTAGGGTATGTGAGTGAGTGCTACCCTCTATGATCTTTGTGTCAAACCTGAAATCTTTAAGACAATCTTTGAAAATCAAAAGGCACATAAAGACCAGTTGCTCTGTACCTGAAATAAATATCTCAACCAAAATATCAGATCCAGGGCCTTGCCTATGCCAACAAAATGCTCTACTCCTGAGCTACATCCTGGCCTCATTCTGTAGCTCAGTTTGACCTTGAATTCATCATCTAGCTCCGACTGCCCTTAAACTTGATCTCCTCCGACTTCTGACTCCTGGGAATGCAAGCCTGTCACAGGACCACAAAGGGTTGTTTGGTTCGGTTCGGTTCGGTTCGATTCGGTTCGGTTCGGTTCGGTTCGGTTTGGTTTGGTTGGTTTGGTTTGGTTTGGTTTTGCGTTTATTTATTTCTGTGTGTATGGGTGTTCTGCCTGCATGTGTGTGTGTGTATGTGTGTCTGTGTGTGTGTGTCTGTGTGTGTGTCTGTGTGTCTCTGTATGTGTGTGTGTGTCTCTGTGTGTGTGTGCCACAAGCATGTGTGGATCAGAGAGGACATCTGTTCCCCAGGAACCAAAGGTACATTACAGACGATTGTGGGCAACAGTATGGATGCCTAGAACCAAACCAGGGTCCTCTGAAAGAGCAACAAGTGCAAAAAGAGGCTGACATTTGTTTTATGCTGTGGGTCATCAATCTCTCTGAGGTTCTCTGCAGTCTGCAAGCTTCCTTCCAGCTCACATGTTCCATGTTTCTCCCCCACCCCTACTCACAAGAAAAGAGGTGCCGACAACCAACAACCTCCTCTCGTTGGATCTTCTTCTCTCTGAAGGCTTTAAAACCTCACTGGAGCATATTTTCACATTTTTAAAGAGAAGCAGGGTGGCCCTTTGATTTACTGCACACGCATGCCAATGACTGTCGGTAAGAGGGAAGTGGTTAATAATTTTTTTAATTTTTTAACTATAAAGAAATGTGCCCCCCCCCCCACCTCCCCACACACACACTAAACTTCTGGTGTTTCTGAGAATATGCTCAGAAGTAAGCTGGCCCATGATGCTGATCACAGCTTCCACACACACCCCACTTTTCCACCTCCCACGACACTAATTAATCTATCACTTGCACTAAGTCTAACGGTTGTAGAGATGGGGACAATACCCAGATGATCATAAACCTGCGTTTACTTTAATTGCTCTATTCATCCTGTGTAATGATATAAAGCAATTGCTGGAGACGCTTCTCTTTTCATTTTGCACAAGGTCAACTGAGCTAACGGACATCCCAGGGACCTGGGAAGAGGGTGGCAGTCTTCATCTCTGGGGAGCATTCCTGACAGATGACTGTTCGAGCATCGCTGGAATCCAGACCCAGCTGATTGCAGTGGCCTCTCTGAAATCAATCTCACCTTCTACAAAACACGTGCACTGTTCAGGATATTGCTCCCTGTCCTGCCTCCTTCCCTACCTTAGGAAACAACCACTCAGTCAGTCATGTTCCATTTGGGAGACAAGAAGGCTCTCTGGAACCTTCTGGTATTAATAACAAGGTAAGCTCCTGTGTTCAACTGAACTGAGTCCCACCGCATCCTATCCACAAGTGACTGTGACCTTATTTGTAAATATGGTATTGACAGATATTATTAAGATAAGATGACATCATGTTGGACTTGGGGTCACCTTGATCCAGTAATGACCAGTGTCCTTATAAGAGGAAAAAAATAAAACCACAAGTTCCCTCTGATTAGCTCAAATTAGCTGTTGAGGCACATGTGGCCCCTGGGCGGTGGCCACCATTCACTCATCCTCACATGGAGATTCTTGTTATGCAGTCTACATTGTCCTAGGTGCCCATCCTGGGCCACGTTTACAACCTTCACCCTTGGCCACATGATAGCAGAGATAGAGTGTGGTAAAGTGTCTCCTAGCCAAAGATGACCCACACCCAAAGCCATGAGAAAGCTATGGACATCTTCCCAGAGACTTCAGAGAGAGGGCAGCCTCCCTGCCATTGAACTTGTAGCTTCCAGAGTGAAGAGAGTAATCCTGCCAATTTTAGCCACACAGACCATGGCCCTGCACTAGGGATTCCCAACCGGTCCCCCAAAACTATTCTTCATGGCTTAGATTTCATTGCAAAGGTTTTCTCTTCATCTGAAGGCAAAGGAAGAGTCTTCTCTCCCAACTTTCATCCTGGGCACACTTTAATTCCTATTCTCTCCAGTTGGGACCTAGCTCCACAGCCCATCTTCATCACCCACTGCTGGACCTGCCCTTACCAGAGGACATAGCTAAACAACATTATGGCCATCTTCGTTGAAGTTCCACTTTCAAAATTATGGGTCGATTTCTACTTCCTGGGCCCAGGTTCCTGTTTCCTGTCATCATCCCCTCTACTTACAGCTTCTGGCAGAACTGGGTCCCATGAACCCTGCTTGAGAGCACTCAGGAGTCTTGGATTTATCCCAACAAAGTACAAGTGCTTTCTAGCTGCCCCTCCATTGTTCACACTGCTTTACAGGTAGGGCTTGCCAAGCGCTAAACTCTGTTCCTAGAAATGGAGTCCCAGATGCCTATATCTTAGGAAATTGGCAGCTTCCACCGCCAGAGAAATCCTTGTTCATCCGAGGGCGAATGCACACCACACATACACCTCCACCACTACCACCTCACAAATCCTCTAGGTCTTCTGTGTTTAACTCTCACAGCACAGCTGAGAATGCAGAGGCACTGCAAAACTGAAAAACATGATTAGTGGTCCCTGGATAATCAATATTTGCTGTTCTCTAACCTTTAACAGGCAGAGTCACCCTGTTAATGTCAGGGGCCAGGACATCCCAGGATGACCTCATGAAGTGGAACTGTCTACATTTTCCAGACTATTCTGTGAAAGAGAAGGAAATGTGTCTTTCTTGAACAACAGTATTTTAGAATCTCTTTGGTCCAACAGTTTGTCTTTTATCTAATTTCTTGTCCTCTTGAGTTCGCTTAGGCAGGAGTATGCTAGTCCTCTCAACATTGCCAACAGAACTCCACATATACATCTCTGGGTATGCCTCCATCTGAATCACTACCATTCCCAAAATACTTGTTTCTGTATCTTAGCACTTAGCAAAATGGACTGTATGATAGTCCTCCAAAGCTTTGAGATCCTAAGAGCCAACATAAGTTGCAAAGTCAAAGGTTGCAGATGAGGGTTTGGGAGCTTGCCCAGTGGAAAGCACTTGTCAGGCAAGCGTGAGGACCTGTGTTCGGATCCCCAGCACCCAGCCTCCAGCAGTGTACACTTAGAACCGCCGCGCTCCTGAGGAGAGATAGGACTCAGACACAGAAGAATGCCCTGAACTTTACAGACAGGCTAGCTAGCCTGGCACACACAGTGGGAAAACAGCAAACCTCAAACAAGGTGACAACACCTCCCTCTACTCCTCCTTGTCTCCCCCACTTCCTCTCCCCCAGATCCACTCCTCTGTTTTTTTAAGGTCACAAATCGCTGCACCACATTTTTGTGGCTTCTTTGTACCCATGCCCTATTTTCTCCTTTATTCTGTTGCTGAGAGGTTTATCTTAAGAATCACTGCTAACTCACTGATGAGGCTATTCCATATTTTGTCTAAATCAAGTTTCCTTGTTGTGCATCCTACGCTGGCCCTGCTGTATCACACCATCTTCTCTTTGGTGGGTCCAAAATCGATTTTCTCATCCAATCACTAAGGGATTCTTTCTAGTCGCCCACAGAGTTCTATCTTGAGAGAAATATTGAAGTTGCAACTTAGCCATGGGATGGAGATTGAAATCTCATGGAAAGTCAAGCTACTGGACTCAGCTAGCATTCCTCATGAAGAACTCTGAATTTATTTTGGTCCTTTCTTTCCCATTTCAAACACTGATAGAGTTAACCAGATCATACAGAATACAAGTCAGTGAGATTCATCACTAGAATCATCCCCAGCATTCCCAGTACAGGGTTAGGTACAGCACAGGCTTAGGGACCTAGAATTTACAACCGTAGCCATTTTCTAAGAAGAATGAATGAACGTTGTGACTTACAGCATTTGAAACTGACTGGTATCGATCGTAGCTAATGAGGACAATGTTGTAGACAGATGCTGTGCACAGAAGATAGTCAATAATGAGCCAAAACATGCAGATTCCACTTCCAAATTTCCAGTGAAACAACGCGTGAGGGATGTACAGAGGAATGGAAATCATACCTGTACAAGGAGGAAATGAATTAAAAAAAAAAATATTGGACCAGCAAGATGACTCAGTGACTATAGATGCTTACCGTCAAACCTGAAAAAATCCCCAAATCCACATGGCACAGGAGAGACCTAACTCCTGAAGGTTGTGCTCTAACTTACACGTGCATAGCATGGCATGCTGTTGCACTGCTTCTCATCTGCACATGCATGCACACACACACATATACATACATGCACACACACATGTATATACACATGCACATGTACACACACACACACACACATGCACACACATGTGCACACATGCACATGTGCATATGTATAATCAGTTTTTGTAAATATTTAAAAACCATACACATCATTAACTACAAAAAAAGTATATTCCAATGTATACACCATAGAATGGTGTGTCCAAATCCACTGAATATAGCTTACTTATTGTTAGTATTTGGATAACTGTCCTTCAGAGGTGCGTATGGAAAAGTCTGGTCTTCAGCATGGTAGGACCAGTAGGCACTACGGACCTGTAGAGCTGGAGCCAAGAGTGAGGCTCTTCGCTCACTGGAGCATGCACTGGACAATGGTGCAGAGCCCAAGTTCCTCTTCCCCATTCTAGATGTAGTGCTCACTCACACACGTGCTCCCAACCATGTGCCACCATCAGGAGCCAAAGCAATATGCCACCTGAACTTGGATTCAAACTGCTGAACACTGATCTAAATTGTTTCTTTCTAATTCGCTGTCTCAGACATTTTGTTATAGTAATGCTGTGCCAACAATGTTAGATATAAAAATTGTTGGTATTTTGCCAAGCTCTATATGACTAATATCCCCTATGCATTCTTTAAATGTTATTTTTAAAATAGTTGTCAGGAGCAAGCTACAGGTGGGTACTCCTTATCACTTCCCAAATAAAGCAGAGATCCTAACCATATTTCCAGCCATTTCCATGACAATGCATCTAGATGTTCTCTTTGGTCCAACCCAAACATGGCGGACCATGAGCCCCAGCCAGCAGCAGCCCTGATTTTCGCATCCCGTTCACTTTGAAACATTGACCCTCCTAGAATGTGTTCGTCTTTCGTGTTTTTCTGTGGAAATCCGGTCTCAGCCTTACATTAGGCACATGATGCCCCCTTCGCCTCCTTTCTCTATGAAAATGCACTTACCTCTGCCCCATCACTACACCCTTGCCCTTGGAAGCTCTCTAGCTGCTGCAATCCCTCTGTCACTTATACTCTCAGAAACTTTACTGCATTTTTTTTTTTTTTAGTTTTTTTGTGCATATAAGTTTTATGCAATAAATGGTTTCACTGTGACATTATCATACATGAAGATATTTGTGTTGTGTCATCTCTTTCACTACTGTCTCTTGTCCTCCCACTGGACTCTTCTCAGTCAGTGTCCCCTCCCCCTCTGTGTGTGTGTGTGTCCCCTCTCTACCTCTCAGCTGGGATTACAGGCCTGTATCACTAAACCTGTCTTCCATTCCCATATGTAGTTCAAAAACCTGTAGTTTTATGTTTCAGTTATGGGGTAGGGTTGGTTTCTTGAGATAAGGTCTTGCTATCTAGCCCAGGCTGCCCTCAAAATCACTGTAGCTTGGGCTGTCCTCAAACCAGTAATCCTTCTGCCTTAGCCTTCTTCTGGGCCTTGGACTGAGATTACAGGCATACGCTACCAATTGTTCTTTCAGTGATCAGTAAGCGTCCCCGTGGTAAAACTTTCATATCATCTGCTGGGACAGGAGCAGGAGGGGCGACTATGACAGAAAGTAGAACCCCAAGATTACCTGAGATAAATCAAAGTACCTCGAACTGAGACATTCATATTTTGGCTCATCGTTGTGGCTTTCAATGCCCCTGACATGCATATTTTCCACCTCTTACTCATTTCTTCCACAAAAGTGGCTAATGACTAGATGCTACTGACTTAAAGATTAAAGAAAAAGATCTGAGTTGAACTCTTTCCACACTTTCTGAATTCTATGAAAGAGGAAGGACGTGTTAAGGTTTCTAGAAGCTTCGTTAAATAATATCTGGCCTAGAACACATTGTTCTGTTGTTCTGTGTGTGCACATGTGTATGTGTACATGCTTTCTTGCTAGCTTTTCACTGAACCTGCAGCTCAGTAATTTGGCTAGGCAGCCAGGACAGCAGACTGGGTATTGAACCTAGGTCCTCATGCTTGTGGCCAAGCCCCAAAGACAGAGTCATCAGAGTCGAGCACATTCCTTTGGTTTTGGTAAAGCCCTGCTGTCTCCATGACGTTCTGGTATAGATAGTCTGTTCTTGGTTCCACTCTCTATGGAATAATGGTGATGCCTGTAGGTCATTCCAAATAGTTTCAGAAAAGTAAATCTAAAATATTTCTCAGACGGGCCTGCTCATACGTGTTCCTGCCAAGTCTGCTCTGAAAATTTGCAAGACCTTTTCTATGGCTAGAGCAATAAGCCTTTAGTGTGTGTGCTTAGAAAAAAAAAAGTGAGGGAAATAGAATAGGCTGTATTAAAAAGAGGATGGTAAAGGGAGATAGGTCAGGGGAGGGGAGCAGGGGAAGCCCCATGAGAGGGGAGGTGGCCTGCCCCAGGCCAGCTCCCCTTAAAAATCTGCTACCTCCTCCTTAAGCAAATAGCAAGCAAAAGGCAAGCAGAAGTAGAGATGCTGGATGACTGGGAGTGCAGAGCGGCCACACTGTGTGCACATCCCTCTCCCTGTTCTTATACTGAAGCGCTAACATTTTCAAAGCAGCTCTATTTAGAGACAGAACCTCTAACGGAAAGACTCCAGGCAAACATGCTACAAGGGTGGAGCCCTGATTCAATAAACTGATAGCCAAATAAAAGGAGACAAGACAGTTTGTCACTCTCACACACACATCTGTCCAGCCATGAAGATGCAGAGAAAGCACAGGAAGGAATCTTGTCCAGACCCAATGTGTGAAGATGCAGAGAAAGGCAATCATGATGTAGAGAAGGTATACATTAGATACAAATTGGTACAAAGAATATATATAATAAAACCAAACTTCCACCCTATAAAATTGTCCAGGCTTTGTTGCTCAACTACATTTGCCTCTGAGAGACTTCCTGACATTCCGAGGCTGATAGATATTAATACCCATGATGAGAACACTGACACACAGTACAGTCAATAGCATTCCTCTATATCGTCATGCATAGTGTACTATTATTTCCTCTATTATTGTGATCAAAACCAACAAAAGAAAGTCAGACAGTTGGTTCATTTGTCTCCACAGTTTTAAGCTCGAGGGCGGCGTGTGCACCTTTATCCCAGCCTTGGGAGGCAGAGGATGGATTTCTGAGTTCAAGGCCACCATGGTAAACAGAGTGGAGTTCCAGGACATAGCCAGGACCAGGAAACCTGTCTCGACAAACCAAAAAAAAAAAAAAAAAAAAAAAAAAAAAAAAGGCTACAGAGGTCACAGGCAAACAGGAGTGTGTCAACAGTCAGGAATCAGAGTCCATAGGAAGCAAGATTGGGGTATCAAACCTCAAGGCCTGCCCCCAATGACATACTTCCTCAGGAAGTCCTCACCTCCTAAATGTTCTATAACTTTTCCAAACAGCACCTCTAGTCAAAGACATGACACATGAGGCTGTGAGGGACAGTTCACCTTCAAACCACAACTGATAGTGTTCAGATGAGATACACCATGTGAGGTCCCTCTGTGTCTCGTCAGCATGGCGTCCAGTACAGCAGGCTCACGGCTCTTCTATGTCTTTACTTTTCTATAACAAATTCAGTCTAGGAAGCCAGCTACTTGACTACCACAGATTTATAGTCTCTACAGGGTCTGGTTCCAAAACCTCAAAAAATACACAGAGCAAGGAGGGACCACAGGCCCAAAGGCATCTGAGGATCTAAGCGGTTTCGCCATTGTCCCTCAGCTCTGGAGCTTGGTCCAACCACGAAGGTGGCTAGCCTAGTAATTTAGGGTTTGGACGGATGCAAGATGGCTCAGCAGGTAAAGGTCCCTGCCAGCAAACCTGTGCTGGATAGAACTGATTCCTGATGGATTTCCTCTGGCCTCTAAATGCTCACCATGGCATAGCATCCACCCACACACTAAAATCAATACATTCAAAATAAAAGTATTAGTAGTAATGATAATAATGATAGTAATAAAACTAAGTGTCTGGCTTCCAGCTACAGAAAACCTCTTCTTCGTGCATCCTCCAGGCTCAAAGCTCACCCTTGAGAAGATAGAAAGGGACAGCACACTGGCAGAAAACTCGATCTTATTACACAAAGCTCTCAGAGACTGTCCCATTTCTTGTCCCATGGTGAGTGTTGTGCTAAAGGAAACCTCCAGAAGAAGGTGTCAGGACAGAGGAAATGTGAAGAACAAGACACCCAGATGACATGGGGTTCTTGGGTTAGAGAGACGGCTCAGTTGGTAAACTGAACAACTAGGTAAGTAGGTAGTGTATTCTAATTGGTGACTTCCAGGCCAATGGAGAAACCTTGCCACAAATGAAGTGGTTACTACTCCTGAGGAGACACATGAGGTTGTCTTCTGGCTTTCACATATACATATACACATCCATTTTCATGCACACACACTTGCACATGTACAGGCACACATATACAAGAAGGAGCTTATACATATCTACACAACTGTTTTGTTAGTTTGTTTGTCTTGTTTGAGACAGGGTCTATGTAGCCCTGGCTGGCCTTGAACTCAGAAATCTGCCTGCCTTTGCCTCCTGGGAGTTAGAATTAAAGGCATGGACCACCACACTCAGTCTGCATGCAAACATTTGAAAAAGAAAAAAGAAAAGAGGGGAAAGCTCTGCTTAACATGCCCATGACTTCTCTCAGCAGAAACAAAACTGTCCCTTGCCCATCATCATGCTGGTGGAGGGAGCAGCCAGTCTACCAAACAACCACATCTACACAGCTGTTTCTCAGAGACAGGCCACATCTCCTGGCTGTGGTGTTCAAGCCTTAAATGGAGGTGTCTCCTTGATGCCTGTCTTGGACTAGATAGAGAGACACTCATCTTACCTGAAGCTGTCTTGGTTTGAAAGTTCCCAGTCCAAAGCTCTCTCTCCATTCTTCACCCCAGCCCTCCCTCCTGCCAGGATCTTTGGGGTCTCCCTCTCACTGTGCCAAAGTGCACCGTCTCTTTTAAGTGCCAAGTGTTGCTAAAGGCTGTAAAATCCAATGAGGGAAAAAGAGATCTGTTTTTTTTAGCAGACTGCTCTCTATATTTACACACACTTGTACATTTACACATGTGATGTAAGCATAGAGAACAATGTAGAAGGACCTGAAGCTAGCTGGGAATGTTAGCTGGAGAGATGAAATTGAAGCAAGGAATGGAAAGATAGTTGATTTAATTAAAGCACATACACATATATAAACATATATGTATACATACACATATATATAAACATATATACATATTTATACACATACATATTTATACATGCATACACACACTATATATATTTATATATATACATAGATATAGATATATACATAGATATAGGTATAGAGATAGAGATAGAGATAGAGATAGAGATCTCCAATGTAACTCCTCCTATTAACGATGAAGCCCCTGGGTTCAACTTCTACCACTATCAGCAAAAATAAATACATAAATAATTGGTTAGATCCATTTATCTGTGGCTTGCCATGTCTGTTTTGTAAGCTCCATTAGATACTGGCATTACTACCCGAAGGTCTTCATCATCCATCTTCAGCCCTAGCTGCCTCCATCCAACCATTTGTATAGCAGCCAGCCTGCAGCACACACACTCAGCGATTTGCTACCTGTACCACTGCTGATTCTTGGCACTCTCTGCTCCATATCTAGCTCTAGAAATCCTATCTGTCCTCAGAGTTACACTAGGCATGCCACAGTCCTGTAACCAAGTGTGCCTCCCTCTCCCCTGAGTGTCCATGGCACACAGTGCATCGTCATGGGGTCTCTCATCATACCCAACAGTCCTGTGGACTTATCTTACATTCTGTGCCATCGAAGGAAAAGACAAACCCACTCCTGTGGATTTCCTGGTTACCTAATAGTACCAGAGTTCCCAACTCTCTTAACATTCACTGTGTGTGATACAAACACTGGTGAACTCAGTCCGAGTCAAAGCATATCAGTCAAGAAATCAAAAGAGAAGGGACTAATGTTTGCTGAGCAAACTCTGTGCTTGGGCAGTGAACAAAATGTCCTCTGAATTGTGTTTTAACATAAGCATTAGCTTTGTGTAGCTATGAAGAAAAGTAATGTGACTATAGCAAGAGACAGCCTTCTAGGAGCTCCTAGGAGACGCATGGGTCCTCTGAGGTACTGTGTACCTATCTGACCATCATGAAGAGGGGAGAGAATGCCAGCAGGTCACAGAAGCCCCAAGCTCACAAGGGAGTGAAAATGATTTTTTTAAAAATGTTTTCAAAGACAGAGGAACCTGGTTTCTATGAACTCTTATGATCACATGATGCTCTGGTACTCTGTCATATGCAGAGCAGCTGATTGCTGGCTGTGTTCGATCCTATATAGCACACTGACCAGCCTGCCCCTGCCCTTGCCCCTGCCCCTGCCCCTGCCCCTGCCCCTGCCCCTGCCCTGCCCTGCCCCTGCCCCTGCCCTGCCCCTATCCCACTGCACACACCATTTCTTGGCCATGCTGGCTTCCAGCAGACATATGATCCTTATTACTTCAGTACTAGATACAAAGGAAACCATACTTACTAAGGAAAGAGTACTTGTAAATCTATACAAATTTAAAGTAGCTCTGAAAACAACCTAACCGTGACACTAAAATAATTTTAGAACTATTCTGAATTAATTCATTCTAAAAACAAAACCAGAAAAAAAAATGTTTTCAGATAAAATTTCCCCTAATAGCCATATGTGTGGCATTTCTTTTAAAGCGGCAGACACATCCTTCCCAGAGTTCTAACATTTTACCTTGTTCTTCTCTGCCCCTCTAATCCATACAGTCCCTGGAATTACAAGACTTAAAGTTTGATAATTTTAAATAAAGATACATAACTTACCCACGAAGAAGTCAGAAATAGCCAAATTAAGAAAAAAATAATTACTTCGATGTCTAAGGTTTCTGTCCACCACAAAGGCTAAAATGACCACAGCATTGCCTACCATTATAGCAAAGGCAAATAGGGACGTTAAAAACGCCAAGGGAACTTGAGCAGCTAGTGGCAAGTTGCCAGTACTGTTAGACTCCAACATCACATCAAATGATGGGCCAGTACAGCAGATCCACTTGGCCAGGCGGTTTAACAACCAGACATCTCTTATATACAGTCCCCTACTCAAAACAACATCTTCAAATCTACTGGTGATTTCACACTATTTCCTGGTTATTGATAACTATCAACTTGTGGTGGCAGTTTCCCTTTAACTGACGCTGAAAAAAATGTTTCCACAAAACAGAGAAATATTTTGTCTTGAGCAATGCAACATATTCATCCATCTCCCAGGTAAAGAGCAATATTAATAATATCTATAAAACATAAGATGTATAAAGCTATGCATCTTATGGGTCATAAGTTGGGATTGGGTGAGATTCCTTTTTTAAAAAATAAATAAAGATCCAGTTAAAAATTCTCTTCTGGCCATAAAAAGGAACCAGCAGTTAAATTTCACTGTCTATAAAAACAACCTATAAAGGGAGTGGGGGATGAAGGGACAGTTCTCCCTGTGAGACCGACATTAAGGAGATGCTTGCAGGAGTCTTCAGAGCTGGTCAGAGACGGGAAATAAAGGCAAGAAGTCTAACAGACCCTCTGAGGCGAGGGATGGAGCTGGGAGCCGCAGGACCAGAGCGGGATGTGAACTTCAGAGAAACCCAGAGGAGATGCAGGGGATCGAGTCCTGGTCAGAAGACGATGGAGGATGTTTGCAGGCAGAGAACAGGAGTATTTGAGAAGATGAGAGACAGCGGTGCCCAGTGATTACACAAGGCTGCACTGTGCCTGCTCCCCTTGGCCAGATGAAAGCATTAATCATTGCTCAGGCATTGTGTAGTACATTCAAAAAAGCCTACTTTGCCCTGAACTAAGCATGTCTTGGGTTCTGAACAACTCTTGAGATCAAAACCTATGAGGATTAAATTTTTTTTCAAAAAAGTGAAATGCAATCCTAAATGCAATTCAAGAGTATGTGGAGGTGGTGCATGCATGTTAGCCCAGCACTGAGATGCTGAGGCAGGAGGATTGATGTAAAGAGGGCAGATTAGACTACATACTGAATTCCAGGTTGTAGTCCTGTACTACAAAGTGAGGAGGTACCTCAAAAAGTAGAAGAAATGAGTATTTACAGACCATAAAATAATCCAAATCAAAGAGGTAAAACTTATAACTAATAACAGGCAATTCAAGAAACGAGCTAAGAAACCAACCCATAATAAAGAAACAAATCAGTTTACTGAAACTAATGTAACCTTTGTTTTAAAAAGCTAGACATGATCCCCTGGCAATGGCAAAAAAACCCACATTATTGGTGGTGGTGTTCTTATATCAGTCAGGGGGAGCAGATGGCAGTCCTTTCTTCATTCTAGCTTGATGGTTAAAGCTGTCTTGTGCCTAGGACTCAAAAATATCAAATTGAATCAAATTAAATTCAGGCAGCACAGCTGGGAGGGGGAAGACAGACAGAGACCTACGGACTGCCATGCCATCCACACACCTGCTCACCAATCCATGGCACAGGTGAGCCAGAGACACCCACCTGCAGTCATACCATGTAGCATGGATGGAGGATACAGTCACCCAGAGTTCTGCCATCCACCTGCCCACCTTGCAGCAGGAGCCACCACAATGTGCAAAAATGTGGTGGTCAGATGGGAGAGCATTATGAAGAGAGATGGAGCTGTAGAGTGGAGGGTGGAGAGGAATAGTCTACTGTGAGTGGCCAGTCCCGCCAACTGGGGCCATAGTGAAGTCTCAGCCTAAGATGCCACTGAGGGCCATGTCTTGGTCCATGGCTATGTAGTGGGGGAGCCAGTGTTGATGTCCATGGCTCATTTTACCACTAAGAACAGTCACTAGGGATCACATGGATGTCCAGGAGCTCTGCTTAGCCAGCCCCAACCATCACTGGATGTTAAGCTCTGGAGAGATGGCTCCATCTCTCACCTCTGGCAGCACTCAGGAGAGTGGGCCCGCACCTCACCCAGTGGAGTTGGCCTTTGTGGTGGGTGTGTGGGTAAGCCAGTCCTGGGGGCACAAGTGTGGAGTGTCACATGCACAAAGGTGATGCCCTGTCCCTCACTACCTCCAATCATGAGCTTGGGAGAGTTTGCCCTGCCCTCACCAGCTACAGGGTGGGGGGGAGTGATGCCCTCCCTGCCTTCCCCCCTCACTACCTGAGGCAGTCAGTAGAACTGACCCTGGGGTCATGAGAGCAGGTAAGCGTGTCCGGCCCTGCCTGCTACAGCACTCAGGAGAGATGGCCCTGCACTCCGACTGGGCAGCACAGTTGAGCAGGCCCTGGTGGAAGGGTGTTAGGTGAACTGGCCCAGAGGGCTAGAGCTCAGGAGAGCTGACCCCAACACTCATCTGATATGAGGGGGTATGGGTGTGTGGGGTGATGTCCTTCCCCTCTACCCTTACCACCTCCAGTAGCCGAAGAGCTGGCCCTGGGGCCAGGAGAGCAGGAAATCTCTCCCTGCTCCCTCACTCTCTGTAGCATTCAGGAAAGTGGGCCTTGCCCCTCACCTGGGCAACACAGTGAAGCTGGCCCTGATGGTGAAGGCATAGGTGAGTCTGCCCCAAGGATATGAGATGGGAGAGCTGGCCCAGCCCCTCACAGGCTGCAGCACTTGGGAGAGTGGGCCCTATGCCTTGCCTGGACAGCGCAGTAGAGCTGGCTATTGAGGTGTGGGTGCGGGTGAGCGGGCTCCTGAGGACATAAGAGCAGGAGAGTTAGCACTGCCTCCTGTAGATCATGGCATCAGGTTATCTAACTGGCTGGCACAATTCTGGAAAGTTCACCCTGGTACAGATAAAGGAGAGCCAGTGTGCTGACCAGTTCAGCTACCACATAGGCCCAGATCCAGGGCTCTGAGTTGACCCACCCCAAAATCTCTAACATCTGCAAATGGTTTGGATGTGTAAGGGGCTGGACCTGCTGATCCAGGGCTGCAAGACACAAGGCAGCAACAGAGTGACCTGGAGGAGTCCTGGTGAGGATCCAATATCGATGGTGTCACAGAGGCCAGAGATCTCAGGCCAGACTGGTGACTCATTGAAATGAACATTTATAAGTGTAGTCAGAGAGGTAAACTGTGGGACACACTGTAACACTACAGTTCAGATGAGATTGCTTTGTTATGAGGTGTTAGTGTGAGAGCATGAAGGGCAAAGGCAGTATGAGGATGGAGATAACTGAGCAGTGTATAATGTGAGCTACAGAATCATAAAAGTTAATTTTAAAAAGTGGTAGACACGGTGGAACTGAGACAGGCATACCTGGGCTCAGCAGCAAGCTGGAGCTCAGGCCATAAGGACAGTGTTCTAAAACAAGGTGGACGGTCCTGAGAAACAACACTGAGGTCAGCCTGCACCTTACATCCACAGGACTTCTAAACAATGTGCACACTACATGATGAACACAGCTGAGGTCAGCCTTGCACTCTACACACACAGCACTCTCCTACACATGTGCACACATACAAATATGAACAATACACTCACACATACTCACAGAAATAGGCAACACATGGACCATCATATAAAACTGGAAAACAAAACACAACACAATAGTGTGGACACTAGGTGTGGTAGTTCCCACTCTGAATCCCAGAACTTAGGCGGTAAAGGCAGAAAGACTGGAAGCTCAAGGTGATGATCTTTTGCTACATAGAAAGCTTAAGGTCAGATACGATTACAAGAGATGCTATCTGGAACAACATGGAAAAGGTGTTTTGTTTTATTTTGTTTGGTTTGGTTTTTTAAAGAAAATCTAAACTATAGGTGGTGGTAGGGCATATAATAAACTGTAAAGACACAAGCTCCTCCAGGCTGCTTGTTGAGAACAGCCTATGAAGAAACACAGTGAATGGAAGCAACATCTTTCAAGGGTGAAGGTGAAAAAGAAACTGTCCAGTAGTCTTCATTTGGTTAAAAACTATGCTTTAATATATTGTATGAAATTTTTTTCAATTAAAAATATCTTTCCCAGTCAAAGCAAAACAGGGCTGGGGGAGGAGTAGGCAGTTTTAGCCCTTGCCTTTCTGAGCAAGTGGCCCAGAGCTCAGACGCCCAGAACCTTCCTCCCTGGGTTCCTTGCCAGGTATTTTGTTGCAGCATGAGACATGGTTATCAGAAGTAAGACATTATGTGTATCATTTTCAACCTAAATGCAAAATCTCCACCCTAACTGACGGACTAGATGATCTGCCCCTGCACCTTGCCAAGTTGGGTCAGATCATGAAAACATGTGATCGTACGATAGAAGGTATTATCCCTTTCTTTGTATTTGTCCAAGATGACACTTGCCATTGAGAATGAGCCAAGAGGAAGCCATAGACTATCTCGCCTTTCTACTGGCACTGTTATCCACACAGTGACTTAGCCAAAAGGATCTGTAGATGTTGCATGTAATTTTAAAAGCCATGCTTGCTCCTTGCCCAATGCCACAGCCGCTCTATGCTCCAAGATCAGCTGCCAGCAATGGCCATCTTACTCAGCACCCATGGCTAGCTTCGCCAAGTCATCCTGGTCTCACTCAGCGCCACCAAACTGCTATCTCTGGCGCTTTTCCCATGAACGCTGGGAACTGAACTCCTCTCCACCAGCCAACTACCCCACAGCTCGCTCCACCAATGTCTACCCTGGCTGTGCCTTTTTTCCTGCCCATCTGAGCCACCACAGATGGAAAACACCAGACAGTTCTAACACTTTAAAACCAGCCAGATAACACAACTGCTGGGCACAGACTCTAGTGCCCTAAACTCATCAACTATCTTATGTCAGAATTCTACTAGTGGTGGAGGTTGCTATCGGTTTTAGTCACCTCCAGCCCTTACGTGGCATAGATGCTCCTCTCCCCAAAGCCTAGCTGAAAACCCTCTCTTTCTCTTCCTCTCTCTTTCTCTCTCTCTCTCTTTTTCTCTCTTTCTCTCCCTCTGTCTCTTTCTCTCTCTCTCCCTCTCTCTCCCTTTTTTCCTCTCTCTCTCTCTCTCTCTCTCTCTCTCTCTCTCTCTCTCTCTTTCTCTCTCTCTCTCTCTCTTCCCCTCTTCTTCCTTCAGGGACCTGGAAAACTCCACCCAGCGATTAGCTTCTGCCATCTTTATTGACACAATCAAGAACCAGTTTGGGAAACAACACCTCCACCTACATATAGAAGGAATGGCTTGGAAGACAATGGCAACTGGAGATGGATTCATGGAACTGAAATAGTCAGGGGGATGGGACTAGTTCCTGAAAGGGTGTTACAAAGGGAAGTCTCCTATGAGGTTGCTGGAAGAAAATCCATGGTCAGGAGCAGCATTCTCTTTTCCAGTTGCCTCTTGAAACACAGGACATTGTTTTCCAAAAATTCTTCTTTTGGAGAACCACAGGGAGGATTACAGCAGCCAACTCCACAAATACACACATGCTGCCAAGAAGGGTCTAGAACCCCAAAGCAGACAAGCAGATGGGAGCTCTGGCTGAAGCTAGATGGGCCAATTCTGTCCTTGGGTCACATTTCACTGAAGCTGTTGTTGAAAACCTGAGTTTGGGAGTCAAGCCCTAAAAACACACATCCACCTCGAGCTGAGAACATGGATAAACAGTAAGCCTATGGATGGTAATGGTGTAAGGGTAAGGTTGAAGAAGGGATGGGGTAAGATGGTAAAAGTCCATCTTCTGCAGGTCCTACGTGTCAAACCCTGACTGTAAAAATAGCTCTTCCTCTGTTCACGTGGGTAGAAAGCCACAAGGAGATAGGGAGATAATTGGGACACTTAGATAATGAAAAAAAAAAAAAAAACCAACTTCCTGAGGCCACATTCCTGATAGTGAAAAGTCAGAAATCCTATGTGGGTGGCTGTGGGAAATGGGACACTCTAAACAAATACAGTGGCACTTCTGTTTATTCCTTAGTCACATAAAAGAAAGAACGTAGTTTAATGCCTTTCCCCGCATGCCTTCTGTGCACTGGGGGCTCAAACTGCATCTGAGATGTGAACTTGCTTGTATGAAGGAGAGACCCTGTGTGACTCAGCAGAACTAAATGTTTACTTACCTAATGACAGCGCAATTCCAAGGATCACCAATTAGAGACAGCAGCTCACACTACCCCACCCGCACTCACAGGACAGAGACATCTCTCTGCAGGATGGTGGACATCACGGAATGCATCTGCTCATTTACATCATTCAACTTTCACGGCTACAAACGCACGCACGCACGCACGCACGCGCACGCACGCACGCACGCACAACGCACACTTATTCTTCTCCCTAGCCTCTCCTTCTCTTATATGGACCAGTAAAGTTTACACTTTCTCCTTTTGCAGTCCATCTCATATGGTCTATATCATGTCATAAAAGGCATGTATGTGTACATCTGCCATCCGGCCAAACTCTGTCCTTTAAGCAAGAAAAACCATCAACCACATAAAAGAATAAAATAAAAAAGAAATTAAT
Source organism: Mastomys natalensis (assembly GCA_021653895.1). Lineage (NCBI taxonomy): Eukaryota > Metazoa > Chordata > Mammalia > Rodentia > Muridae > Mastomys > Mastomys natalensis. The sequence continues at coordinate 890,991 of JAJTUV010000974.1, read as the reverse complement.
ACTCAACATCAACAAGTTGCCCATTCCAACAAATTTTACTGTTCTATCTGAGATAAGGGAGCCTGGAAAGAATCCAGAGCTGGGCTGGGAGCTGACTTTCAAAAGGAAAATACTATTTTTAAGGGTGAATGTACTCAAAAACTTCCAGTGCAAATGGGAATACATCATGGCATCTTCCTCCAGGAGGAAAGAGGATGATAACAGAAAAGACGAGTCAGCACTATTGTGGTTTGCTTCCTGTCACTGTGTAACCAACAGGGACACAAAGCACTGTGGTATAGGAGTTTCCGTTTCCAGTCAGAGCCTGCCATCCAGGGAAGCTCAGGCAGGAACCTGCCTGCTAAACAGAGGCAGGAGAACCTGAAGAGCACCGCGTGCTGACTTCCTCTCTGTGGCTGGCTATGTTTGCTTTCTTAAACCGTCCAGGTTCATCTGCTCAGGTATAACACTGCCAATAGGGGCCTGGGCCCTCCCACATCAATCAGTAGTCAAGAATATGTCCCACAGGCTTGCCCACAGTCCAGTCATGTTGGGGGTCGGTTCTAATGCTTTGTCTTACTTCAGCTCCCAGAAGCCATGCTTCCAGACACTGAGGGTTCCTGCCCCCAGCTGGCTTTGATTGCTAATAAAGAATTTGCCTTATAGCCAATGGCTGGGCAGGGAGATGGAAGCAGGACTTTTAGATTGTGCAGGTAAGGGACTGAGAGGGAAGAGAATAGAGTTGCCATGACAGGAAAGCCGTAACAGGAAAGCAGAGAGATCAGACTTAAGGTCCGGCCGACATATAAGAATCAAGGTAAGTGGCCACAAGAGCTACTCACCTAACTGGGTCTGGGGCAGCAAAGATAAAGTATAGATTTAGAAAATGTTAATCAAGGATTACCAGAGGGGGATGTGTGCTAGCTGAGAGGAGGTTCAGGAAGTGCCCAACCATTGAAGCTAGTAAGGCATATTAAAAATATTGTTCTCTATGTGTGTGTGAGCATGTGTGTGTGTGTGGTGTGTGTGTGTGTGTGTGTGTGTGTGTGTTTCATTTGTGAATCCAGAGCTCTTGGGCAGGTAGGTAGAAACACAGTCACCCACCTGGGAGCCAGAGTGGATTAAGTATTCACCATTACATAGTCTGATGGAGGTACTTTCTTATGTGAGTACCTTTGTTAGGGTTTTACTGCTGTGAACAGTCACCATGATCAAGTATTATTAAGGACAATATTTAATTGGAGCTGGCTTACAGGTTCAGAAGTTCAGTCCATTAACATCAAGGTTGGAGCATGGCAGCATCCAGGCAGACATGGTGAAAGAGGAGCTGAGAGTTCTACATCTTCATCTGAAGGCTGCTGGTGGAAGACTGACTTCCAGGCAGCTAGGATGAGGGTCTTAAAGCCCATGCCCACAGTGACACACCTACTCCAACAAGGCCCCACCTCCAAATAGTGCCACTCCTTGGGCCAAGCATATTCAAACCTTGACAGTGAGGTTCTTTCTTCCCAGGTGACTCTATTTTGTGTCAAGCTGACAAAAATTAACTTCCTCAAGAACTGAGAAAATGGGCCTTACAGTCAAAGTAGACACTGACACAACATGTCCAAAGGTAGGGATGGGATAGCCTGTTCGTTAACCTAGGTGGGTTGATGTCTGGATGATTCTTCCACCAGCAATGAATAAATGTGATGGCTGCAGATTCAGCCATCAGTATGTAATTACAGCAGGCGTATAAAGTTACCTAACCTGTGGAAATCTGTAAGTGAAAAAGATATTATTGACATTCTTAAGCCACCTTACTACCAAAGCTGAGTGATAGCCTTTTCTTATTGTGTGTACACTTATGGATATTGGGCAGAGAGAGGGGGCAGGAGAGAGAGAGACACATCATACATGCCACAGTAAGCACAGCAGATGTCAGAAGACAAGTTTTGGAAGTTGGTTCTCTTCTTCAACCTTCTTGAGGGTCTGTCTCTCTTGTTTCTGCTTAATACTCCAGGCTAGCCTGACTTCAAGATTGAAGGTGAATTGAGAAAATGTAAATTAAAACCACTTTGAGATTTCATCTCACCCCAGTGAGAATGGCCAAGATCAATAAAACAGTTCATGCTGATGAGAATGGGGGGGGAGGGGAGAACATTTATTCATTGCTGGTGGAAGTGAAAATGGTAGAGTTTCTACAAAAACCAGCATGGAGTTTCCTGAAAAAGCTAAAAATTGACCTACCACAATTCTAGCTATACCACTCTTGGTTATATACCCAAAGGACTCTAAATTCTAATGTGGAGAGACGTTCTCATCCACATTCATTGATGCTCTATTCATAATAGCTGGAAATTGGAAATGGTCTGCCAACAGATGCATAAATAATAGAAATGTGGTACATTGTACAATGGAATAGTATCCTGTTATAAAAAATGAAATCAAATTTGCAGGTGGCTAGATGCAGCTAGAAACAACCATCTTGAGTGAAGTAATGTAGCCTGCAAAAGATTCCTATCACATGTTTTCTCTTAAATGTAAACCTTAGCTTTAGATTTGTGTGCCACAATCAAAATAATCATAGATGCTGGATGCCTAGTAAAGACTCAGGGGTAAAGAAAGGATCTCTCAAGGAAAGAGAAATAGAATGTAGTGATATGGAGAGATAAAGGGGAACTAGAATAGAAGCATTAAATAAGGAGGGTGATGGAAGGGCAGGGCAAAGGAGTAAACATGAGCAGGGATAACTAACACTAAAGAGTTTTGGAAAAAGCATATAATAACCTAGTACTGTAGAAGCTTCCTAAAATATATAAATACATAAAAGGAATCAAAATAGAGTCACCATATAATGGGAGAGCACCATCCCAACTAGACATCTTACGCTACCATTAAAACTTCCAGGGCCAGGAATGGGTAACATTGTATTGAGCCTTGGCCAAAGGGACCTCATGGATTCCTGAACACCGCAGGCAATGGTCAAGGCTGTTGCTTATTCTCCATAACCTAATCATAAGGCTCTATTGCTAAAGACAACACATATGTCATCAAAACCTACTGACCAGCATTCATGATCCTGGAAGTCACTCTGCATGCTGCCAGAGGAAAAAAGAAAAGATAGTATCTCCTAGCTACCAACCATGTGCCCTACAACAGTGACCTGCCTGCCATCAACCATGTGGCCTACAACAGTGACCTGCCTGCCATCAACCATGTGGCCTATAACAGTGACCTGCCTGCCACCAACCATGTGGCCTATAACAGTGACCTGACTACAGAGTGTACTGGTGCAGTATTGGCATGAATGTTGTGGGAGCAGCCAACCACCTTTTGCTTGCTGAGGCCCACCACTCCAACAGATGAAGTCCATAGACTATTACTATGATTTTGGTAAAGGAACATAGCAATAAAATTATTCCTGATGACATATTACTATTCCCATAGATCTGCCTCACTCAACTGACATCAGAGAAGCTCTTTCTTGAACTAGATGGGAATTTACACAGAGACTCATAACTGGACAATATACAGAGAGTGAGAGACTTTGGAGCACTCAGTCCTAAATGTGATTATCTTTATCAAAGCCCTCCTGTTGCAGAATATTTGATCAAACCATGAACCCCAAGATTGTGTTATTTGCTGAAAACACCTGTTCCTAGTTGTGGTATGGCTCAGCCCTTACCACACACCTTCAATCCCTCTATCTGGAATATAGGCACACCTTTAGCACACACCTTTAATCCCAAACAATGAAGGCAAAGTTAGTTTGTAGAAGGAAGCACCCATGTTTTTTAAAAAGTAATGTCAGGCAGTGCTAAGAGGAAAACTCATAGCTCTGAATGCCTCCAAAAAGAAACTGGAGAGAGCATGCACTAGCAACTTAACAGCACCCCTGAAAGCTCTAGAACAAAATGAAGCAAATACACCAGAGTATTTGGGCAGGAGTACAGGGCAGGAAATAATTAAACTCAGGGCTAAAATCAACCAAGTAGAAACAAAAAAAAATCTATATAAAGAATCAACAAAAACAGAGGCTTGTTCTTTAAGAAAATCTTTCTTTCCTTCTTTCTTTCTTCCTTCCTTCCTTTCTTTATTTTGTTCTTTCATTCTTTCATTCTTTTTGTTCATTCTTTGTTTTTTATCAAATATAGTTTAACAGGAGTCAAACTGAAAAAGGAAAGTTCAGTTGAGAAAATGTCTCCATCAGATTGTCTAGTAGGCAAAAGATCACTGAGTATTTTCTTGACTGATGATTTATCATTGCAAGTGCCATCCCTGAACAGCTGGAATAAGAAATAAGTCTGCACAAGATAGTAATTCTATTCCTTCATGATCTCTTCTTCAGTGCCTGCCTCCAAGTTCATGTTTGATTTCCTGTCATGACTGTCATTCATAATGTACTATAAGATATAAGAGGAAATAAACTCTTCTTTCTCTTCCCCCGCAAAAAAATCATCTAAAAAAAAGTAATGTTTAATTGAGTGGTAGACAAAGTGATGAATCAGAGAAAGATTTGACAAAATAGGATATGCCCAACTCTCATGAGAAGAGAGAGGAAAGAGATGCTACTTAAGAGAACAGAAAAGAGGAAAAAAGGGGAGGAGGCAAGTTTACTGGGAGAGTTTTACAGAGATTGAAGAGAGAACAAGGTAGACACAGGTAAAGACAGAATGAGCCAGAGAATAAAAAAAAAAGTCAGAAGATTAGAACAGATTGCCAGAGTTAGTTTGAGGTCAAGCAGAGCAAGTCAGGAGAGACAGAGAGAGGCCACTTTGAATCAGGCAGCTGGGAGAAGAGTTTAAGCAAGGAACAGCTGAATTGAACTAACCAGCCATAGCTCTGAAAAAGCTAGAAATGGTGAGCTTATACAGCAGTAAGTCTCAGAGGCTGAAAACATTCTAGGTCTAGGTTAGATTGTACAGAATTAGGCCTAGGTTAGCAGATGGAGGCAGTAAGCCTGAGACAGCAACTCCATCAGGTGAATAAAAGCTGCATTTGTTTCTCCCACGGAAGAGAATTCTCTTCAAGAAGATTCAGTGCAGATTAGTACCTAGTGCACTCAGTAGTTCAGGGAGCCACAAGCCTCACAGGCAAAAGAATTACAAAGCTAACCCCATATCTAGAACTGCTTTGTGCTAGTTTGTCATTGGCTGTTCAGCACATCTGAAGACATACCAACTTGTTTCAGTTAGTACAGATGTTAGACTAGGAACTTGTTGGATTTCTATGTGGGTATGTTGTGCTGTGATGCAAGGAACTGCTGTCAAACCAAGACATTCTGTGGTCTTTAAGGGGCCATGACTCATGAATGGCTCATAAGTAAACTAGCTCCTATTCTGTTTGAATGAAAAGCTGTGTTTGATAAAAGTAGAGAGGCATTACATGTCCAGAGGCTAGACATAAGTTTTTAATTGTTCTTCTCTGATGGGGACATGTGCATAGGCCTTCATTCTCCTAGCAATTACAATGGCATTAGTATCACCAACTAGAGACATTCACACAAGCCTGGATGCCCAGGGTTATATGCTTGCATGTACACATACATGCAGGTATGCATGCATGTGTGGTCATGTGTAGGGCATAGTCAATGTTAGGCATCTTCCTCAGTGTTTCTCTACCCTATTTTTTGAGACAGTCTCTCACTGAACCTGGAAGTCACTCATTCAGCTAGATTGACTGGCCAGTGACCTCCAGGGTCCTCTTGTCCCACCTGCCTGCTTGTTTGTTTAATGTGGGCTCTAAGGAATGGAGTTTGGTTTCTCAGACTTATGTGGAAAACTCTTACTGGATTATCTCCGAATTCCAGTGCCCTGGATACTTACTGAACACCAGCTTGAAGTACCCACATGGCTGAGTTCATCACTCTCCAGCCCCTACAGAGCTCAAATTATCAAAGGGCAGGACTGGGAGGCAAGGAAGGAGGGGGCTGCAATCAGGATATAAAGTGAATAAATAAAATAAAATTTTTAGGGGCTGGAGAGATGGCTCAGCGGTTAAGAGCACCGACTACTCTTCCAAAGGTCCTGAGTTCAATTCCCAGCAACCACATGGTGGCTCACAACCATCTGTAATGGGATCTGATGTCCTCTTCTGGTGTGTCTGAAGACAGCAACAATGTATTCACATACATAAAATAAATAAATCGTATATTAAAAAAAATAAAAATAAAAATAAAATTTTTAAAAAATTATCATCCCAGCACCCAAGACCCCATTATTAATCAATCACATTGCCAACAAAGATACTAGGTTAAAGGGAGCTTCTAGGAGGCAAACTATTCCAAGGCTTCTAGATTCTGGCCAAGGGCTAAAATTTCCTTTGAAATAGGTAGAGCTCAAGCAACCTGGGCCTGGTGCAGTGCAATCATTTATTGCTTATTTATCATTCTCCAGTCTCTCAAACTGCATGAGTACAGAGCATGACTGACTGGAGAGCAGATTGGAGTGTTCTGGGCCCTGGCACATGAGGGACTGTACTCCCCACACTGTCCAGTGACCCTTCTGAATCTCCCTCCCCTACCTGGTGGTTTGAAAACTCTCCACTAGGTTGAGGGCCACAAGACAGAGGCAGTAAGACCAGAACTAACTGCTTTCTAAAAACCTACTGACCCTAAACAATGAAGAAAACTGTAACCGTACTCTTAGAAGCTAGGATTTATTCAGAAGCTAAAATTATGTCAAAAAAAAAAAAAACAAGACAGCTCAAAGCAAAGGAGATACAAGTTCAAAATTGAAGAGAAGAAGAAGAAGAAGAGAAGAAGAAGAAGAAGAAGAAGAAGAAGAAGAAGAAGAAGAAGAAGAAGAAGAAGAGAGAAGAAGAGAATAAAAGAGAATATACAATGTGGCTCAGTGGGTATAGGCACTTGCAGCTAAGACTTGTAGCCTGAGTTCAATCTCCTTCTATAAAGAATGTATCTGAAATGATTCAGATAATCCTGCACTGTTCACAGAGCAAATACCTGATCACCACCACTCCGGGTGGATCTCACACTCACCCTATAGACCTTATCTGCGGAGGCTGCAGGCTTGTGAGTCTTATCTCACAAGACAAAAGTCACAAAGTGTTTATCAGTCTCCTTTTCCTTCCCTTCACACTGAGTGCCTACTTTGGAGGCTAGAATTAAGTTATATGAACCAGCTCCTATGCCGTCTCTTAACTAGCAAGGGCCTTGGAAGTTGACAGGTCATGAGCACCGGCTAGTGTTTGAGAGGGACTATGAGGCTGTGGAAGGATGCAGATGCATCCTGGTACCTCTTGTTAGGAATGAAATTTGAGAGAGCAAAGGCAGAGGCTGAGCAGATCAGCACATGGATTCTATCCACAGCACTCATGATCGAAACCATGATTAGCTGCAGATGATTAGCTCAGTGGTGAAGGAAATGCTTGCTTACCCAGTGTATGTGAGGTCCTGGGATTAGTCCTTAGGACAGTTGTGGGAGAATCAATGATTTGCAGGCTCTGAGTGGAAAAATTAGAAAATCAACTCAACTTTCAACTTTAAGTTTTATATGTATAGCTATCACACACATAGAGTCTTGAACATAACTTATTTTTGTTATTGTCCAAAGAAACAGGGTCTCACCTTGTAGCTCTGGCTGGACTGAACTCCATATATACTGTAGGTTGGCATCAAACTCCACCTGCCTCTGCCTCTCAATTGCAGAGACAAAAGGTGTATAACACCATGCCTGGCTCAGCAACCCCAGGAATACTATTCATGTCCTTTTGAGACAGGGACTCTCATTGGCTTGAGACTCATCAAGTGCACACCACCATGCCAAATGTTTTAGAAACTTCTTTAAAAATTAAACTATAACTGAATCATTTTCCCCTTCCTTTCCTCCTTCTAATCCTTCCCATGTATCCTTCTCCCTATCAAAGTTGTGGTCTATTTTTGTTCCTGTGTGTATCCCTAAATTATAAACAAACCTGGTCACTCGTTTAATGTTACTTGTATGTATATGCTGTCAGGTCTGACCATTTGGTGTTGGATAACCAACTGGGGGCTCATCCCAGGAGGAAACTATTTCACCCATTCCGAGGATTCTTTAGTTGCCTATAACCCGTTGTCTATAGGTGGGGCTCCATGAGTGTTTCTCCTTCGATGTTAGCATGTCTACTGACATCATACTTCTTAAAGTCTTATTTAAGCAGCCATATTGTTGAGGTTTCATGGTTGAAGCATCTATTGCAAAGAGAAGTTTCTTTGATGAGCGGTGAGAGCTACACTTCTCTGTGGGTGTAAGGACAGTTAGAATATAGTTAGGAATGATGATGTTTTAGTAAGTGACACTATCTGGTCCTCTCTAAGATCCTTGATCTCACTATCCCTGGGTAGTTGTCTAGGTTTCCAGTACCAAGCATAATTTCCCTTTCTTGAGCATGACTTAAGTCCAATTAGAGATCTGTTGGCCACCAACAATTTATGAACACCACTATTGCACCCTTAGGGTTACTATGCCATGCTACCCATCTTTGTGGTTCATAGTCATCACAGTTGAGTAAGACTATTGATGGCTTCCCTGCCTTGGAAGTTTACATAGCACCTTGGTACCATCAAAGCTAGCCACCAGGAAGGTAGTCTGCGAGTCAGATCCAGCTCAAATCCACCAGGTCTTTTATGTGAAGTGCATGGTATCTTCAGCAGTAAGGACTTACCTTCAACTTCTGGGAGACAACCAAAAGCAATGCCAGTCACCTACATTGTTTTCTATTTGTGCCCAGTTTTTTCGTGTGGATTGTGTGTTCAGACCCCCATCTTAATACAGCCAGCACATTACTATCTCAATTAGTTCCTGACCGCTGTGCAGGGCATATATATATATATATATATATATATATATATATATATATATCCATCAGGATTTTGAAACAAGTTGGTGAACTCTAAAGAGATCAAGTTAGTGAAGCTGTCTGTTGTGACAAACAATTATGTATTATTAAATTTAAATGTTCTAATTGTATTCATAAACAGCTTCCTCAAAAATGTCAAAACTGTGATCTACCTACAATATTAGTTGACTTTTTACATTTACCCATTGATTTTTGCAGATTGGATTATGATTGTTAAAGTCCAGACAACATAATATTAACACTCTCATTGGAAAACATGAAAAGGATTAGAACAAAATCACTTTTGTAAACTGGTGTCTGCTCACTGTACTTCAAACACACATACTTGTCTTTGGTTTCCAAAACCAATCAAAGTAACTTCTAAAATGGGTTTGTTTTTTTTTAAATTATCACTGTATTATAAAATTGATCATGTTTAGTTATATATGAAATCATAGAACTAGATATTTAAGATGAACTTCTAGATAGTTTGGGGTGGTATATGTGTATGTACGTTTGTGTGCGCATGCATGTGGATGCACATGTATGTATGCATACAGAGGCCAGAGGCTGATGTAGAGTGTCTTTCTCAATCACTCTTCACTGTATGTTTTTGAGACAGGTTCTCTCACTGAACCTGGGGGTCCCAGGTAGGCTGAATTTGTTGCCTTGCAAACCCAGTAATCTTCCTGCCTCTGCCTCCTTAGCACTGGGATTGCAGGCATGACACATATTTGGCTTTTTTTTTAACCAGGTGATAAGGATTGAATTCAGGCCTTCATGCTTTACATGGCGAGCATTTGACTTACTGAGCTATTGCCCCGTCCCTGAGCTTGTAACATATTTTACAAAGAAACTTTGAAAAAAAAAAAACTAGTATCTCAGATAGATATAATTTATCCATGCAAGCCAATCTCTATTGGTGAGAGATTTATAAGTTAATTAAAATATATTTTAAAGAATGTATTGAAAAAGTCTATACCTATGTTTGGTTTGTTTGGTTTACATAACATCTTAAGGAGTCCAGGTTGAAACTGAACTTGCTAGGTAGCCATCCCTAAAGTTCACGTTCTCCTAACTCCACTTCTCAAGTTCTGTGACTGTAAGTGTGAGCCTCCATGACCAGTCAATGCTGAGCTGGAGCTGGAACCCAGAGCCGTGTACATGATAGCCAAGTACCCTGCCAACTGAGCAACAGTCCAGCCTTTCTGTCTATGCGTTATGAGCCAAGATGGTGACAATCATATTCACTTTCTTAATTTTTTTTTTCGAGACAGTGTTTCTCTGTGTAGCCCTGGCTGTCCTGGAACTCACTCTGTAGACCAGGCTGGCCTCAAACTCAGAAATCCACCTGCCTCCGCCTCCCAAGTGCTGGGATTAAAGGCATGCGCCACCACTGCCCGGCTCATATTCACTTTCATTCCAAACTTTTCAGAGATAATTCTAAGTCATAAAATTTACCTTTGAGAAGTGTACAGTTTAGTGATTTGAAGTACATTCAGTGTTGAGCAATGAAATCCAGTAACATTTTAATCATTCCAAAAAGAAACATGTTCCCATTCCCTCATCCCAAATCCTGTCTGACATGTACTTTCTGTCTTTCTCCCTCTTCTGGGCATTTCATAGGAAAAAAGAATCAAGCATGTGGCCTGTGCAGCTGGTCTCACCTGACCTGTCCTCAGACTCCTCCCTGCTGTTGTGTGAATTTGTACCTCATTCGATCTCACCTGTGAGCACTCTCCTCCATGGCCCGGAGCTTGAGAATCACGGTCAGTCAGCGGCATCCTCCCTTCCTTCCACTGCCTGTTTCTTGTTTCACTTTCCTGTCTGGATGTCAGAAAACCGTCTACTTTATCTTGAGGTTATCCCATACCATAATGCTTATCTGATCCTCTCCTCCTCTTCCTTTTCCTCTTCCTCCTCCTCCCCCTTCTCTTCTCTTCCTTCTCTTCTTCTTCTTCCTCCTCTTATCTTTCTCCCTCCTTTTCAAGGAAGTTTCTATCCTCTTGAGATTCTTTTCCTTGTCTCTGGCTTTTCCTTTGCCCAATTTAATACAACCGAGTTCTCAGAAATTAAGCATGAAATGCAGGCTCACAGCACTCAGCAGGTAGCTAGAGCAAAAGTTAGCACCAGGGAAATGAGGCAGAGCAACAATGCTGATGTTCACGGACAGAAGTAAGGGGAAAAAGAGATGCCTTTCCAATTAGAAACCCAGGTTAGACTTGAATGGCATTGTTGCCTACCCACGTACCACTGGTCCCTGCCTCTCTCTTCTTCTGTGTCTGCATCCAATTAAGGAAATCTGTTCTATTTACCTGACTAAATATACTCACTCCCTTCATTCAGGTCAGGGCTGGGAGTAGAGTTCAGGAGCAAGTTATATGTTCAAGAGTTCAAGACCCTCAGTCTGATCCCCAGTGTGTCAGTACCTTGCACATACTGAAGAGTGAGCACACACAAAGTGGGTGGGGTCACTCAGTTTATTCATTGACTGGCTTTTCTCTTCCCACACTTTGCACTGAGACCATATTGATTATAGACCGATCTGACTCCCATTGTAGCCAATGACTAACACACAAAAAACACCATCTATTTCAGTTTATTGCATGCTAAGCTTCCAACCAAAGACAGCTCATACACTACATCATTTCTTCCACAATTCCCGGAGAAAAGATGATTCTCTCATTTTACCCTAAATTCCTCTATACTGTGCTTTCTGATTTCTCTCCCTTTTCCTTTGTGGTCTAAACCAGGAGTTGGCAAACTGCAACCCACAGATCATAGTTTAGCTAAAGACTAAGAACTATTTTTCATATTTCTATGATTGAAAGAGAATTACAAAGAGTAATTTTATGACATAAGAAATTCAAGTTTCAATTTCCAGATAGTCTTACCAGAATAACAGACACCATTGCTTGCATATTTTCTACGGCTAATTTTATATTACAATAGAATTGAGCCCTTATGATAGACTATTTGTCTCACAAAGCACCAAATATTTAATATCTAGGAAAAAAAAGTTTGCCTGTACTCCTTGACAAGATGCACGGTTCCCTTTTTTTGTTTGTTTTGTTTAGAACAAAGCAATACTTGGAAATCAGCCCATAACCCATTTTGAGACATATGAGCTAAATCTTCCTCACTAGCCTTCCAGCTTTGATTTTGCTGACATGCATGACAATAGAAAAAATTAATGAATAAAAATGAGGACATGTCCACTCCTAGGTATGACTAAAGGAGAAGGGTTTTATCATAGATTTGAAGGAAATACAACCTGAGGCATCTGGAGGAGTCTAGATTGGACCAGGCCATGAAAGGGTTAGGGGAGAAGGGAAGAAGGGAAGAGAAGAGAGGGCTAAGAGAGCAAAGAACAGATAGCCAGGAACCAAGGGGTGAGGCCCAGGGGAGATGAAAGGACAGGTTTATATAGGAATGTGAAGTTGGGGAGAGGGAAGGGAAGCTGGGATGGGAGGTGTAGAGAAGGGGGCGGGGTGAGAAGTGTTGGGAGGAGCCACAGTTACTGACTGAGCCTTGTCCTAGGTTTCTTTGGATCTGACAATGCTAAGATGGCATTTACAAGTTTTATTAAAAACATCCACTCAATCCCTGTATGCATTCCCCCACATAGCAGTAGAGACTTCAAGCTTCCAAAATTAGTTGGAAGCAGTCATAGGATTCAAACTTAAAAGTCAGATGGTCTACTTCTTTTTTTTTTTTTTTTGGTTTTTGGAGTCAGGGTTTCTCTGTGTAGCCCTGGCTGTCCTGGAACTCACTCTGTAGACCAGGCTGGCCTCGAACTCAGAAATCCACCTGCCTCTGCCTCCCAAGCGCTGGGATTAAAGGCGTGCGCCACCACCGCCCGGCGGTCTACTTCTTTTTAAAAAATTTTATTCTTTGTTTCACATCATGCACTGCAGTTCTGCTCATCTCCCCATCCCCTACCTGCCCTTAGCCCTTGCAACCATCCCCAAAATAAAAAACACATAAATAAGAGCCAAAGCATATTAGTCATCTCATCATGGAAGCCGTAGTGTCCATTATATCTTCACTTGCAGACATGAACTGCAGTAGATTGCAATTACTGATCTGGTTCAAGGCCTCTCTCTGGCTTCTGTGACGTCATCAATACTGAATCTTCATCTGGACTGTTCCCTGTTTTCCTGTTGCTGCCCTGTGTCATGGAGATCCTGCAGCGTTGGATCAGCAGGACTGGCCCTTTCATATATATCCCAACTGTTTGCAGATGATATAGATTTGGAGGCAGACCAACTCAGAGTCTGAGATCTAGCCCTAGGGGGTAGCTGAGTTTGGTCAGAGATCTGGCTCTCTTACCTGCACCACCAGGGCAAGCTGTCCAGCACTGCTCCAACTAGGACACCCAATGCCACCATTAGCAGGAAGCAGAGTAAGTGATCTTACACCATCAAGACTGGCTCACCTGTGTCTTCACCAGCAAGATCAGCTCTACTGTGTTGCCCTGGTGAGGTGCAGGGCCTGCTCTCCTGACAGCCAGTTGAGAAGGCAGGTCAGCTCTCCCATGTGCTTCAAGTGGCAAGAGGTGAGGTGGCAGAGGGCACCCCTTCTCCAGGCTACCTCACAGCAGAAGGGATGGGGATAGCTGTCCCTTGTTCACACCCTCAGGGCAGGCTCATCCCCTCCCCATGTCCTCACCACCGGGGCCAGCTCTACTGTGTTGCCCAGGCGAGGCACAGAGCATAAGGCCTTCTCTCCTGAGTGCTGCAACCAGTGAAGGGACAGTGCCAGTTCGCCCTCTCTCATGGGACCCCAGGGCCAGCTCTCCCAACTGACACAGGGGGAGGAGGGCATCACTCCTGGTACCCACACCACCTCATAGCAGATGAGTGGTATGGCCAGCTCACCCTTGCGGCTGCCTCACCCACAGCCTTTTGACCAGGGCCAGCACTTCTATGCTGCCCAAGTAAGGTACAGGGCCTAAGTGCTGTGAGAGGGCCAGGGCCAGCTCACCAGCTCTCATGAACTTGGGGTCAGCTCTCCTGAGCAGTGAGGGCACCCCTCACCACCACCACCCAGGTCACCTCACGGCAGAAAGGTGTTGGGACAGGTTCTCACCCACATCCCTGCCACCAGGGCCAAATCTACTGTGCTGCTCAGGGGAGGTGTAGAGCTTGCTCTCCTGAGGACTACAGCTGGTGAGTTGCAGGGCCAGCTCTCCAGAGCTCATGACGATGTGGACAGCTTTCTTGACTGCCAGAGGTGGCAAAGGGTAGGGGGGTGTGGCATCACCTCGGTGCCTGTGCTACCCTATGGAAGACAAGTGGCAGGGTCAGCTCTTCCACACTCATGCATTCATGCTGCCTGGGTGAGGCACAGGGCCACAGCCAGTGAAGAGTGGGGCCAGTTTTGCATAGCCCTCCAGGGCCTGCTTCTTGTTCACTATGACAGAATGCCTTCCCAAAGGAATAACATGGTAATTTAATGTCTAATTAGGACTCTAGGTACACTTGGAATCCTAAAAAAAATCCTATACCAAATACAAGGTAAGATTTTAGTGCAATTCTTTTCACATTCTAAGAATCACTAAACACAGTTTATTTAATCCTCATAATTTAGATAAAGAGTAATAATATTCATGAAACTGAAGAAAAGTTAGGTACTTGGAATTTCACATATTTAATACACTTGCCAGTGGGGTAATGGTGGAGTGTGTGGAGATTTTTAGATTAACTCCCCAGAGATGCAAAACTGTAACCTTAGTTCTCCATATCTGATCCAAGCTTGGTAACAAGGCATCTTCCACTTCTAATTACTAATTTCAGGATGACAAAATGTGGTCACCAAAGGTATTTAACCTTATTTGTCAGCATGGAAATACAAACCAAGACCACACCATGAAAATGAAGTTATATACCACATGAGAATTCTCGTACCGCTGGCAGGACTCCACTGTAACTGTTCAGACAACTGCTCACTACCTAAATCCACATGCTAGAGCTGGTTTATAATTTTTAAGAACCTTGGAAATGAGTTGACAGCTCACTAACAGTTTGAATTGGACAGAATGAGAGCAACTTGCAAATATCCCAAATCTGTACTGACCTCAGAGCCAGCACACCCCTGTGCACTACAGGTCCAAGCTCTACATGTACTTGTGTATATGCTATGACCTAGCAAACCCATGCCTAGCATTTGTCCAAGAGAAATGCCTACATGAGACTAGGGAAACGACGAATGGGTCAAGACACCTGTTGCTAAGCCTGATGGTTTGAATTCAATCCCCAGAGCTCACAAAGTCAATGAGAATTGTCCTTTGCATGTACACCCACACACGCACGCATGCGCGCGCCCACACACAGAGGCACAAAAATAAAATTATAGAAATGCGTACATACATTCAGTACAAACCACATATAAGACATGTCTGTAACAGCAGCAACTGTAACAGCGTCAACTCATCTATTAGAAACAGTCATGTGTTTTCAATGTAGTGTGCAGCAGGAAGAAACATTGCTGCACACGACTACCTGGATGAGCTTCCCAAGCCAACTCTGGAATAAACTGTCAGAACAAGGCTGTGTCATCCCATGCACATCTAGGTCAAACCAGACAAAGCTCATCTCCTATAGGAGAAATAAGGGAAGCAATTACCCACAGGAGGGGCCAGTGCACAGAAAGCACAAGTCCCTTTAGTTCCATCCAAGGGCTAGCTATATAACAGTGTTCACGCCTTGAAAATTCACCCAAAAAATTGCATCATGAAAGGAAGAGCTTTGATTTCATAATTTAAACCAATTGGGAATGGGAAGAAAGTCTAAATGAAAATTGTAAGACTATGTAATTTGAAAGAGAATGTAAGAAAATCTTTAGGGACTGGAGATAGAGCTCGGTCAGACAGTACCTGACACACAAAGCATGAAGTCTGAGTATGGGCCCAGCATGTGGCAGGGAGCACGTGCTACCCGTATTTACAGTAGTATTTCACAATGTATTTCACAAGAATCTGGTTGATATGCAAACAACTGTAAGAATATATAAACCCTTGATTAATTCCATTCCTATATTTTCCTTATAGTCAGGGAGACATATTGTGGGGTGCCGCCCAGCATTTGCCATTAGAAGATGGCGCCGGCTCCTAGTGTAGCTTGTAGTAAACAAGTATGATTTATGGTAAATATCTCCACTGAGCACGTTCATGCTGACAATTTAATCACATGCACCAATCAGGGACGGTCACGCAGCCATAGCACTATATAAACTGCCCCTTTCCTGGGCTTGGGGTCTTTCCGCATAACAACTAAAGGGAACTGCAGCCTCAATAAAACGTGGAACAGAAGGATCCCGTTGCTGTGTCTTCCTTGCTGGCGAGGTGGGCGCGACAACACATAAAAACCTTTATGCAATGAAACAGTACTTCACATTTGCTTCTAAGAGTTAAAATTCTGGCTTACTCCCAGCACTCAGTTTGCAGAGGCAGGAGGATCAAGTTCCAGGCCCACCTGGTCTACAAAGCAAGTTACAGGATAGCCAGGGCTACATAATGTTGAAACCTTGTCTCAAAACAAAAAACAAACAAGCAAACAAAAACACAACAACAAACCAAAAAAAAAAAAAAAACCCAAAAAACAAACAAACAAAAACAAACAAACAAACAAACAAAAACAAAAACAAAAAGTTAAAAATCTGAAAAAAACCTTCCTGAAAAATACTGGAGGAATGGGTTTGTACGTCACAATGTACCCAGAAGACTGAATGAAATGCAGCCACAAGAAGTTAAGCCATAGAAGAATATTTATTGATATGGGAAAATGTTAACAATATACTTCTATATGAAATATGTAGGATACAAAACAGTATATACGGTTTAATACCATTTTTACGGAAAGAAAAATAGCCATATATACAAAATCATGCATAATAAAAAATAAAAACTGTATACACCATTTATGGTCATCTCCTTAGTGGACTGGATGTGATCACAATTCACTGAAGTGATTACAGTATCACTCACCTGCCCTGTAAACAGTATCTGCTTTCTCTATCCTGTGATTCCAACAGCCTGTCTCTGACACAGACACCTCCCCAAGCAGCTCCTGCTTTGCCCATTGAAGTAAATGCTATTTGCTCATATATACTGGCATGTGGACAACATTTCAACTAATATAATATAGAGATTGCCACAGCAGACGCCTGGCTTTACAAAGTTATTATTTGGAGAACTAAAAAATTCTCTACATATGATTTTTCTCTACTTTAATAGAGAAAACTATGCTATCATTATTTTGCATTGATGATATGTCAAATATGTAATTTCAGGAATCAGAACTGAAGAATTTGGGGTTTCTCCTCCCACCTGCAGAGAAGAAGGCTAAGGATCTCAACCCATAAAACGTGGTTAGTAATCTTGTAAAGTGAGGAAAACGGAACATTTTTAAGGGAAGGAAAATGAGATCAGAGATATAAAAATTGTCTTTTCTTCTGTAAACACTAATACATTTTAGATAAAACACCAGGAAAGAAATTCTAATCCAGTGTGCTGGGAAAATTAACTCCCTTTTCTGCAGCATAAAATTCTTAGTGTTTTTAATCACTTTTCACAGGTCTGAAATGTCAAGATTATATCATTATCTTTAGCAAATACTGTCTAAGTTCTGTAACAATTAATACATAGGATATACTTAGCATTTCATGGAAACAGAGGTAAGTGTTCCAAATACACACATATAGGTCATCCTATAATTCTTGATAATTTACAACATTAAATAATGTTGAAAATAAGACTTCTGTCTCAGAACCCACTCTAGTGTAAAGCTGGCTACTGGATTCCTACTTAAAATACTAAGTGAGGATATGGATCTTTCAAGCTTAAAAATTAAGAGAAAAACATCTGCCCAACTTCAGACGCTTTCTATGCTCCAGCATTCTCCCAAAGCCACCTCCTAACACCTGACCCTTCCTTGGGAGGGGAATCAAACTAGTTTGTGATCACTTGATCAATTTAGTAATTGTTGGCATTATTTCTGAAAGATAACAGGGTCCAGCTTACCTACATGTCAAAGGGAATTTTTCTGTCCTATTTCTTATGTTCTATGCAGGTAAAAAAATAAAATACTTGTTAAAAAGGGAGATTAGACAAAAATTTGTAGGGAAAGAGTTTTTTATCTAATCAAAATATTTGTCCCTTTACCTCTCAACAAAAATCACAGAATTAAAAAAAAATCTGGCCAGAGTTCAAATGGCAAATGTGTATTAAACTGGTGCAGTTGGCAGCCTGCTCCTGTGGTGTCCTGCTGTCTCTATCTTGTTCTGCAAGTGAGTTGACCAGAGCACAGGAAGAACACAAGGAAGTGCTTCCAGGTCCTTCAGAGACACCGGAATGTTACTGCAACACACTTAAGGGACGGAAGGACTACTGAGACTGAATGCTCACTGTGTGTCACTACAGGAATCAAACAATAAAAGGCAGCGACTAAAAAATACTAACTTTTTGAAATTTCACAGTCACCAATTTGCAAAGAAACTGAGGAGTAACACTTGAACTAGCAAATATGTAAACTATCACTTTGGCACATGATCACAGATGAATACTCCTGGGTTTTCATGTAAACGATTACTCCATGATGAATACTATGAAAGGAAGCATGACTAACTTGTGAGATCACAAGAGAAAGACTCCCCAAGACCCCTGTCTTCAATGCGCTCCTACTCTGAAAAGCTGTCGGGAGCAGTGAAGGCAATGTTCATCTAACAGCATGACAATTCCTGTCACAAGTGTGGCATTTCTACTCCTCTGGAGACGTCTTCCCCACCTAACAAAGGCACATGACAAGACTGCAATGGACTTAGCTCAGGAACAACACTGCATGTGTCACTTCCTAGTATTATATGAAATGGCAAATAAGCTCACAGCAGTTCTCCCAATAAATGTGAGACACGTGGGAATATGTTCTAGGTTCTCTAGTTCTGGCAAATGGTAGAACCAGAGCTGGAAACACAATGCTGGTGTGACGATGATGACGGGCTGACTTGAGCTGTCAGTGTGCTATCTTAATGGACTCCATGACCACTGGGAATGTGTGCACAGTGGCTGGAAAATTAACCTTTCACATGGGGTCAAGGATTAATGGTCATTATTCTTCTTCTTGTCCTTTTTGACTTTCTTCTTTCCCGGATTCTTAGGTGGCTCGTCCTGGAAGAGAAACCACTCAGTGAAGCAGCTCCACAGCCATGCACAAGACCCCCCAGAAGCCCCACAGGCAGCCCCAGAGATGCTCTACACTGTGAGACCTCCCAGCAGCCCCACAGATGCTCTACACTGGGAAGCCTGTGTGCTTTCAATATCGGGGCTGGGGCTGAAGACATGCTGACATAGTCTACTATCATATTTCATGGCCGTCAAGGCTAGTCAAAAGAAACATTTCACCTAGTGTATTTATGCTTGAAAAATCTCAGTATTATTTCATTTATCTCTCTTCTCCCAAGTAATGCAATAGAGCCTAAACAAATATGAACATATGTAAAGCATAAGCAAAAAACCCTCAAAATATAAAGACCACATCCAGACATGCGAGGGAAGCACACATACTGTGGTACTAACGGAAGGTCAGGCCTTTACAGGAGCCTCTAGACCATGTACCCAGTGTGACAGTTCATGGCTCTCTGGGCCTCAGCTTGCATTTCTAATAGAAACCCTACAGACCTGTAAACTCACACTGTCCCACGCCATCATGTGACTGAGGCCTAGTCTGGCTTCCTAGTCCACACTTCACTACTGCATCCCTCCACTGCCGCCCACTCCTGACTGTCTTTCTGCAGTCTCAGGGAGAGCACCCAATCACTGCAGCATCGAAGACTCACCGGGGTATTTGTGAAGTTCTTCTCTACCAGGATGTTCCTGGCACAGTTGTTGATGTGTTTGAAACGATCAGGTCCCAGCAGGATCCCTCCATACCAGCGGGATACAACCACCATGACATTCTTCACATTCAAAATCTGTTATTTTCAGAAGCATAATTAGACATACAAACAGACAGTTTTAAGAAGGATGAAATGACTAGTATATAAAACCAGACACACTGAGTAAGGCTGCTAACAACTCAGGGATAAAAAGTTAGGACAAAGAGAACTTGGTAAGGAAAAAAATAGCCCTCTCTTAAAATTAACAATCAACGACCAGACACAACAGGATGAAAAAAAAACAGACAAGATAAACTAAAATGGGCCTAGATAAACTTAAGGTTTGGAAACAGTTGAATAAAGAAACTCAAATTAATATATGTGGACAAAATTTAGAAGTCACTATATCTGTAAAAACTGAACAAGAATTCTAAGAAAAACACAATTAGAAAACAGGGGAAAAACTGAAAATTAAGGACAGGGGCTGGAGAGACGGCTCATTCATTAGAGCACTTGCAGCCTTGCAGAGAGGCCCAGCAACCATACTGAGGCTCAACCATCTGGAACTCCAGTTTCAGGGAATCTACTGTCCTCTCTGACCTCTGTGGCACTGCATGCACATGGTACACAGACATAGTGCAGACAAACATCCATATACATAAAAATAAGTGACTTTTTGAAAGAAGGAAAACTATTTCTAAAAAGGAAGAGAATATTGCTTAAGAAAATTAAATGGAAGGCTATTAAAAGTACATAAACTTTGGAAGAAGTCAAGAAAATAGCTCAGACAATTTAATTCTTAACAATGAATTATTATGAATATAACCCATATTTTACCATCTAACTGACAAGAGTTTCACAAAGATGGAAAGACAGGGAAGCCATTGCCAGTTAAACAAAAAGCAGTTTTCCAGAGCTGTATTGTTATAGCAATACAACAATCTTGTATTATTTCCTGGAAAGCACAGCATTTGGTACAAACTGTCTGTCCTCTGATCTGGAGCCAGGGGTGAAGAAGACATTCCCTCAATCAGTGCTTATGACCGGGTCACCCACCATTCAAATTCTTACTTCTTCCTAAGTGGAGCTCTAGTTTGCTGAGATCTATGAAGGCATGGAAGTACAAACTGCAGAGTTTAAGTCTTCACTCACCTCCATGAGGTGAAGAAGGCGGCCCCCAGCAGCTGTCTCTCCATCATCTTCGCAGTCCTGCAGGAAGGTCTGTTTATCCTCACAGAAGATCCTAGAAACACACATAAAGAGTTATATATTGAAACATCAAAATATAACAAAATACATATTACATAATAAATGTTAGCCCTCGCTGGGTGATGGTGGTGCAGGCCTTTAATCCCAGAGCCTGGGCAGCAGAGGCAGGCGGGTCTCTGAGTTCTCTACAGAGCAGGGCAGCCAGGGCTACACGGAGAAACCCTGTCTCAGGGCAGCCAGGGCTACACGGAGAAACCCTGTCTCAGGGCAGCCAGGGCTACCCAGAGAAACCCTATCTCAGGGCAGCCAGGGCTAACCAGAGAAACCCTATCTCAGGGCAGCCAGGGCTACCCAGAGAAACCCTATCTCAGGGCAGCCAGGGCTACACAGAGAAACCCTGCCTCAGGACAGCCAGGGCTACACAGTGAAACCCTGTCTCAGGACAGCCAGGGCTACACAGTGAAACCCTGTCTTGAAAAACAAAACAAACAAAAAGCAACCAAAGAAACAAAAGATATGAACCTACGAATAGAGAAAACTTCCTTATGCAAACTGAGTCTTTAGAATTTGATGTTTGGCTAATCTAAATTTTATAAACATTCAACTGAATTTTAAATTTACACCATTCATTTTCATTCTGGGTCTAAATTACATTTCCAAATCTTACAGTTTTGTGTATTTTAAAATGTTCTTTGTGTCTTCCTTTGCAAACCAGCAAACATTTGTACTCCTACACCCAAGGCATGCTGTAACAGCATTCTCAACTCATACTCACAGGAGTATGCAGTGCTGTACACAATATAAAAAGGTTTAAAAACCACCTCTGGAAAAACCTGAAATATGTATCAAGCTAATACTTTTGATAATTCTACTATACCATTTTTCCTCCTTTTAATTCCCTCTGCTTCTCCTTTTAGAAAGAAGGCACGGCGCTGCGGGCCCAGCGCAGGAGGGCGTGGTTTCTGCAGGAGCGCCGACCTGAGTCTGAGTCCCCGGCACCCATGGACAAAGCTGGCCATGGCCAAGTGCTGCCTGTAACCCAGCACGGACAGGTAAAGGCCAGGAGAGGGGGACAGCATACTAGTCAGTCAGTCCAGACAAAGCTGGGGCTCCAGATTCAGTAAGAGACCTTGGCTCAAGAAATGTAGAGAGCAGCAGAGAACAAAACCTAACCCTGACCTCTGGGCACCACACAGGAAAGCTCGAGCTTACATGTGTGTACACATACATATGCATGTGCACACACAAAGGAGAAGCAACTGAATCTACCTTGCAGAAATAATCGAATTCATGTTCCAAAGACGCAGTAACTAAACCACGGCATGGAACCTCAGCAAACATTATACAACATTAAAACATCTTTTATCAAATATAGGAAAATTATTTTATTAAATTAAAAAACTAGACATAAGTTAAAGTATTTTAAAAGAGTAAACTTCTCACAGAAAAAACAACTACACCACCAACTGTGACTGTATCTAGTAGAAAACCTGGGCTCCCCAGCTACTTGTCTCTCTGCAGTTTCCAAATACTTCACAGGTCTACTGTTGTAATAAAAAGCAGCTATGTCTTAAAATCCTGCACATAATTTCCCCACTACTGTTTGTAAACTGCATATTGTAAAACCTGGCAGGCACTCACCTGTAGGCATAGATATTGTGGGTGGCACTGGCAATCTTCTTATTTTCATACAACTTGCCAAGAACCATTTTCACCTTCAAAAACAGTAGTAATAGAAATAAACAAATATGCTCTTTATTTTCTCTGTAAATGCTAGAAAAGTAGAATTAAAGTGATTTGATATAAATATTATAGCAAAGCAGTCACTTAAAGACTCTATGAAGCCCTGCAATAAGCTAGCGGGGCAGACATTAGTATAAAGGGACAGCCGTGGTAGTGCTGAGCACTAATTATGGACAAATGTCCATATGTCTGTGTGTCTAAGGCACAATATATGAAAATGTGTTCCCCAAAAGAACTTTTCATGTAAATACAAGCATTTCTAGAAGCTTAGTTCTCAAATTTCCCAAATGCACATACTCTAGGACAGGTGTACAGCAGTGGCAGAGTCCAAATGTAAAATCACAACTGCCTCTAGGAATTAGGCAGGCTTCACAGATGAGGCCTGAGCCAGTTCTTGTTAAGTGGTAAGGGACAAGGGAAAGAACGTGACATGAAGAAGACATTCAAGTGACTTGAAAGAAGACATTCACACAGGGCTAATGCATAGAAGAGGAGGATTGGATGAATAACATAACTCTAAGTAACAATAAAAACCCCCCAGTCAAAACAAACTTTTAAATCAACAACAAATACATTTCAACATAAACGTAAAGTAAATAAATAAATGTAAGTATGTCCCATGAATGTTTATTTGGGACTCAGCTTTAACTGGTGACTGTATGTCCTCTGTCAACCCTACAAGGAACAGGAAGAGAGGCTGAGGAAATGTTACACGCTGTATGGAGAAGATATGAAAAGTACAGCATGAATGGTAAATTAGGAATCAAACGCAAAGGCTATGTGGAAGGAGTCTGGATTTTCCCTTGTACACAACAGAAATCAGCAAAGACTGCGTGGAGGAGGAGAGTGGGTGGAAGGGAGAGCAATATGGTCAGATTGGCACCAACTTAAGACAAATACTGGAAACAGCCCGAGGTAGACATAGAGAGCCCAGCTTTAACCACACACTGCAATCTGTGCTCCTGAGTTACCACTTTCAGGTTCTCAGATTCTGATCAACACAGTACAATAGACAATCACCCTGAGGACTATTTCAGCTCTCACACAGCCTAAGGGTCTGTGATCAAGAACAGAAAGAGTAACCAGGATGGACAAATTCAGAATAATGCTTAAGAAGGACCCTGGAGGAGGAGTATGATAGACTGAGACTTCAGAAGGAAAGGTCAGTCAGCTAAGAGGCAAGGCGGTGCTCCTCGGCACACATTGAGGTAGAAGAAAATGTCCTCTCTCAGCATCTGAGATAAAAGTCCTTATAAAAAGAACTTTATTCCTAAGAGCCAAGGCTTCAGAGTTGCTTAGAGGGCTGAGGTGTGGAGCCCTTGCCTAGATGTGAGGGTCTGGTTCTGACTCCCAGCACTAGAAGAGAGCGGGGTTGCCGTAGAAACACGCTGCAGGAGCTCCACCCATGAAGTGGCGAACAACTGCACTTGACACTAGACTCTATTTGTAGAACTGGAACCGCCGCGTACATCAATGTACATTACTTCCTGCTAGATCACGCAAGTGACGACAGATCTTGCTGGAAAGACTTAGGAGTCACAAGGACCTACAGAGCTTTCAAGAGAATGAGCTGCCATTTACATCTGCTGGTAGGAATAAGGTCAACTAACACAGAACCAGAGAAAAAGAATCCACATGGGAGACTGCACTTGGCACATCTGTCCACAGGACTCCCTCATCATGGAACAGCTAGCTCAATGGACTTGGTTTCACATATTCAGTAGAATAATCATTCTTTTCTTCAAGATCCATTGGAGAATAAGCTCCAACCCCAGGACTGTAGGATGCACATGATCTAGTTTAATCTTTAAAAAAAAAAAAAAAAATGAAGTTTGCACAGAGTTTTGGAAGCAAGTAGAAACAAGAAAATCTCTCCTGCTCACAGGAATCTGGGAGTCTGGAAACCAATCAACAATGTTTCCCTTGGATGAAACTTTAACATAAGAGGGAAGGTGTCATTGCAAGTCTACTAGGACTGCACTTGTGCTCTGGGTTCAACCTAGGGAAAGCAGTCCCACACCTGTTCAAGAGAGTCGACGGGGGCCACGTGTGCCTGAAAGGTGCTCCTCCGGTCTGTGATAGGGACGCCGTGAGCAACTTGGGGCAAGTCTTCTTTTTCTAGAAAGTCAAAGAATTCATTTGTTTTAAAGAAAATCAGCAATAAGGAAAAAAAACCTGCAATATAAATAAACTTATATGGCAAATCTAAGCAAACAGCACAAATAACTCCCTACAAAAATTGAACTTTTAGTAAAACGTTCATATAGGTATTGTATGTAAGAGAAAAATAAATGGTCTCCACCTGCACTGCCAGGTAAACTGCTACAGTCAGGACTCAAATACTAGACTCGAGTAATTTAAGTTGGCACAGCATTTAGTTTTTGAGAGAGTAAAAGGGCTACTCAGTCTGACAGAAACTTATACCACAACTTACTTGCTTCTCCACATAGGCCAACCTCGAGTGTGAAATCTGATTTTATTTTGCATAGCTATAATATATAATGTCTTCCAATAAAATTGTTCCCACTTTACATAATGGAATTAAACACATTAATACTATATCCAGTCATTATTCCATTAAAAGTGCAATAATCCTGTTATTCTACCTTTTCAACAAGTTTAAAAATCACTAGGTCAGCTGTTTGTGGTGGCAGTTGTGCATGCACCCCTGTAATCCCAGCAACCTTTGATCTGGGTACTTGAGGCAGAGGCAGGTAGATCTCTAAGTGTGAGGGCAGCCCGGTATACAGAGTAAGTTCCAGGGCAGGCAGGGCTACAAAAACCCTGTCTCAAAAAAATAACTATAATGGAGAATCCAACTACCTTAGCTGCTAAGAACCAAAAAGGCTACAGGAGCAAAAAACAAATCTCAACTATCTGCAAGCAAGCAAGCAAGCACTTCCAGCCGGCTAGTGATGGTGGCGCACACCTTTAATCCCAGCACTTGGGAGGCAGAGGCAGGCAGTTCTCTGAGTCTGAGGCCAGTCTGCTCTACAGAGTGAGTTCCAGGAGAGCCAGGGCTATACAGACAAACCCTGTCTTAGAAAACCAAAACACAAACAAGCACCTCCAAACTTCCTATGTGTTTGTTTACTGAGTCTCTAGGGCCTCCCGAGAACATCAGCACTCCCTTCTCCTCAGGAGAAACTCGTCGGTAACACCATACCTGGTGGTGCAGTCTCGCTGATTTTGAGGTCTAATGTTTTAGCCGGAGTCTCTGGTGGGTTTTCTAGAACAGGATCATCTTCAACGTCAACCTCTACCTCTTCAGTTTTCTTCTTTTCTTCTGGGCCTATGTGAAAATGAGACATTAGGATTGATCTGTGACGCAAGTAAGAAATTCTACCTACAAAAATCACTGGGAGACAGACACAAAGAGGCAATCAGATCTTGGTGAGTCCCAGGCCAGCCTAGTCCACATAACTCGCTGTCTCAAAAAACAAAACAGAACAGAACAAAAAAATACAAAAGAACTGGGTTTTGGTCTCTACACAGCATTCTTTAACAGAAGGAATCATGGCTTTTCTAACAAAAGATTTCTATGAAATAAATGAAGGAGGGACATGGGGGTTCACTGTGAGGTAAGAGTCAGGGTGATAACGATCTTGGGGAGATCTCCTCATGGGTACTAAAGCTGTGGGTAAGACAGAACAGAAAGCCATGGAGAAGTTGCCTTCTGGCGGTGTACTCCTAGTATGGGCAAGTCCTTGGTTCAGTCCCCAGAACTGAAAGAAGAAAAGGAAGAGCCTCAGCACAGTCTTAAGGAGCATTCCCCTAAGCCTGCAGTTCCAGGTCCCTGGAAGAAGCGAGCACGAAGCATATTATGTGAGTTTGAGGGTTTCAGGCCAACCTAGGTACTGGACAACATAGCAAGACCCTATTCTTGTCACCAAAAACCAAAAGCAAACCAAAGCAAAGCAAGCAGACAAAAAACACAAATTCTCTCCCACACAAAAGGAAAGGGACTGGAGAGAGAGCTCAGTCATCAAAGTGCCTCCACAGAAGCCTGAGGAGCTCAGTTCTGTCCTTCTGATAAGGTATCCTTCCCACTGATAAGGTAAAAGCAGGAAGATCCATGAGGTTCACAGACTAGCCAGTCTAATCTGACTGGAGTACACCAGGCCAATAAGAGTCTCTGTCTCAAAGAAGGCAGACTACCACTTTTAAAAATAACACCCAAGGTTGTCCTCTAGCTTCATGTGTACACACACACATGCATCTAGACACACACACACACTGTACATACACACATGCTCATACATTCCACATGCTCAAACACACATGCACCTGCACACACATGAACACACACAAATGCACATGTAAACATGCTAATGCATTTAAGAAGTTAAGGAAAGACGGAGGAGCCAATTACAGAATAGAAGAGATCAAACTAATAAATGGGACTGTAGAATCCTGGACACAAGGTCCAACAGCAACAGAAAGGACTTTAGTGGGAGAACTCATGAAACCTGAGTAAGCTCTTTAATTGACTCAACAGTACTATACTACAGCCACTTTCCTATTCTTGGTAATTGTACCACAGTTATACAAGATGAAAACACAATCAGGTAAAAGATTTAAAAGAGCTCTTTGTATTACTTCTGTAACTTTTCTGTAAGTTTAAACTAAGCTCTGATTTGGAGTTCTAAATTTCTACAGGTATATTTGTCAATTTCTACAACTATTCAACTCTACAAGCTATCAAAATTAACTTTGTTTTTGGAGAATTTCTAGAGCCTTTCTCGTCTACTCTCTGAATGCTGTAAACTTACAACATGGATCCAAAAGTCAAAGAAAACACTTTAAAAATGCCACAGATTAGTGATTTTATGTCACTGTCCCTTTGATTTTTAACTAAAGCAGTAAGAATACTTGCTTCTATAGAAAAATGGTAGACGTCATCTGAAAACACACGAGCCACTGACGTTCAGTGTCCAAAACAGTCACTCCTCTGTAAACCATCCTTAGCTAACAATGCTGGAAGCTACAGGCTCTTTTATAATTCTTTCCCCAAAAAACTGAAAATAATTTTATCAGTGGTGACAATAAAAAGCAATTTAGAAACAACCCCAGGCTAAATAGTAATGGTTCTTTCTCTCTCAAAGGCACAAGCCCAGCAGAGTGAAGTGACGGAACCAGAGCCCTTGTGCTGTCCTATCTCAGTAGCTCAGTAAGAGGCTGACAACACTGCTGTTTTTAAATTTCTAAGTAAAGGTCCATTCCTTCACTTAGAAGGGTAACTATGGTATGTGAATTACATCTCAATTTAAAAGTCTAATTTAAAGTTAAACCCATATCCTAATATAAATCAAAATACTTCTCAAGAGTTCTTTTTTGATAAACACTAGAGTTAAGATTAATATCTAAGCCGGGCGGTGGTGGTGCACGCCTTTAATCCCAGCACTTGGGAGGCAGAGGCAGGCGGATTTCTGAGTTCGAGGCCAGCTTGGTCTACAGAGTGAGTTCCAGGACAGCCAATGCTATACAGAGAAACCCTGTCTTGAAAAACCAAAAAGAAAAAAAAAAGAAAGAATATCTAATTTATATATCCAATTCATGAGGAATTCTACAAAGTTGATAATACCTTAATAACATTCAAGCAGAATGTGTTCTAGATTCCAGTTCTTTCCACACAAAATTCTACATTCTAATATAATCCACAGAGAAACCGTATAAAAGGAAATCACTATAGCTACGTAAGTTGACTTTCAAGAGAAACTTATTTTTATGATATAGAATCCATAAACCTTGCTGAGCATGGTGGCACATGCCCAGCACTCGGGAGGCAGAGGCAGGCAGATCTCTGAGTTTGAGCCCAGTCTGCTCTACAGAGAGTTGTAGGCCAGGGCTTCACAGAGAAACTCTGTCTCAGAAACAAACCAACAACCCACCTAAAAAAGAAAAAAGGAAAGAAGATAACAAAAAGAAACCACAAACCAGAACATAGGTTTTCATGTGTAATTTCAATTATATTATCTATATGAAAATTTAAGTACTCCCAATTAAAAGAACACAAAGAAGTATCATTCATTCTTACCTGGCTCTGACAGCTGAGATTTCAGTATCAGAGCATCTCTTATCTTCTCCACCCACTGGTAGAGAATACATTCACCAATGTTCTGCCTAAACAAAATCAGGGGCAAAATTCATTGTTTTAAAAAAAATGTAACAACTCAAATTCAAGAAGTTTATTTACATTTAATCCTAAGTCACTATATTATAATAAGACCCAACCAATGAATTGGTGTCTCTGAATAGAGAGACTGTGCTTTTCCCAACTTTTCCAAATATATAATAGATAAAATTTGCCAACACTTATGTCTGAATAATATACATTTTGTATGCCAACATTAAAGACTCCAAATGGCTCAAAATTTAATGTACCTTACTTAAAACTTTAGATGAACAATTGCAACCAAAGAAGAGAAAGAAAATGTCTAAATCTGAACTACAACTGAGACAGGTGTAGACATGACTTGTTTCTATCCATAGGTGTTTCAGATGGAGATTTGCGTCCCTTCTCCATTTTTTAAACAACTCAATCTACTTGTTTGGTCCCAAACTCTTCAACAAGGACTAGACAGACTGTCAGGGCACTTGGAGGAGTTTAGTAAAGAGATCTAAAAGATATGCAGCTCAAAAGTTTCATATTCATAAAATTTTTTTAACAAATTTAGTCTACTGGATAATTGATTTGTTTTGGTTTCAAATAATGTTTGGCTGACTCAAGTAGTTTGGAAGTTAAATGCTACCACACCAATAAAATAAAGGCCAAGAATCTCATTTTTAGAGTGGCGTTATCTTAGCTTTGATGTGTACAGTATTGGACAGATGGCTCAGCAATTAAGAGCACACTGACTGCTCTTCCAGAGGTCCCGAGTTCAATTCCCAGCAACCACATGGTGGCGCACAATCATCTGTAATGGGATCCAATGAACTGGTGTCTCTGAATAGAGAGACTGTGCTTACATACATTTAAAAAAAGAGACAGGGAAGACAAGCTCCCACACAATGTCACAGCAGAGACCCACTGTTCTTCCTTACCCTCAAACCATCCATGACACTGGTTCTAACTCCTAGCACTAATACTGTGGTCCTTTTAGCACACAAGTTAATGGGAAAGGTTTTTAAACAATATCCACTCTTCTTTGCTCTGGATAGTGCAAGGTTCAATGTATTAAATGTATACTAAGTCCCAAGGACATTATATACACCAGCACAGCTGATTATCACAACATTTCAAAAATGTCATCATGATGTTCCCATTGTAGAGATGAGAAAACAAATTTACAGAGACCAGTTAGCTTGTCCAACAGCTTTGCTACCAATTAAGAAGTCTCAATAATAACTAAGAACTGAAGTTCAAAGCTCAAAGCAACTGCATTTTGCTCCCCTATCAAACAGCTACTAATAGTACACTTCAATAGTCTATGAGATAGATTTGTATGAAATCCAAATGCACACACTGCTAAAGGTTTGTCTGTCCTAGGTGAATCTTCAATCTAGGCGGCTTAGGAGAAAAGCACGCCTCAATGGCCTGGGTGCATGGGAGCCCACCCTCCCTAGCCTCCAGTATGCATGGCATCCTGCCTGAGGTCCTGGGCTATGGGAGAGGAACGGAACATCAACGCTTTCAGTGTTGGTACTCATCTTCTGAACAAAATCAGAGCTTTATAGAGAGTTCTATGTCCTACTCTTACTCTACTGAATTCTTCATGTCACCATCACCTCAGTGGCACAAACTCATACTGAACACCTACTGTATACAAGAAGTACCAAAATGCTGACTAGCCAGTCGGCACTCACTAGCTCCCTTCGAAATCCAAACAAAAATCATCCCTTTTAAACTATAAATCCACATTCCGATTTTGTTCTCTAAGACAGGGTCTTACTGTATGTAGCCCAAGCTACTTTGAATCCATGTTCTTTCTACCTCGGTTTCAGTACCGGGCATACAAAATGCGTCACCACACCTGACTCCACACTCAGCATTTGAAAAATAATACCTTAGAAGAATTTCTACAATTAGTAATTTTCCACAGCAATAGAGGAAACTCAATCTTCACTTCAGATGTCTTCTCCTCACCATGGCTTCCCCAGAAGCAACAGCCGAGAGCACTACTGCGCTTCATGTATCACTGCTTTTGTCTGTACTAGCATTTAGCAACACAGTTCCTGGAGAATCCACTTCAAAGAGGCACAGAGGGCATGAAGCTTTCTGGGTAAAGTAGAAATCATTCGGTATCACACACCCCAAAAGTCTACCACTAAAAAAAAATGGTTTTTATTAACATATTATATATTTGTTTTCTCTTGCAATAAGAATTTATTTCTATGTTTTAATTATCAACTAGGATTTAGTATGACTTATTAAAAACCAAAAACCTGGTCTTCAAACTTTTGCCATTCATTGCTATAATGAAAGCCTTTATAGAATCAGAAGCTAATTAATTGACAAAAGCTGCAAGTCTAGTACACTAAATCCCTGCATCTTCCTTTGCTTATGCTCTCTGGATCCCAGGAGTTTTCGGAAACTTCATGACAAGCTGACTCAGCATCGGTCCGAAGCAGCAGGGCTGACCAGTGATACGTGGGGGTCTCCAAAACTGTAACCTGAAATAAACCTCTTCTCTGCAAGTTAACTCAAAAGTTGTGCTCAAATGGCTCAAAGCTAACAAACTACTACTGTGTGCTAAATAAAGTATATTATATGATGTCATTTGATCCTCACAAAGATACTATCCTCATTCTACTGGGATGAAAATAAACACAAGAAAGTCATACTATTCAAAAGCTGATTCCAGAATCCCGACCAAACAGCCTTAATGCAGCCTAACTAAGCCTCAGACAGGTCATTAATACTTTATAGGTAGACAGTCATGTTTGTGTATGCACGCACGTGTATATGTGTGCATGCATGCATATATGTGTGTGTTGCTGGTGCCCAGCCTAGCACACCTCATTCATCTTGACTTGTGTTTTGCAGGCAGCTGGTGACTAAACCAGTACCCACACATTCAAGACAAAAGTGCCTACACTGAACTATATATATCCTGGACCTCTCCATCTTAATTTGTTTTCTTTTGAGGCAGTCTTACTATGCAGTCCTTGGTATGTAGACTAGGCTAACCTTGAGCGCACAAAGCTTTATACACCTCTGCCTTCCAACACCACACCTAGCTCTTCATCTTTATTTTTAAATCTCAAATTCCTAGCAAAAAAAACAAAAAACAAAAAAACAGTATATAGAATATGAAAAATGTCTACCAAAAGATTCATACTTTCTTACCTAAGTGGCCACTAACCATAGTTTAGCTTCTTATATAATAAACAAATATTAAATTTACCATTCAAAATTATACTAGATATATACAACTAAATAGTACTATATTATAAAAATATAAACATTAAAAACTATATTGATAGATTTATATTTGATTTTAATTATAGTTAGTAATATTTTTCACTTAATGCCCATGACTAGGATATATAAAGTTGTCACATAAAGCTAAAAAAAAAAAATCAATTCCCATTGCTATTTATCAATATGGAAATACTGTCATTAGACTGTAATTGCTATTCAAGCACTTTCACTAATCAAAGCATGATGCCCTCTCTCATCTTTAGAGCAAACCTTTACAAGTCTCTGAATGAGGTAGAAGAGGCAAGCTTTGTCCTGTAAGAAGCTTCTCTTAGTGCACGGGGCTCTGAAGTCACGGACAGGTAGATGAGAAGCCCCTGCAGTCAGCCATCCCTGCAGTCATGGCACTGCCACAGGCAGGCACAAAGTGTGGTAACATGATGGAAATCAAGCGTGGAAAGACTTTTAAAATAAAAAATAAAAAAAGATGAGCTGGAAGTGACCGCCAGCTGTGTAATTGTATGCATTATACAATTACACATTATAATTGTATATATTCATACATGTATTTATATTGCATGTATGTATATACATACAAGTGCATGTGTTATATGTATACATATATAATGTATATATGTATAATTGTAAGCAAGTGGTAAGGACAAGTTGGTAAGTAAAAGTAATTGGATTACACAAAGAAGCATGTTGGAAATACAAATGTTGGAATGGCCAGTAATGTTAAAACAGGTATCAAAAACATTTAAGTGATTAAAGAAATAATTGTGTATTGAGGACAACAGAATCACTAAGTAGGGACCTGAGAAAGGTCTTTTAGGAAGGACAAGTGATAAAGATTCCAGAATGACTTACCATTTTCTAATTAAATATTTTGGGAGGAAAAGAAACCTGGCCTTGATCCCTGTGGCATAAAGGGGGCACTCTCATAGTACCAAACAGAGTGGACACCTAGAACATATAATAGAATGCTTACTAATTCCTGGATTCAGAAAAAAACAAACTAATCCAGAATACTACTTGGTTTAATCACGTATTTCATAAATCCAAAAAAATAACCATATTTTTCTCTTGACTAATGATTTATCAGCTTCCTAACAATTTTCTTTCATCAGTTCTTGTTACTTTCCGGTCATCTTCACAGAGAAGCAAGCTCACTTTTCCAAATAGATTTCTTATCATTGGCATCCCACTACTTCAAACTTGAGCCTCCAACAGTTCTCATGGTTAAGCTGGTCTCTACAGAACTCGGGATCCTCCCGTCCGCCTTTCCTCGTCTTTTCCCCCGGTGTGGTGGTCTGTCTCTTACCATCCCATTCCATGTCCCCTTACTATGCTCTAGGCCGCTCATCAAAATGAGTGTGAGCTAATTAACTCAGCTCTTAGTCAAGCAAGCCAGATTAGAATAAACCTTTCAAAGTTAATTACCATTACACTGCCCAGCTTTGTTCTGACAAAAGGTATCACAGCTGCAGAGCTGTGTTCAATTTTACATTGCTGTAATGCCTTCCACTTTCACACTGGAGAATTCTAAAGGCTAAAGAAAGGGATAATCTCTAGTTTTGAGAAACCATGTATATCTAGGATCTAACACACTACCTGCCATGTGTTGTTTGATGGATGGATGGATGGATGGATGGACGGACAAATGAAAAACAGTGCCTCTGCAGGATCTTGGTCTTTTAGATTAATACAAGAACTATCAAAGTATTGAGAAATTTAACAAATAATTATGGTTGGAATTATTTCATCATTTTATCCTTTATATTCTATGAAAATATACAACAACAACATTTTTAAATTTGCCTTCAGAAGCCAAGTAAGTATTGCTATGTCTTCTAATTTTAAATATTACCATATTTTTCTATCAAATGCACATATAAAGTTACGCAACTAACCTTCTAAGTGTGCTTAAAGTAAACGTTTTTTGTTAATGAAAGCGCCTAAGAAAAGGTTTGGGGAAAGGACGAGCATCTGTCAAGAAAAGCACAGAGCAAAACCACTAGGAAAGCATTTGTGAAATGTTCCCTATCACTTACACATAGATCTCCTCAAGGCTGTTGGATAAATCTGCACGTTCTTGCCCTTTCAGCCAAGGAGCACTAAGATTGAATAAAACACAGTAAAGAACATTATTCAACAATTAGGTATATATTTCAAATACTCATTAGTGTGCTTTACATCATTCTATAAAATGCTCTACACCAATGTAACAAAGATGCTTTTAATTCCTATATTCATTTTAAACAAAGTACTGTCTATAAACACAATGACTATATAGAAGATTATCTTTGACAGTAAAATATTTTTATAAAAATATAAAGGTAGGGGCTAGAGAGATGGCTCAGCAGTTAAAGCACTGACTGCTCTTCCAGAGGTCCTGAGTTCAATTCTCAGCAACCACATGGTAGTTCACAACCATCTGTAATGGGATCTGATGCTCTCTTCTGAAGCAACAGTGTACTCACATACATAAAGTAAATATATATATATATATATTTGTGTGTGTGTAGTAATATATATAAAGGAGAAGACAAGGCTTACTTCAACTGATAAACAGGCGGTGCTGTACCCGGGTACTCACTTGGTAACATCACCTACAAAGAAGTTTTAAAACAAATCCGCTTACACTGATTACAGTCGAAAAGCAACTACATTTATAAAGCCAGGCAATGAACAAGTTTCTAACTTGTCTAGACAAAAGACAAACCATTGTTTTATTATCAGGTGAAAAATCTCCTCCTTCATATTTATAGTTCTACCAAAACTATGCTGTTGGAGAGGTTGTAATGTTTTTGGAAGCTAATTCTAGACAAAGAAGCTTGAGAAGAGTTAAAGTTCAGATGAAGAAAACCAAAGATGAGAGAGAAATGGGCACAGGAACCCTATCTCCTGACGCCAATGAATGTTGATGCTATCTTTCATTTTACAAATATTTTTCTGAATACTTAAAATATCCTATGAAATTAAAGATACTCTGCAAAATACACATCGATTTTAAAATCAGTATTATGAGGCCCGGGTGAGGGGTCCTGGTTGGTGCACACCTTTAATCCCAGCCCTTAAGAGGCAGGTGGATCTCTGAGTTCAAGGCCAGCCTGATATACAGATAGAGTTCAAGGACAGCCAGGACTACTCAGAAAAATGCTATCTTGAAAAACAAAGGTAAACCAACCAACAAACAAAATGAATACACTTTTGAAAAGAAATCAGTATTATGAAATATATGACAATTTTCACAAATTAGCATCCTTTTATTTAAAAATATACCAGTCATGGAATATGCCACAACTAATAAGACAGAAAGCCACCACTAATCTTTTCATATATCTTATTTATTCTAAGCACAACTGAATCTCAGTAAAGAAACAAGTATCTAGTCTATGAATTTTCACTCATAACTTCCTCATCTTAATTATCAGGCACCTTTCTAGGTCTAAACCTTTTATTGGTTAGGGTAACAAAAAAGAGATAACTCAAGTCTGTAAACAAAATATTAACAGGTTTAATAATTATAAGAATTATGACAAGAAAGATTGTAACCCTCAACAAAAGCATGGTTTGCGGGTGATCTGCAATTAAATATCCATGTTTGCATAATCATGACAATAATCAACAAGGCAATCCAAAAAACCAATTCATATTGGAATAATCATAAACAGACAAATGGAATAAATTATATATTAAGTTCTAATGACTGGAAAGTGGTTGTAAAAAAATGTAAAAAAAAAAAAAAAATTCTATATACATATATATACCTGTAAACAAAGTGTCCATTTGGGGTCATCCATGAAGTCAGTGATTCTAATACAAAATATTTTGGCATTTTCATCAATGACACACCATTCCTCGCCATAAATGGCTGCCATTGCTTCGATTTCTTCACTCTGAAAGTTGATTTTAGAAGTCAACAACTAAACATTCAAGAAAAGACCTGTTCATAGCTGCTTTTAAAGCATTAACAATTCACATAGTTAACCTGAAAAAAATGAGTCTTAGGATGCTGCTCTTAGGAGCTACCAGGCAAGCCCTCAAACACAACTCAAGGTACGCTAACAACATACTTTTTGCTGCCCAGCACTGCGAAAGCTCCGTCTCATGTTTGACGCAGGAACAGAGACGAGTTTGCTCCTGTGACAAAGCAGCCAAGCTGGCCGCGCCAGATCGTGTGACGCAGCAGCCAAACAAGGCTTGTTCAGCCGAGCCAAGCCGAGTCAGCTCGTGTGATTACGCAACCGAGCCGAGCTGAGCCGAGCTGAGCCGAGCTGAGCCCTGAGCCGGCCGAGCCAAGCCGACCAGATCCTGTGACGCAGCAGCCGAACAAGGCTTGTTCAGCCGAGTCAAGCCGAGTCAGCTCGTGTGATTACGCAACCAGCCGAGCTGAGCCGAGCCGAGCCAAGCCGAGCCAGATCGTGTGACGCAGCAGCCGAACAAGGCTTGTTCACATGATAACTCAGCCGAGCCAAGCCGAGTCAGCTCCTGTGATTACGAAACCAAGCCGAGCCAAGTCGAGCCAAGCCGAGCCAGATCGTGTGACACAGCAGCCGAACAAGGCTTGCTCACATGATAACTCAGCCGAGCCAAGCCGAGTTGGCTCGTGTGATTATGCAACCGAGCCGTAGCCAGATCGTGTGATCCAGCAGCCGAACAAGGCTTGCTCACATGACAACTCACCGAGCCAAGCCGAGTCGGCTCGTGTGATGCAGCAGCCAGGCTGGGCTTGCTCATGTAATTATGGAGCCGAGCCGAGCTGAGCCCAGCCGAGCCAGATCGGGTGAAGCAGCACCAAACAAGGCTTGCTCACATAACTCAGCCAAGCTAAGCCGAGTCGGCTCGTGTGATTATGCAACCGAGCCGAGCCAGATTGTGTGACGCAGCAGCCGAACAAGGCTTGCTCACGTGACAACTCAGCCGAGCCAAGTCGAGCCTGCTCGTGTGACGCAGCAGCCGAGCCAGTCTTGCACACGTGATTAACACAGCCGAGCCTAGCCGAACCTGCTCGTGTGACGCAGCAGCCGAGCCAAGCTGAGTGGGTGGGACCTGCTCATGTGACAATGCGGCAAAGCTAGCTCTGCGGCAAAACTGGGCCTGCTCCTGTGACGCTGCGGCCCAGCCGCGCTTTTTCAGCCTAGCTGAGTGACGCAGCAGCTGAGCTGAGACTAGCTGAGCAGACCTGGCCTGCTCTTGTGACAATGCGGCAAAGCTAGCTCTGCGGCAAAATTGGGCCTGCTCCTGTGAGGCTGCGGCTCAGCCGGGCTTGTTCTTGTGACAACTCAGCCTAGCTGAGTGACGCAGCAGCTGAGCTGAAACTAGCAGAACAGACCTGGCCTGCTCATGTGACAATGCGGCAAAGCTAGCTCTGCGGCTTGCTTGTGTGATGGGGCGGCCGAGCCTAGCTTGCTTGTGTGAAAAGGCAGCTTAGCGACAGCCTTGCACGATATAAAAAAAAAAAAAACGCCCTGAGCTGGCCTGCTTGCAGCGAAAGAGGCCACACCCACGTGAAGCGAACACACGAACACACACAGATGCCCACACACGTGTGAGCGAAAATATGCTCGGCATCCACGAACACACACACATTTGTGTGAGCAAAAATACGCACTGCATCCACGATGCGTGTGCCCAAACACATCTTACAGGTCAGCCCCTATCATCATATTCTGATAGGTTCTTAGCGGATCTTTTAGTCTTTTGTTGTTATTTTTAATTTGGGAACAATTGCTTTTTTTTTGGTAACCATCTCAAACCGCTTAGGAATTTATTTTAGTTTATAATTAATATATAATGGGGGCTAGATTTAGAAGCCGATGCCTTTAATACCAGCATACTAGAGGCAACAGGCAGATCTCTGAGTCCAAAGCCAGTCTGAAACAGTTGACCCCAGGATAACCAGGGATATATAGAGAAAGTGTCTCAAAATCCACGACAAAAAGAATTGAATAGAAAGGCGGGGAAAGGATGGCCCCTGCTGGGACCTTACCTGCTTCTGGCTGCTCCCTGGTTCGACTTCAGCCATGATGCTCTGGACCAGCAACACCACCTCCAAACGCACAAGTCCGAAGGAGACGACTGGCAAGCAGCAAATGAACGCAACAGCGATACACCGGAACTGATAGCCAAACACCACCCACTCTGCAAACTGCTTCCGGGTCAACCACCCAGCGTGTGGCCAGAGCCGGAACGCTATAGGGCTTTCTAAAGGTGTTGGCGGTGACGCAGGGAAAGCTTGCTTGCCCAAGATGCTGCTGGGCTTCCTCTAGGTTATTGCAAAGTCATGGGGCTAGGGCCTTACAACAGGCCCCACTGAGGCTTCGACACCCTCAGAAGCCATGAGAGAGTTTGGATTGGGGCATACCAAATCGGAACTCTCATATTCATCCTTCAGGGAAGAGTTTTCATTTGTGCAGTTTGTTTGGTTTGGTTTTTTTAATACTTTTAAAGGCGTCTCCATAGGTTTGGGTTTAGATCGAGAGCTGGAGAGGGTTGAAAAGTGTGAGAAGAGTTATTTTGTCACTGTTGTCCAGTGATACAACATTGTATTTGGGCATAATTTCCTCACACTAATTATTACATTTAGTATAGACCTAGTTCATTGATCCGTTGTGCAAAAATTTCTGAATTAGATGGTGTCATTCTGAATTTAATGCTGCTTTTTACAGCATTGGTTATGAATTCTGTTCTTCAGTAGGATTCAGAACAGACAATTCTTTTGTTCACAAAAATGTGTTTGTCTCCTGCCACCTGATGCCCTTTAAACAGTCTTTGGGTAAGGAAGAGTGCCTGGAGCTATTAACTGAATCCCTACTTAGAAAACTCTTATGGCACCCCACACTGGCGTGCAAAACCAAGTCAAGCACTTCCTATAAGAGGCTGAACTATTAATTTTAGAGCATGAGCCATCGGTGATCTGTTCAGGGAATTTCCCCTGTTCCCATGTGTTCTCTTCCCCACTTTCTCTTCTATTAGATTCAGTGTATCTGGTTTTCTGTGGAGGTCCTTGATCCACTTGGACTTGAGCTTTCTACAAGAAGAATGGATCGATTTGCACTCTTCTACATGCTGACTGCCTGTTGGACCAGCACCATTTGCTGAAAATGCTTTCTTCAACTGGATGATTTTTAGCTTCTTTGAAAAAGATCAAGTGACCATAGGTGTGTGGGTTCATTTCTGGGTCTTGAATTCTATTCCACTGATCCTCCTGCCTGTTTCTGTACCAAAACCATGCAGTTTTTATCACTATTGCTCTGTAGTACAGCTTGAGGTCAGGGATGGAAATTCCTCCCATATGTTTTTATTTTTGAGAATAGTTTTCGATATCCTGGTTTTTGGTTATTCCAAATGAGTTTGTACATTGATCTTTCTAACTCTATGAAGAATTGAGCTGGAATTTTGATGGGTATTGAATTGAACCCATAGATTGATTTTGGCAAGATGGCCATTTTTACTCTTATTAATCCTGCCAATACATGAGCATGGAAGATCTTTCCATCTTCTGAGATCTTCGATTTCTTTCTTCAGAGACTTGAAGTTCTTGTCATACAGATCTTTCACTTGCTTGGCTAGAGTCACACCAAGATATTTTATATTATTTCTGACTATTATGAAGGGTGTCCTTTCCCTAATTTCTTTCTTAGCCTTTCATCCTTTGAGTAGAGGAAGGCTACTGATTTGTTTGAGTTAACTTTATATCCAGCCACTTTGCTGAAGTTGTTTATCAGCTGTAGGAGTTCTCTGGTGGAATTTTTTGGGTCATTTAAGTATACTACCATATCATCTGGAAATAGTAATATATTTGACTTCTTCCTTTCCAATTTGTATCCCTTTGTCCTCCTTTAGTTGTCTAATTGCTCTGGCTAGAACTTTGAGTACTATATTGAATAGACAGAGAGTGGGCAGCCTTGTCTAGTCCCAGATTTTAGTGAGATTGCTTCGAGTTTCTCTCCATTTAGTTTGTTGTTGGCTACTGGTTGGCTGTATATTGCTTTTTACTATGTTTAGGTATGTGCCTTGAATTCCTGATCTTTCCAAGACTTTTATCATGAATGGGTGTTGAATTTTGTCAAATGCTTTTTCAGCATCTAATGGGATGATCATGTGGTTTTTTTCTATTGAGTTTGTTTATATAGTGGATTATGTTAATGAATTTCCATATATTAAACCATCCCTGCATCCCTGAGATGAAGCCTACTTGATCATGGTGAATGATCATTTTGATGTGTTCTTGGATTCGGTCTGCAAGAATTTTATTGAGTATTTTTGCACCGATATTCATAAGGGAAACTGGTCTGAAGTTCTCTTTCTTTGTTGGGTCTTTGTGTGGCTTAGGTATAGCTGTGGCTTCATAGAACAAATTGGGTAGTGTTCCTTCTGTTTCTATTTTGTGGAATATTTTGAAGAGTATTGGTATTAGGTCTTCTTTGAAGGTCTGATAGAATTCTGCACTAAAACCATCTGGCCATGGGCTTAGT
This sequence comes from Mastomys natalensis, assembly GCA_021653895.1. Taxonomy (NCBI): domain Eukaryota; kingdom Metazoa; phylum Chordata; class Mammalia; order Rodentia; family Muridae; genus Mastomys; species Mastomys natalensis. The sequence goes on along the minus strand of JAJTUV010000974.1, from coordinate 850,527 downwards.
TTGGTTGAGAGACTTTTGATGACTGCTTCCATTTCTTTAAGGTCTACTGATTTCTATACCTGTTTGTTCAAATGATTGTAGGGCCTTCCCTTAATGTATATAAAGTCAACTTTAATAGCTTTTTTCAATCTTAGTACTCCTCTTAGCCTTTCTACTCAATACTTGGCCACTCTGAAAACCTTAAACATTGCCTTAAGCTTGAAACTTGAGGAATACCATGTTCCTCTTTTTTGTCACCTCCATATAACAAGGTGACAAGTCCTAATGACTCTTATTCACTAGCATGGCACATGTTGACTTATTATCCACCTTCCTAGTGTCTGATGCCATCTGGACCCATCCAGTGTAGTCATTCTGATCTTGTCTTTCTTTCCTTGAAGCCCTTTACTATCCCAAGCTTTCACATTCATGCTTGAACCCCTAACTCCCAAGGTTTTTTTGTTTTTTGGTTTGGTTTGGTTTGGTTTGGTTTGGTTTTTTTTTTTTTTTTTTTTGGTTTTTCAAGACAGGGTTTCTCTGTGTAGCCCTGGCTGTCCTGGAACTCACTCTGTAGACCAGGCTGGCCTCGAACTCAGAAATCCACCTGCCTCTGCCTCCCAAGTGCCTGGATTAAAGGCGTGCGCCACCACTGCCCGGCACTCCCAAGTATCTTTATGCCACCTCTCTAATTCCATCTCCCAAAGTTTTAGCTACTACAGTTTCATTTAGGTTATTTCAAGAATTCTAACTTCAGAAAAACACAAATGCTGTTATTTTACACAATAGGCACTTGAACGAAATAGATATGGCTAGAGTCAAAGGCAGGTAGCCTGTTTAAACAGAAATTGACAGCCATTTGGTTTAAGTAATAGCACAGACGTCCTAAGATGCAAACAGCCAACTCCGCCAAAGACAATAACTGATTGCACCTGAACATCTCAGGACGAAGGACTTTGGGGTCTGGCATTGTTAGGAGTGGCTTAAGTCTTTTTGCTTAAGACTGAGAAACAAACATCATATACTGTGTTAAACAAAAGAAAACAAAACAAAACAAAAAAGAACAGCTGCATCAAAATGTTTCAGAGGTTGAGCCTATTATCATCATGGAGAAGAATAGCTAAGAGTTCTATATCCAGATCAGTAGGACTCAGGAAGAGAGAGCCACTGGGCCTGGCTTCAATTTTTAAACCCTCAAAGTCTACTCCAGTGACATCCTCCAACAAGACCACAACTCCTAATCCTTGTCAAGTAGTGCCACTCTCTGATAACTAAACACTCAAATATATGAAGTCTATAAGGGGCCGTTTTTATTCTTACCACCACATTCTACTCTCTAGTCCCCATGGGCTTGTAGCCATTTCATAATGCAAAAATGGGTACACTCTGATCTCAAAAGTGCTCATAGTCTATTAGTCTCAACACTGTTTAAAGTTGAAACTCTCTTCTAAGACTCAAGGCAATCTCTTAACTGTAACCCCCTGAAAAGTCAAAATCAAAGAGCAGATCACTACTTCCCATACACAATGGCACAGTATCCAAAAAGGACGGAAAGAATACAGTGAGGAAATACTGGAACACAGCAACACCAAAGCACACCTTAGATGTCCAACACCTTTCAGCTTTGTTGACCTCAACAAGGAGCATGCAAGTATTGGAACAAGGAGTTCACAGTTGTGGTTATTAAAGGCAAGGGACTGAAAATCATTGACATGAAATAGAGAGCCTGAAATTGTGCTAATGCCACTCCAACAGCACAAACAGCTGGGTAGAACAACATGGATAAGGCATTAAAGCCATAAAGAGTGCTTCATGAACCTATTTAGAGAGTTTCTGTAGAGCTCTTCCAACTCTATGTCCGTTTAAAAATATTGCTTTTTTATACATGTGTATATGTATAAATGTGTGTTAATACATGTGTACCACATGCCTACAGGAGCGCAAAGAGTTGCTGTGGAACACCTGGCTGTGAGTGTGGGGCGGGGGGGGGGGGGTTGCTGGAAACTGAACCTAGGTCCTCTGAAAGAACAGCAAATGTTCTTAACTGCTGAGCCATCTCTCCATGCCCCTTTTATACGAAGTAAGGCCTAAAAACCAAGAACATCATCTCATCTGAGAAAGCTTATTAGAAATACTGAAACTTGGGCCCCATTGATTTGTATTTAAGATTTTCAGAGACATTTATGCACATTACAATCTTAGAACCCTACATGCTGACCAAGGAAAAGTCCCCCTTTGATATTAGACAAGGAGGGTAATAAACTAAGGGCCATATACAATGGGCTCTGAGATCTATCTGTGCTGGCACTGTGGCTTCTCAAGGGCTGTTCTCACACAAGATCATGGATCTATGCAAATAAGTTTGTTTTGGAGAGATGTAAAACTTCTCTGATTGGGGACTGGGGATTCAGGCCTTGCTGCACTTCCAGAGACTTTACACAAATGTCATCTTTCTTGTTTCCGCATTATTCACTCACTGTGGCATATGTATTTATTGGTTTATCCGTATCCTTTTAATTCCCAACCCCCTTTTTTCATCTCTGGACTATTTCAGACCTGTTTACTATTTTTTTCACAGATACTTCTTCCTCTAATAAATGCTTACACATTCAAATTTATTTCGGAGTCTTCCTAACACTGTGACCCTTTAGTACAGTTCCTCAAGTTGTGGTGACCTCCAACCATAAAATTATTTTCTTTTTTTTTTTTTTTTTTTATTTTTCGAGACAGGGTTTCTCTGTGTAGCCCGGGCTGTCCTGGAACTCACTCTGTAGACCAGGCTGGCCTCGAACTCAGAAATCCGCCTGCCTCTGCCTCCCAAGTGCTGGGATTAAAGGCGTGCGCCACCACCGCCCGGCCATAAAATTATTTTCATTGCTGCTTCACAAATGTAACTTTGCTACTCTTATGACTCATACTGTAAATGCCTGTGTTTTCTGGTGTCTTGGGGGAGTCCTATGGGAGGGTCCTTCAACCCCCACCCATATACACAATAACAGATCAACTGTATTCTTGTAATAAAACTATCTCACTAGGAGGCTATTAGGCGCAGGTGGCTCTTGTCGTACACTTACTATTGCTGTGACGCAGCATGACCACAGCAGCCTAGGAAGGAAGTCTTATTTGGCTCACACTTCCACATCACTGTGCTTCACTGAATACAATCAAGACAAGAACTCAAACCGGACAGGAACCTGGATGCAGGAGCAGACCCAGAGGCCAGGGAGGGCTGCTTCTTACTGGCTTGCTCCCCATGGCTTACTCTGTATGCTTTCTAATAAAACCCAGGGCCACCAACCCCCAGCTGGCACAATCCACACTGAGCTGGTCCCTCTCCCTTTCATCACTAAGAATATGACTTACAGGAATCTTCATAAAGTCATAAAACTTCAGCACAACTGACCCATTGTCAACTTGACAAACATCACTGTTAAAACAAAACCTTTCTCATTCATCCCTGAGATCTCACACTCAAAATGTAAATAACTTTTTAAAATCCCAAAGTCTTTTTTTCTAATTCAAACACAGTAAAAGTTGAGTCCCTCAGGGCTGGAAAGATGGCTCAACGGTTAAGTGCACTTTCAGAGGTCCTGAGTTCAATTCCCAGCAACCACATGATGGCTCACAACCATCTGTAATGGGAAGAGGTTCTGGTATGTCTGAAGGTAGCTACAGTGTAGTCATATACATAGAGTAAATAAATCTTTTTTTTTTTTTTTAAAGTTGAGACCCTCTAAAATGGCCAAGAAAATTCAAAGTCTTTCAACTGTGGGCTCTTTCAAAATACAAAATAGTTTACTCTAACATTATAAACAACTCAGCGCACCATGACCACAGCAGCCTAGGAAGGAAGCCTTATTTGGGTCACACTTCCACATCACTGTCCTGGGATCCACTTACAGTCTTCTAGGATCCTCCAAGGGGCTTGGGTCACTTCTCCAGCTCTACACGCTGCAGCACACACAACGTGTATTCTCGGCTCCGGCTGCCTCCAGTTCACCACTGCTGCTATTCTTGGTGGTCATCCCATGGTACCGGCATCTCCAAAATGCTGGGGTCCCTTGCTGCAACTGGGCTGCACTTTCACCAATGGCCTCTCCTGGGCTTTTCTCAGGAACTCCAGCCCTACAATACAATGTACAAGCCTCAGCTGTTCTTCATGACCCCTTCATGCCTCAAAACCAGTTCCACCTGGGTGACTCTTAACTACCCAGCTCAGATGTCAGCAGGAGGTACAACCTTAGCCACCTCTGGAACACAGCTTATGTGTGCTGACTCTTAGGAAACAGAAAACACTTCCCAGAAGACTTCACGGCAATGCTGCCCAGCTCTTCTTAATCACAGCTGATTCTTCAGTCCCATTGAACCAGCATCAATTGTCCCAGTAACTCAAAGGTCTTACTTCAATGCTGCCCAGCTCTTCTTAATTATGGCCCCAGCTGACCTGATACCACAGGTTTTCACACAAATAGCCTGGTAGAGTCTTGGCTTCCCTCTGACAAGCCAGGCCTCCATCGTCTGCAGTGATCTCAGCATTCTTATCTTCCAGGCTCCTACACAACCTCTCTGAGCTCTCAACACTCAGTGGCTCTTCTAGCCCAAAGTTCCAAAGTCCTGCCATAGTCCTCCCCAAACAACACAGTTACGTCTGCCACAGTCATGTCCCACAATCCAGGTACCACCTTGTCTTAGGGTTATTATGGCTATGATGAAACACCATGACCAAAGCAACTTGGGAAGGAAAGGGTTTATTTGACTTACACTTCCATATCCTTGTTTATCATCAGAGGAAGCCAGGACAGGAACTCAAACAGAGCAGGATCCTAGAGGCAGGAGCTGATGCAGAGGCCATGGAGGGGTGCTGCTTACTGGAGTGCTCTATGTGGCTTGTTCAACCTGCTTTCTTACAGAACCCAGGACCATCAGCCCAGGGATGGCAAGAACCACAACAGTCTGGAGCCTTTCCCTTCAATCACTCATTAAGAAAATGTCCCATAGGCTGCCTACAACCTGATCTTGGAGGCATTGTTTTTTAACACTGAGGCTCCCTCCTCTCAGATGACTCTAGGTTGTGTCATGTTGACATAAAACTATAGAACACAGTTCTAGTGTCTCATGTTCCTTAAGAAGCAACTGAGCCCAACTCAATGTAAACTTAACCAATCAGAAACTGCCAGCTGAGAGACTATGCTAATTAGATGCTGCTAACTAACTTCCAATGAGGGACTTCCCCACTGTAACCAATGAAATATCCCCTCTTGGTAGCATACAAACCTATCCGAGCTCAAGTGCTGTCCAGTGCATGAAGAGCAGAATGTTTATGAAATGACTCTGTCATTTGTGCTTGATTAGACAGTTCTCCACCCTCTACCACTCCTCTCTCACCAACAGTTAAGTCTGCTTTGACGGTAAATACATTTTGAGATTTCCATGGCCTTGACCATGGTCCTGATGTATTAACCAAAATAATAAAGTAAACTAAATAACTACAAAAGGCATGTCAAGTCTCAAACAAATTACTATGCTCTGCCAGGAATCAATGTTTAAACGGACCCTCATCTGACTATGACTTTAAATGATAGTCTTTGTAATTTTTACCTTAAAACTCTAATTTGCACAGAAATTAGCCCCTCAACACAGAGAGAAACTGAGAAGTGTTCTGTGGTCACTCAAGTTCATGATCACTATATTAAGCACAATCAGAATTTTTAGAGTGATTTATAATCTAATACATATTATAAATCTATCAGAGATAAATGGCATGTTTCTCTGTACAAAGGCATTAACTACAGAATCTTCTCCTATCCCAAAAGGCTTCAAACTACAGAATTAGTAAGATGTCTTTCTAAGCACTAAGCTGTTTGTTTGCTTATTTGTTTATTTAAAGGCACACTGCCATGTGTAGTAGCTCATTTAGATGTGCCCAGGTTCCTGAAAGCTAAGCTACAGTCTCTTGAAATAGATACTGCAAGCTTGTTGGGAGGTTCTAGTGGGGAAGCATTGCTAGTCCTTTACCCTTCCCCGGAGAATGTTCCTCCTCTGTCTCCTCTTTGATCAAGGATGGGGCTCGTGTGGAGTGGAGAGAGGGGGAAAAAGCAGCACCTGCCTCGCCAGCCAGGTCACCCAAATCAATCTCTGATCAATGGGTAATATGTCCAAGCCAGATCATGCTCACACAGGTCCCTGGACCTCTTATTCTCCTGGCACTAGCACATCAAGGTCTATGTTAGAGCTATTTTGGGTTCATCATTAAGGAGGACCTGGGTTTCAATTTACTAAAAATAGTCTAATCTTTTGTAACTTACAGGGCTAGAGAAATGACTATGTAGTTTAAATGCTCTCTGTTCTAATAAACGACCTGGGTTCTCTTCCCAGAACCCAGCAAACACCTGGACCTCCAGCTGCAGGGATGCAACGCCCTCTCCTGTCCCTGTGTCCATCAGTTCATAAGTACAGTCCTCCACACAATTAAAAATCATTTAAAACTTTTTCAGAAAAGCTATTCTTAATAAATGTACTTCTAGAAAGAAAATTCTGTTTTTACTCATCTGTTGATCTGTAACACGGATTGCATATATCCAACATCCAGGATGAGAGTAGGAGCTGGTTAAACCTTTCTCAGCATCACACACACACACACACACACACACACACACACACACACACACACACTCCACAAAGGTCTCCCAGGCTGGACTTCTCTGCCGCTTTGCTCTGCTTTGTTTGTTTCTTCTAAAAGCTTCTGTTGACTTAGGAAAAGAGAACCGGATTAGTTTCCCCTTCAATCTCAGTGTTCAGGGTGATGCATGTGAAACTAAGTGTTGATTATAAAAAAGTTACCTTCTTTTCCCTCAGAGTGGAATTTCTATCCTCAGGTCTGATAGCTGTCTGCTTACATTTCAAGTCTCAGGACAAAGATACGCATCACCAAGGACTTTTCATCATTAAGGATGATGCCCTCAACACCACTCAAAGCCATAGCATGTGTGATCTCCTTTGCAGAATCAATCGGTACTCAATAGTTATGTAACATACATGTCTTTGATGTACTTTGATGTGTCTTCACAAACACAAATATTCCCTGTGAGGAACTATCCTGACTGGTAGGAAGGCTGTGGTTAATTTAAAGCATAAACTTGATTGACTCTGATTGGCCACACGAATGGCTATGAAAGCTCCAAATAGCCTTAGGGAATGATAGCTCAAGTGTGCTCACTGAATCCACTGGGAGAAACTCACCAGTGTTACCTTTCCGGGCATAGCAAAATGAAGTCAAGAAAGACTTCTCCAGGCCCTTTGTTGCCTATTCTCAGGCCTTATCTGCTGGATAAGCTAGCTGGGAACTCAAGGAAATAAGCTTAGAAAACACAGGCAGTATGAAGTGGCCTTAGAGTGCCTTGCCAGCTACACAAGGACAGCCACAGGAACTGGCAGATGTCCTGGACATGGGTTGATCCACAGGTGCCACAGAAACTGATCCAGATGGGAGAACAACTTGATAACTGAAAAACTATGGGCACCTTAGGAGTCACAGAGCCCTATGCCACTGAACTAGATACTACCTGGAGGTTTCCCCAGGGCTGATACCGCCAAGCTTCCAGTTTCTAGTGTGTATTCCTAAACCCTTGACTTTCTGGCACAAAGTTCCAGTAGCTGCAGCTTGGCAGCCAAAGATCTGGCAGCCCACCCATCTGTGACTCCCATAAACCGACATTCACTGGTGGTTCTGTTCCTGCCTGGAGAGCCCATTCACTCTAAGCATCCTGTGCTAGTGAGAAGACTGTCTAGCCCTAAGTGATCCTGAACCCTGCTCAGATTCTCAACAGCACTTGGGTATCCCACACTTTCCTTTGCTATTCCAAAAGAGGCAGGTAATCCAAAATGTCCTAGCAGCAGCTACTGGAAACAACAGGAGCTGGCGGACAGTTCTGACAGTGGCCAGGACAGAAAGAAGAGAGGAATGGGAGCAGGAAGGACAGGAGTAGAGAGCACGGATAAGAGGCTGTGAGCAGCCAGAGAACAGAACCTCCAGGCCCCAGGCCCCAGGCCCCAGAACAGTTCCAAAGAGTTGCAACATCTCAGATTGCACGTACCAGACCTCAGATGGAGTGCAGTAACACTGGCTGCTCAAGTAAGAGCCACAGCCTGTACAGGGAATGTTGCATTGCAGGAAGCCAGTTGCTGCTGCTTGGGTACTGCCACTGCTTGCTGCTGTCAGACACTGGAGGAGGGAAAAGCAGCTAGAGAGCAAAAGGAGGATTGGTCTCACACACATCAGCGCTCATGTGTGCATGTAGACACACAATTACAGAAATATAGACTAACAACCATTATGATTGAAAATGTGCTGGGCACAGTGCTGTGTACCTGAAGTCTAGCTATCTGGGATGTTTGAATAGGGTGATCATTTTGAGCCCAGGAGTCTTAAATCAGCCTGAACAAAACAGAAAAATTTTCTGTTTTGAGAAAAACCAACTCCTGAAAATATGTCTATTAGGTGAATTATTGGCCATAGGCTCCAAAAGAAAAGGTAAAAGAAACCCACTCATAAAGAAGGTAGAGTGGTCCAAACCACTTCATGAGCATCTATGGCAATGGGCAAACACCAGCAATGATGAAATGAGCTGATGAAACCGTCATAGAGCTTCCAAGATGTGGTATTAAAACATTGCAGCTTTACCTCAACAAAACACCAGATACACAAAGTCTAATACAAGAGAAAGTGGGGGAATAGCCTTGAATGCATTGGTACAGGAACCAACTTCCTTAATGTAACACCAGTGGCTCAGGCTCTAAGATCAACAATTGATAAATGGCACCTCATGAAACTGAAAAGCTTCTGTAAGGCAAAGGGCACTGTCAACAGGGAAAGACAGCAAACCTACAGCTTGGGAAAGGATCTTCACCAACCCTATATCCAACAGAGGGCTAATATCCAAAATTTATAAAGAACTCAGGAAACTAGACACTAACAATTCAAATAACACAATTGAAAAATGGGCCATAGAGCTAAACAGAAAATTCTCAACAGAAGCCAAGAAGCACTTAAAGAAATTATCAGTGTCCTTAGTCATTAGGGAAATGCAAATCAAAACAACTCTGACGTTCCATCTTATACCCACCAGAATGGCTAAGATCCAAAACTCAAGTGATAGCACATGCTGGCAAGGATGTGCAGCAAGGGAACACTCCTCTATTGCTAGTGGGAGTGCACACTTCTACAACCTCTTTGGAAATCAAATTGGCAGTTTCTCAGGAAACTCGAAATAGTTTTATCTCAGGAACCAGTTAGATCACTCCTGGGCATGTACCCAAAAGATATCCCACTATGCTACGGGGACACCTGCTCAACTTGTTCCTAGCAGCTTTATTCATAATAGCCAGAAACTGGAAACAAACTATATGTCCCTCAACTGAAGAATGGATAAAAAAAAATGTTGGTACATCTACACAATGGAATACTCTTTAGCTATTAAAAACAAAGACATCATGAATTTTTCAGGGAAATGCATGGAACTTGAGAATATTACCCTGAGTGAGGAACCTAGAAACACCTATGTTATTGCTCAGTATCCCAAAGTCCATACTCCTCCAAACAAAAGTATGGTCAGGCCTATTACTGCTCATAGTCCCTGGTATGAGCTACTGTGTTAGGCTTTCCATTGCATTGAGGAGACACCATGACCAAGGCACCATGATCTTTTGGGGCTAGCTGCCAGGTTCAGAGGTTCAGTCCATTATCATCAAGAGGGAAGCACTGCACATCCAGACAGATGGTGCCGGAGCAGGAGCTCAGAGTTCTGCATCTTGGTTGGGAAGGCAGCCAGAAGACTGTCTTCCAGGCAGCTAGGAGGAGGACTTCAAAGCCCACATCCACACATCCACAGTGACACACTTCTTCCAACAAGGCCAAATCTACTCCAACATTGCTACATCTCCTAACAGTGGCACTTCCCATGGGCCAAGCACATTCAAACCGCCACAGGGATGTACTCACTTAGAAATGGACATTAGTTGTAAAGTACAGGATAACCATGTTACAGTCCACAGATCCAGAGAAACTGGGTAATAAGGGGATATCAAAGGTGGATGTGCAAATCTCTCTCACAAAGGGAAACTAAATAGTCATTGGATGTGGATGGAGAGGAAACTGTGTAAGGGAGGAGGTAAGGAGGAGATTAGGTATGGTCATCAGGTGTGGGGAGAGAAGCTGGCAGGAGAGGGCTGAGAGTGAGAATGGAAATAAGTGAGGGGGTGCATTTCCAGTGACTAGCTGGAGGACTGGGATGGGAGAGGGTACTGGGTGTCTATAGGGGTGGGGGTGGAGCCAGATATAGAGACTGAAGTAGCCACCTCCTGTAGCCAGGCAGGACTTCCAGAGGAGGAATGGTGACATCATTCCACCCACCACAAAATATTCAACTCAAAATTTGTCTTACCTATAAGATGTACAGGGATAAAGATGGAGCAGAGACTGAGGGAACAGCCAATTAATGACTGCACCAACTTGAGACCCCTTCTGACACTATTGCTAATACTCTGCTATGGTTGCAGACAGGAATTTAGCACAGTTGTCTCCTGAGAGGCCGCATTCAGCAGCAGATGGAGCCTGATGCAGAGTCTCACAGCAAAACATCAGGCTTAGCCTGGGGAGTCTTGTGGAAGAGTTGGGGACAGAAAGAAGTGAGCAAGTCAGAGAGATCAAGGACACCGCTGGAAGACCAACAGAGTCAACAATCCTGGGGCCATGGGGACTCAAGAGTCTGGGCCACCAACCAGGAAGCATGTGTGAGCTGGACCTAGACTCCCTACATATTTGTAGCAAATATGCAGATTGGTCTTCATGTGGTTCTCCTAACAAGTAGAGCAAGGGGGTGGGGATTGGGGCAATAGGGACATGGACAGGAAAGTAGGGGTCTCAGTCTCTGTTCCCTGCCATTGGATTCCATTCCCTATCTGGACTACCTGGTTGGATCAAGATTTCAGAAGAAACCCAATGACATGCTCAAAGGATTTAACTGAGGGGAGTTTAAGGAAGAGATGTTTTACCAAAGGACGGGAAAGGCTCAGGGACCCTGCAAGAGACAGAAAAGCATTGAAGAACTCTTCAAATTTTAGAGAGCTGTTAAGACTCCCAAAATTAAAGAGATTAGGGTATTGAGATACCAGCCGAAGCCATACAATAGGAACTATCCGAGAGAAACAGTCATCATAGACCAATGAATCTACGGATAGAAATACCTTTAAAGGGTTAACGAGGGTAAGGGGACAGGATTGTGAGAAAGACACTAGAGTGTGGGATAGAGGAATCGGTGCTATTAACCACATCCTCGTTCCTGTTGGCAGTCTCCTGTTGGCACATCCTCCCTAGCTCCGCGGATCTGACACTGGCTCTGCCTTCAGTAGGCATGTGCACACACGTGTGCTCACCTCACCTGTAACCTTCGACTCATCCATCTGCTCAGTTCAAGCACCATTGCCTCACTTTGTTTTGTTTTGTTTTGTTTTTGTTTGTTTGTTTTTCGAGCAGGGTTTCTCTGTGTAGCCCTGGCTGTCCTGGAACTCACTCTGTAGACCAGGCTGGCCTCGAACTCAGAGATCCGCCTGTCTCTGCTCCCAAGTGCTGGGATTAAAGGCGTGCGCCACCACTGCCCGGCCCATTGCCTCACTCTTAAATACAGCAGTAACTTGCTAACTGGTTTTCCTAACTCCTGGATTTTACTTTTACCTGTCCTGCTTCCTGCTAATAGGTCAGTCCACAAGCAGTCTCCATTCAAAAGAATCTCCGACTTCTGAAACCTTATTTATAATCCGCAAATGGCACTTCTCTAAACCATCGTGTATGTCCCTGCCGGTGCTTCACCTGCCTCTAATCGCTTCTCTGTCCCCTTCAGCCTCGGGGAGAACAGGTGGACCACTTCTGAGAGCCCCGGTCTGGAAAGACAGCAGGAAGCAGGAACCAGCGGTGCTCCGGAACTAAAAGACCAGATCCACCCACCCGTGACTACTTCCGGGTTACCAGCCTGGCGTAACCAGTAGCTCTAGGCCGCAAGAGTTTCTGGAACTGTTTCCTAGAACCTCACACTCCTTTCTAGAAGCCTCTGGGCGACCAGGAGGAAGTCTACTTGCCACAGCTGCTGCTGGGCAGCTGACTTCTGGAATGTCGCGGGACAGCCACACTCCGCACCCCGGGTCTCAGCACCATCAGAAATAGTGGGAGGGCTTGGATCTGAGTGTACCTTGCCGGAACTCTCATACCCATCTTTCAGGGCAGCGTTTTCAAATGTGTAATCTTTGTTGGTTTGGTTTAGTTTGGATTTTAAATATTTTTGAAGCTATTTGGATCAGTTGGGTGAACAGTTTCATTCACAAAAAGAACGAGAGCTGGAGAGGGTAGATAATATGGAAAATGAGGAGAAGCCTTATTCTTTCGCTGTTGTCATTTAATACAAGGTTGTGTCTGGGCACACTTTTCCTGTGAGACACAAAATCCTGAATTAGATGATGTCATAAAATTCAATACTGCTTTTTAAACCCTGGTTATGAATTCTGTTCTTCAGTAGCATTCAGTCCCGACATTTCTTTTGTTCACAACAATGGTTTTATCTCCTGCAACTTCTTTTTCACATACAAATTTCCAAAATCCTGTATCTTTTCTCTCTTCCATCATTGATAATTATGGGGTTTTTTTAGTGCCCTTTAACCTGTTGGCAACAAGCAAAAGAAACTTATTCTAACTACTACCGTTTCATTTTCAGACTCCCATTTAATCATACGGAGAAACTAAAGTCAAGGTCCCAGACCATAGGGAACCTAGGCATATCCCTAGAGCTGAACAGCTTCAGTTGTAAACAGTTGAGTCTCAGAATTCAGAGACAACGTGTAAGGAGACATTTGTCTGGGTCCAGCCATCTCAAGGACAACTTCTCCATCTCTCTGGCAGGGTCAAACAAGTTTATGATGCCAGGTGTAGGAAAGAACCCTTATCCCACTTCTCCAAATGTATTCTTAACCAGTAAAGAGTATAGAAATTGCTGTTCTCTGAACCAAGGTACATACATTATAGATTATATAACCCATTTCCTATTATTCCCTAATTAACTACCTTCCTATTACTAAGACCCTTTAATACACTTCCTCATGTTGTGGTGACCCCCAACCGTAAAACTGTTTTCACTGCTACTTCCTAACTGTAATCTTGCTAGTGGTATGAAGCATACTGTTAATATCTGTGTTTTCTGATGGCCTGGGATGGCCCCTGTAAAATGGTGGTTCATCCACCACCACCAAAGGAGTTGACAACCCACAGGTTGAGGACCACTGATCTAGAATCTAGAGTAGCGTAAATCAATGTAAGATACACAATAACAGGTCAATTCTATCCTTATAATAAAATGATTTCATTGGGAGGTCATTAGGCTTAGGTGGTTATTCTCTTAGAGTTAATATTGGTAAGATGAAATACCATGACCGAAGCAACACAGGGAGGAAAGGGTTTATTTGACTCACACTTCCACATCATTGTTTATTATTGAACAAACAATGGACAGGAATTCAAACAGGGCAGGAACTTGGAAGCAGGAGCTGACCCCAGAAGCTAGGGAGGGCTGCTGCTTACTGGCTTGCTCCCCAAGACTTTCTTATAGAATTCAGGTCTACCAGCTCCCAAATGGCACAATCCACATTGATCTGGTCCCCCCTCTTCCATCACTAATTAAGAAAATAACTGGGCTGGACAGATGGCTCAGCGGTTCATGGCACTGACTACTCTTCCAGAAGTCTTGAGTTCAATTCCCAGCAACCACATGGTGGCTCACAATCATCCTGTAATGGGATCCAATGCCTTCTTCTGGTGTGTCTGAAGATACCTACAGTGTACTCACATAAATATAATAAATAAATACTTTACACCAACAGTGTTGGTTTTCCCAACTTCAGGATTTTTCCTTTTATCTGTCCTGCTTTCTGCTAATAGGTTACTCCAGAAGCACCCTCGGTTCAAAAGAATCTCCACTTTGTGCCACCTTAATGAGCAAATGGCACTTGTCTAATGCAGTGTGCATCACAAGCTGTGGACATGTACACATCCTCTCCTTGTCCCCACCTCTTCCACTCAATGCAGTTACCATGTTCTTTCTGTTCCATCGTCCATATGGCCACTCTTCTGTAATAGAAATCTAATTGTGGAACTCTCTTGTTGAAAGAATGACTACTACGTCCATAATAGTGACCATCTACAGGATGCTTCTTCATACTACGTCCATAATAGTGACCATCTAAAGGATACTTCTTCATAATGTGGCTCCCATTGATTCCTGCAGGCTCCTTTCCTCATCCCAGCTGTTTCCAGCTGCCAGCTTCTGAAGTTTATGCTGTAACTGTAGTGGACAAATTTCACTTTCCCTAATGAGGCACCCAGTTCATTTCTGCAGCCCTGTCCTGTTCACAGTTTTCACGTTTGTACACATTTTTGGACTGAGCTTCCTTGATTGCTGTTACCATATATTTCTTCATACATGAGTTGCCACCACCCAGTAACAGTACCTGAACCTTGGTGGGTTTTTTCAATCCTAGAAGTCAAATTTATTGTCTAAGGTTTTACATTGTAACAAGCTAAGAGACAGAGCCGGAATTTGACCTAGCCTTCTAATTGTGTCTACTCCTTCCCCTCACCACCTCCCACCACAGTTAAAAACCCTTCAACATAGAATAATATCACCAGTGCCACATGCAAGTGCTAAAAAATTCATTCATGTATTCAACAAATACTGGTTTCCTAACATGTGCCATGTACTGTGTTTGATAGAGTCTACTTCCAGTTTGATAAGAGATAAATCAAGAGGCAAAGATAAATGCTTTCATAGAACTGGTCATGGAGTAATGGGAAAGAGCATAGCAATCTCCTAATCTAGTCATATGAAGTCGGGAAGGCCTTTGGAGAGTAATGATTTCTAACCTTAAGCTGAATAAGGAAATGACACTAAATAGACAAAGAAGCTGCAAAGAAAGTTCAAGGCACAAATGAACAACACAAGGAAAAAGATTCTAAAACAAAAGACAATAGGGCAATGTGGGGAATAGGAAGCCATACTTGATTGCTAGCATGTACAGTACTGTGGAGTTGAGTGCTAGGGCGTGAATCTAGAAATGAACAGGGCTTCATGATACCAGAGTGTTTATATCCCATGGGCTGTGCAAAGGCAGACTTGATTGCTAAACAAGAGAATGTGTTGCTTAAACTTAAATTTTGGAAATATCTTCTGGTTATAAAAGTACAAAGTAACATTTAGCAGAGTAGCAGAAAAGGCAAGGAAGGAGAATGGAAGAAGAAAGCCAAGAATGCTTACCTCACAGAGAGTGGGGTAGAGGTTAAATCACCAGCTTGGTTGGATTGGATTTGTGTTTCAATCAGTTTGTGGATGAAAATCCCAGGAAAGATGTGGGGACTTGAGGTACAGGTTTGAGGGATCTAAGCATAGAGTTCTCACAGACCTGAGTACACATGAGCTCATTCAAGACGAGCAGAAGGAGAAATGGAGAATGAAAGGGCCTCAAAAGGGGGAGTCCCTCATGCTGATCTGGGAATAGGCTTACCACCCAAGGACACACGAGACCATCTCGGTGCAATTAGCAAAAAGGTAGTTTTTTAATAACGAGGGGCCCCTCGGTTCGAATCATATCTCATGCAGGAGACAGGGCATTCGACCAAGACCTCAGGAAGTTGGGAACTTTTATAGGTAGGGGGTGGGAAGAGCAGGGAGATTTGGCGCGGTTACACATGATTGGATATTTTAAACATCAGCAATTTGCATAGACCAGTTATTTTTGACCATGAATCTTTGGACTCAAGAGTACCAGATGACCCATTACTCATTTTCTTGTTTAGACTTGTATGTCTTTGCGTCCTTGCTTCTTTTTCGTTTTTGGTCACTCTGCCCCTGAAGAGGCTCAAAATTATTATTATTATGGCTAATTTTAACAAGTTGTTAGTGGCCTCTGCTGACCATGAATTCCTTGCTCTGTGTCTCAAGATGTTTTTAATTTTTTACCCTAACAGAGTTAAAGGCAGGACTTTGAGACCCTATGGAAGGCCAAGGTTGAGGAGGCCGGGGACACAGAGAACAGCAGTTTAGGAGGGAGGGGCTCACGGTGCCACGTGCAAGTGCCAAAAGGTCTCTTGCAAAGTAAGAGCTTGGGAAGATCCATTTGTTAGAAGGAATCTTTTGTTTTCCCCAGTAGGGGCGGTTTTGATGACGTAATGAGAGCTTAAACCAGATTAGAGAGAGTAAAATGAAAGTGAGAGAGCCAGTGTAGGCTAGCTTTTCACGGCTAAATCTGTAGGAGGAAGGAAGAGGGAACTATCTGATAGGAGGGGGTGAAGGGAGAGAGAGAAAAAGAGAGAAAGAGGGAGGGAGGGAGAGAGAGAGAGAGCAGATGGAACTGGGTTGCTGAGGAGGAGGGATCTGCATCAGCTTACTAGCTGGGACTTACTCTACACAGGAGGGGGTCCCTCTTCCTCTCCTACAGAAAAGGAAGGGTGTAGGAGCTAGTGAGTTTTTGGCACAGTGCTAAGAATCTAAGAAGTCTGGAGGTTCTCATCTAAGGGTTTTGGAAGTAAAGCAATCTACTGAAAGTGGACGGGCGGGGAGAGATGTGAGGCTAGGAAAAGTGCTGTCAGTGCTTTGAGGAGACTAGTGAGCCTCAGCCTTGGCCCACTTCCTCCCCACTATACCCACCCATCTCCTGCAAGCCTCAGGACACAACTGGTCACAAGGTCATGTTCTACGCCTTGCCCTGGAGCTTTTGAGTGTCGTCCACACTCGAGAACCTCCTCCTGCCACCCATTCCTCTGTCCATAGCTCTCAACTGACTAGACTGTCGTCTCCCTGAGAGCTCCGTCCACACTTTGTACCAAAGCATGTATGATGTACTCTCCCATGTACAAAACTGTCTTCTGTTTTCTGTGTCGGCTGTCTCTGCTCCTTCTCCCTTGTCACAAAAAGGTTTGTGAACCCTTTTTACTTGCTTCTGTGAAGACTTGAGCCTGTGCAGTACTATGTATGACCTGAAGGAAAGGGATCAGAAGAAAGATTTTCCTATCTCCTGCCCGTTTCCCCCCGAAGGCAGAACATATAGGCTAGAACCCTTCTCCTCAAAGTCAGATATAAAACTTAGAAATATCATTTATTTTTTTCTTGCCTTTCTGTGTAGAAACTTGGCTATGAAGATATTTTCTGATCATTGTCTGTTACTAGTCATAGAGACCTCTGAGCTATACGGAGTCTGATCCTATATCCAAGAAATAGGACTACCATCCAGACAGATCAAGAGACAACAGCCTTGCTGAGTCTCCCCTTAGTCTGTCACCATTGAACGAGCATTGTTTATCCAGTCTTCGTATTCATTTGTGGTGGAGCCTTTAAGCAGAAGGGCTGGGGGTGGAGCTGGGAGAGAAAATGTCTAGTTGTTCGTAAACCTCAGCTCAGTCTCTAATACCACACCCACATAAAACAAAACAACAGGAACAGAAGAGAAACTAACCACACAAACAGGTTTCACTGAGTAAGTCTGCATTTCTGAATGTTTCTATGCAGTGCAAATTTTTCATTAAATAAATTTAGTATGTCTTCCTCCTACCAACCTGTCTTTGTTTTATTTTGTACATAGCCAGGGACTCTAGGAGGGTGAAGGGAACGCCTTCCTGATACTCCGCATGGTTTTCCACTAAGGATTTCTACATGGCCTTCTGAGTGCTTCAATGTCTTACCTTCCAAAGCCACCTTCTCTGTCAGGCCTTCACTAACAGCCTTCCACAGAGGGAGCCCAGAGCTTCTGCCTCTTGTTTCATTCATATATGTGTGTGTGTGTGTGTGTGTGTGTGGTGTGTGTGTGTATGTATATATGTTCAGATGCCCCTGGAGCTAGTTACCAAGTGTGGATGCCCTACTCAGGGCCGGCTGGCCCTGGCAAGTCGCTCAGCACTGTCCCTCCTTCGAATGCCAAGAGCCACTATTCATGCTCCACCGACAGCCACCCCAGTAGCTGGCCCTGCTGACCGCCAACGACCACCCCAGTCTCACCCAACTTCATTTAGCCTCATGAAAGAAAAACACTAGAGACTTAGACTTTTTTTTTTTTTTTTTGGTTTTTTTTGAGACAGGGTTTCTCTGTGTAGTCCTGGCTGTCCTGGAACTCACTCTGTAGACCAGGCTGGCCTCGAACTGAGACTTAGACTTTTATATTTTAAAACTGACCAGATAACTTAAAGGCTGGGCAAAGAATATCTTGCCCCATCCATTTTTGTGGAGGCCACAAACTATTGGTGCCCTGAGAAACCTACACGTCTGCAACTCCTATCCGCTTCCAGTCTAGTTTCTCTCTCAATATTCTCGGTCTTCCCTTTCTTGTCCTGACCAGACATTGCGACTTCATATCTGCGCCCAGTGATTAGCTTCTGCTGTCTTTATAGCCAATCAACAATTAGGAAAACTCCACCCAACACTCAGGAATATTTCAAGTTTTAATTTTACTAGACATAGGACCTCTTGTTTACTCTCAGAACCTCAGAAAGTTTTAGACAATGCCATACAGTATCTTAGGCTAATTATTGTAAAATTCTTAGAATTGCCTGTGGATGAGGAGTTGAGATTTCATTTACACAGTGAAGACTCCTGGGGAGAGGCCTCTGGAATGGGCATTTACTTCAGTAAGAGAAACTTCCTTTTCTTTTTCACATTTCTTTTCATGTGTGCAGGTGTGTGAACAAGCATGTGAAGGTCAGGTGTCTTCTCTATCATTCCCCACCTTATCTTTTGAGACAGCCTCTCACTGAACCTGGAACTTTCTGTTTGGCTGTGCTTTCTGGCCAGAGAACTTCTTGCCTAACCCTTCCCGAGCTTGTGTTGCAAATGTGCAGTGTGCACCCAACATGCTGTTTTTTACATGGGTGCTGGAGACCGAACTCAGTTGACCCTGCTTGGGAGGTAAGCATCTTCCCCAACCCAACTGCGGGGAACTTCTCACAGGTATGAGTCTAAGACTCCTTCAGTTTGCAACACAGCTGACCTGGCAACTCTGAAAGTTGCCAGCCCCAGCCTTGGGGAGACCTCTTCAGAGTGTGGTTGAGGATTGTCTGGGTTGAGGTTGTACTGGTGAGTTCTGATGACTCTTTCAGACCTAAGATCCATGAATCTGTGACTGATTCACCCTCTAAATCCAGGCCCAAAGATTGGTCCGTGACACACTCTTCCTTAGGTCTTTGTGATTTCAGTGGATGAAATGAAATCATACACTGCGGTAACTCATCCAGAGTGACACCTTTGACCTGGCTGTATTGGAACTACCAGATGACTCAGGAATAGATGGTCGATGTAAGCTGAGAACTGGAAAAGACGTATACATATTGTAGAAGCCACAGAAGAACAGAGTATAGCAGAGATAGCTGAGAAAGTAGAACACATTAGTTACTTTTTGCATTTTAAAAATTACTTATTTAGTGTAGATGTATGTATGTCTATGCGTGCACCACTGAGCATGTGTGGAGATTACAGGACGAGTTGCAGAAGTTGATTCTCTCCTTCCATCAGGTATGCTCTAGGGATTGAATGCAGGTTGATAGGGTTGGTAGCAACATACCTTCCCTCACTGAGTCATTTCTCCAGCCTCTTGTTACTTTTCTTGATGCTATGACAACACACTTGAGACAGGGTTATTTTGGCTCACAGACTGAGGTTCAGGTCATCACATGGGGGAAACATGGTGGTAGGCACAGGAGGCAGACGGTCACTCTGCATCCACAGTCAGGAAGAGGAGAGGTAGATCTGGTACGCTTCTGATTTTGTCCTTTTTATCCATCGCAGACTCCCATTCTATGTTGCTCACACTGAGGGCAGGTCTCCTCAGTTAAATTGGCTGTAATCATCTTCCAGAAGTTGTTCTTCTAGGTGATTCTAAGTCCAGCAAGTTAACAAGATCAACCATCACAAGATGGCTCCTGAAAAGAGAGATTTTGACAGGTCTGTTTGTCGGAGATTAAGAGCAGAGTAGGTGAGGACAAAGTAGGTTCATAGTAGTATGTTAAGCTGTTTCTTGGCTCACAGAGTAGAAAAACACTCATATTGTATCTGGTAATGTGTAGGCTTTACTTGTCTAGCTACAGAGAACTAAATGAGAGCCAGGCAGCTGCTGTGGCAGGTTGTAAGGTGTAGCTATGGCTGCCACACTATGACTCCTTGAGCAGTGAGTGTCCCTCTTTGCTCTCTGCCCAAGAGTTTTTATACCAGGCATCTCAGTCATTGTCCCTGCCCTGATCACCCATTTCCTTCTACTGTCATGTGACTCTACTTTCTCTGTCCCCACTTCTCTCTCTGTGCCTTTGCACATTTGCCCTGGCTAGTGACCACACTCTATATTGTGGGGACCACAGCCAAATATGTCCAATATGTCTAGGTGACTCACCACTACTTCCCAGTGAGCTTTGTGTTGGGCAGAGACATCCACCACATTTTCTTTTAGACTAATAAGAAGGGAATGTTTTGATTGTCCCTGATTCTGCCCCTTCTGCTAGGCTAAGAATAAGAGATCACATAAAGAAGCCTTCAAAAGGGAGTCAAGCAGCTGTAGGTGTAGGCCAGTCAGGAGAGGAGTGTCCAGCATTCATAAAGCTCTGATTTCAATCCCCAGCACTGCATAAATTAGATATGGTAGCACATTCGTGGGATCTCAGGACTGGCAGTCGGATTAAGGTCATCCTCAGCTACATCATGAATGGCCTATATATGAGACCGTGTATCAAAAAGGGACAAAGGAATGAGAACAGTGATCAGACATTTTCTGAGGGCCAGCCAGCCATTAGGCACACTGCTTGCTGGACAGTCATGGCTGGGAAAGCTAGGTACACTTGTGATGAATGAAAGTAAACATGAAAGGCAAGGCTAGAAATATCGTCCAGGGCTCAGTTTCATGTGAAGTAATGCCTTCCCACCCTCTGCTCCCTCTCATGAATGTGTTTTTCTTAGCAATTCACCATGGAAGCCTGTAGACTCGATCTTTCTCAGATCTGAAGAAGCACCCTTGCTCAGCCTCATCGCATGAACTCTACAGATGTAGTAGGGTCCTGTCCAGACTTTTCATGTTGAGAGCCAGCAAACATGGATCGTTGACAGAAAGCCATTGCTGAGACATCTGTGACAGAACCCCAAGAAAAGAGACAGGTATAGATTCAAGTGCAGGTCCAAACGATTCAATATCTATTTAATATTTCTTTTTAAAAATAGAGTTTCACTAAGAAGCCATGAGTGGCTTGAAAATCCCTACATGAACCAGGCTGGTCTAACATTCACAGAGATCTATTGGCCTCTGTCTCCAGAGTACTGGAGTTAAAGTCATGTGCCATTACACCTGGTGCAAATAAACTAATATTGTAAAACATACTAGCTTCTTTCAGTTATTAAATAAACTGGAACAATGGCAAAAATGAAAAAAAAAAAAAAGCCAAATGGGTCATCACTTTTTAAAAGAAAAAGTCTCCCTGCCCCCCAAGACCTCATGGTTGATAGTCAGAAGTAAATATTAACTAAAAAATCTTTGGTATGCAGCATCTGGATGGTTAATTTCCTCCAAGTCAGCAATGTCTCTGGATTTACCTGATGACATCTGACCTACAACATTCCAGGCAGTGATTGCCAAAAGCTCTCCCTGAGGTCTCAGGCCATAATACCTTCTGTTTAAATAAGACTTAAGCCTTCGGCATGTTTCTGTAAAGCTTCAAAGTCACATTGGGACCAGGGGCACATTCTAAACCCATGCCACATACGGGGTGCATTCTGCAGCAGTTAAGGCAGAGCAGAAGGAATCAGTCTTAGGTACTGGATCTGCGGAAGCTCCTATTCTGGAAAGACTCACAGGGATGTGGGCAGGAGGATAGTGGGAGAGAAGCATGGTTTCTATGTGGCTTGAGTCAAAACAAAGAATCCAAATCAAGTCCTGTCTGACATAGGTAATGCCAAATCTGATGAAATCCACGGTGATGTTGATGATGATGGTGATGGTGGTGGTGGTGATGATGATGGTGATAGTGGTGGTGGTGGTGATGATGATGATATCTCGAGTTCTCTGGTTGACTTTTCATTCTGGGCCAGGTAGGCATGGGAACAGCATGGCCATGAGTCCTTTTCCTGTCTCTCCAGAGCTTCCAGTTCTCATATATGCTACCTCTCCATTCTAACATACATTGCATATATGCTACCTCTCCATTCTAACATACATTGCATATATGCTACATCTCCATTCTAACATACATTGCTGAGAGGGTGTATAGCTGACAAATGCATCTCAACATAGAGTATGTTACAACTGGGGACAACGTAGTGGTTGTACTTTTGGAACTTCTCTGTCTGAAATGGCAACTTATAGCCCTAACAGGCTGCTTAACTTTAAAGCTAAAATAAAAATTTATTACACATAGCTTCATGTGGCTGGTGGCTCCTGACTGGACAAGACAGAATCATTCTAAATGTCACAGAGCAAGCAATGTTTTAGAATAATTAATTCTGTTACATTAACATTCTGAGTTTTAAAAATCTGTCCAATAAAGAAAATGATAAGGCGATATCTTTCCCTAGCCTTTTGAAAATACTCGTTTTCCTAAGATCATGTTTGACTGTGTGTATGGTATGGGAACGTGGGTATATAAACTCACATGAGAGTTTATGTGACCACAAACTCAGAAGAGCCTCAAATCCCCTGAGCTGGTATTATAGGTGGTTGTGAGTCAGCTGACATGGGTGCTGGGAATCGAAGCTGAGTCTTCCGGAAGAGTAGCAAGTGCCAGCTGATAGGGTCATATATTTGGTCCCCAGTTGGTGGCACTGTTTGGGGACATACAGGAAGTATGATCTATGTCACTAAAGGCAGGCTTTAGGGATGAAGAGATTCTCTCCGTTTCCAGCGATTCCACCTGCTTCATGCTTGTGGTTCAAGATTCATGCTCTCAGCCTGGGCTCCAGCCACCAAGCCTACCACTGGCTGCCATGCTTCCCTGCTGCCGTGGACTCTGGAATCATAGCCCCAATTAAATCTTTCTTCTATAAGTTGCCTTGGCCATGATGTCTTATCAGAACTATAGAAAAGTAACTAACATGTTACCCCATTCTTATTCTTTATATGAATACCAAAACCCTTTGTAAGAATACAGTACAGCTAGTAATCCTATGGAGAACAGACTGCTTCGCCCTGCTGTGGACTAAGATTGTTGTTCAGTTACAGAGCGAGGCAGGGACTTATAAATGAACACTGGTAAATTCAAGGCATCAAAGCATCAGAATAAGACTCATGTGAGAAATTATTTCAAGTCACCTTTTATTTTGGCTGTGAAGTTGTGTTTTAGACAGTGTCATCATAACAGTCATTACCATTTTAATCACAGTAGCTGGAACCACCCCCAGCAGGAGGATATGGGAACGGCCATCGGATGCTCATCTGAGGCCCTGGCTCTCTTTCCTATGTTTCTCTCCTAGCTGTACATGATTCTGTCCCAGCCGCATATACTTTCAAATGTTACTAGACTATATAGAAGGTGGATTGTCATCCAAGTGTCCAAGTCTATCTTATCTACACCAGGGCTTCTCAACCTTCCTAATGCTCCCACCCTTTAATACAGTTCCTCGTGTTGTGATGACCCCCAACCCTAACATTATTTTCATCGCTACTTTGTAACTGCACTTTTGTTCTTGTTATGAATCATAATGTAAATATTTTGAAGATAGAGGTTTTCCAAAGGGGTCACAGTCCACAGGTTGAGAACCACTGATCTATGCATTATAGAGGAAGTAGTGATGATCTGTACTATTTAGTGATATGGCTGCTTTGTGGTCATTCACATTTGTGTAAGTGACCCCTAACTCATGCTCCTGTAAGTCCAATTCATTGGTTCACGGAGCTGGACTTTGGTAGAATCATTGCTTTGGTCTGATGTTGATGTCTTAGCTGCAGTGAATATGGTTAAATCTCCCCATAAAATGTTTACTTTTTTTTCTTTCTTTTTTTTTTTTGGCTTTTGGAGACAAGGTTTCCCTGTATAGCCCTGGCTGTCCTGGAACTCACTCTGTAGACCAGGCTGGCCTCGAACTCAGAAATCCACCTGCCTCTGCCTCCCAAGTGCTGGGGTTAAAGGCGTGCGCCACCACTGCCCGGCAAAATGTTTACTTAAGATGGCTCAGCTTTTTTTTTTTTTTTTTTTAAAGCCCCAGGGTTTCTTCTAGACAAATGTAACTGCTGAAGTTATCCTAGATTTTGCAATTGAAACATTGCATTAGTTAAGTGCCTGTTTTTTTAGGATAAGATGTCAGCCTGCAGAACAAGTTGCTTGTGTTCTCCAAAGAACTCATTGGTAAAGACCTGTCATATGTGTCAGGCACATGAGATGTGTCACACTCTAATGAGTCTAGTGAGCAGCTTGCCTGTAACTGGTTCTCAGTGCAAGTTTCCGGACCTGAACAGACTTCAAGAACTACAGCCTTTTCAAAATTTAAAAATGATGCTTGTTAATTTTTCACCACAAACAATTATGTTTGTTAAGTCCCTTTGCAAACTTTTGAAAGTTGAAATGTTAACAAGCTTGTAACTTCCTGTTGAGTATGTGTGTAAATCTTTTTTAAAGATGCAATTATATGAGTTTGAACCTTCGTGTTATAGACTGTGTGGTAACTCCTCTGGCTAGACCGGTCAGACACACTAGTGTGAAAAGGTAGGTTCTTTATCAGAGATTATTTCATAGAGAGGAGGGACATTTGTAAAATCTTATTTCTATGCAACCTTCATGTACCCCTAGCTTACAATGGTCACATCTGTCTGATGTGTTAAGGTTAGTCTCTCAAGTGTGAGAACAAAATGAGGGGTGTGTGGTTAATTTTAAATTGCCAATTAAGTTTACATGAGTCTAGTAACAACCAAAGTAAAAATTAAAAATATAGCTTTAGACTTCCGGGTAATGTATCTATTTAATAAGGACTCCTCACAGTATTAACTCAGTCCCCACATCCTCCCAACCAGGTCTAGTCCTCAGCTGCTTTCCAGAAAGGAGGGAGAGGCTCCGCCCCCTGGCGGAGGTGGCCAGTTAGTCCCGGTTCGGCAGGAGGCGTGGTCTAGAGGGGCGTGTCCCCGCGAGCGGGTCACGTGCTGGGCTCGGCGCCAACATTTCTGGCGCGCGCCTTACCAAGGTCCTCCTTGCTCCTGACTCTGGGATCCTTGGGTTCCGCCTGGTTCCCTCTCGGGATCCCCGGGGCGTCTTCGTGGGAGCGGCCCGCGTGGGTGACGGCCGCCCAGTGGGCGCGGCCGGGCCTGTGGTGGAGGCCGCCTCAGGAGTCGGGCCCACGAACGCGCAGGTCAGTGTGGTTCGGGGTGAGGCGTGACGGGTCCCGGAGCTCCGGCATCTCGGCTGTGGGGCCGGGCTGCGGGCACTACGCGCTGCGCAAGTGCGAGCGACTTAGGAGCGCGCGTCCTAACTTGTAGTTTCCTTCCAGCAAGAGGATTGATTGACAATGGAAGTCACGAGTCGTGCGTGAGACCATTGTCCCACGTTCCATCTGACCCGCTCTACAACCCCAACGACAAAATGGCAAAAGGCCATTAGGCAAGCAAATGACTGCAGCTGCACTCAACCAGGGAAGATGCCTTTAATCCATGGCCCTCATGGTCAGCAGGAGGCATAGAGCCGGGTTTTCCTGCTTAGAGTTTAAGTAGGCAGCATTGTGAAACTGAATTGCTCAGCATCTGCTAATAAGTTAGACAAAGCTGATTGAATGCTGCTCAGTAGCTATTTGGTGTATGTAAGGCTGCTTGATAATGGAATTGAACTAGCTTTGCAATCACTGACGTCTTCCTAAAGTATTCATTTAGTCCTGGAAAAGATACATAGTGGATACAGTTTGGCAAAGCTTCACCTCTTAGCTTTTGGAAATTGTTGACAACATTGAAGTCTGTCAGTGTTTACATGCTAACCCTGAGATTTTTTCCCCCTGCAACTTGGTTAATATAAAACTAATTCCCACGGATGAAACTTTAAGCATCCGTAATTATGGAATAGCTACAAAGTCCACTTTCTCTTGATACTCTAATTCAGAATTACTAAGTGAGTCCGGTATAGCCTACAGAGAAAGATGTCAGTACCATTTTGAAAGCTTATCCTTTTCATTTGTCCGGGCAAGGTAACGCCACAGTGTTTGGCAGCTGATAATATGAGTAAGAGTTAACTGCCAGAAATTGAGCAGATTTATCTGAAATAGTTGTCCAGTGACACTTGTTCATTATTCTCATACATCAACAGGAGTGTGTGGCAGTTGTCCTGGAGGCTGCTCATTTTTGTAGATATTATTCTAGCAGCTTGTATACCTGTGAACATACAGACAGTATTTCTCTTAAAAAAAAAAATCCCCTTTTCCTGTATTTTCTTAGAGGGAAATGGTACTATTACAGAAGGAACAATTGTGTAAAAGAATAGTCAGTTTCTTTGGAGGGGTTGTATGATGCAGTGTCTATTAAATTATAGATTTTCTCTTGCTGATTTAACTTAGGGTTGTTTGATTATAGTATTTTTCAGTTAGAGCTCTGTTGTGGAAACTTGCTTTATTTTCAGGCTGAGGTCTCATTAGCTCAGGCTGGCATTGGACTCTGTCATTCTCCTGAGTGCTGGGATCACAGGTGGGTAGTCCAGTATTCACCGGATTTGGATACAGTCTTACATGTTGACATAAGAAGCTGACTTCATCAATGCTCTTAGAAAACAAGTCAGTAGGAAATAGAAATCAAGTAGTAACATGCAGAGGAGAGGAAATAGGATAGCTGCTGCTTCTGAGACCTTTGACTTGCTTAGAACTTTGTTAGTTTTCTTGAATCTGTTAGTTCTGCTTGCAATCTGAATTTCATTGATGGCATTGAAAATTCTTTGATGCACTTAGGAAGAGTACATAGGTTCTGTGGTATAGTTATTGGCTTATACTAATTCATTAATGCCGTTTTAGAAAGGGCTGGGGAGATGGCTCAGTTTGTAAAGTGGTTGGTGTTGTGTGGACCTAAGTTTGGCAGATCCCTAGAACCCATGTAAAGCCTGACACACTAGTCCATAGTCCAGTACTGCTACAGCATGATAGGCAGACAGGAGAATCCTTGGAAATTTCTGTGACAGCTAGGCTGTTATGGAGTATGGTGAACAGGAGACCCTAACTCAAACAAGCAAGGTAGAAGGCCAGGAGAGACACTGGATGTTGTCATATGACCTCACGTAAGTGCTGTGCACACATTTGGACACATGAGTGTGCCACACATATATCCTACACACAAAGATGAGAAAAAGATGTCACACACTCTGCACAGGGCATATTTATGATTTCAGGTGTCATGTCCTTTGTCTGAAATGGTCATGATCACTAGACTGCTGAGGTTTTCCTCACATGGTTTCTTTCCCAATACTGAACTGATGCTGTCATTATTAAGGGTCTGTAGGAGGGCCTGGTGTAAGAACTAGGTGGTTTACAAGTTACTCCATTTGAGTTCTCTCATTCATTAACCCTGGAGTAGGAACTTGCCATACTAGACAGTGAAAGCATCCTTAACTGTACACTTCCCTTGATGTGTCACTGGAAAGTAAACCACATGTGTGTTTTGTGCTTACTTTCCCTTTAAAAGTGACACAGGCTTCTAGTCCTAGCTACTCAGGAGGCTGGGGCAGTGGATTGACTGCTCAGGAACTGGAAGCCATCCTGGGCAGCTGCCAGATTCTTTCTCCTCAAAACTTTTCTTGAAAGAGAAATTTTTATAGTGTATAAACCATGATGCATCAGTATTCTTTTTTTTTTTTTTTTTTTTTTGGTTTTTGGTTTTTCGAGACAGGGTTTCTTTGTGTAGCCCAGGCTGTCCTGGAACTCACTCTGTAGACCAGGCTGGCCTCGAACTCAGAAATCCGCCTGCCTCTGCCTCCCAAGTGCTGGGATTAAAGGTGTGCACCACCACCACCCGGCGATGCATCAGTACTCTAAGATACTAATTCCACTTTCAAGATAATTAATTTTCAATTATGAAATAAAGTGGGAAAAATTGAAATTTAATTTTGTCTAAGGCTCAAAATGTTTATTAAAAATAAAATTCCATCAACTTCCTTGTTAGTATTTTTATTATTAAAATATTTATCTAGTCTGAGATACTTCTGCCATAGTGTCTGTAGACTCAGCTGTTTTGAAACATTAGCTACCAGTTCTCAGAATTTTTCACATTAAAATTGAAGACAGGTGCAGGAAGACTCCTTCTTGATGGAAAATACAGTGTAGCACATAAGGTTGAAACACTGTTGTCGAGGAAGCCATGACACTTAGTTAATGCTCCCCAAGCCTTAAGCTTTCCCCCTGAAGTTGGATACAATGATAACTACCCAGTGGTTAGTTGTTATTTTCTGGGTGGCATTCAACTGTGTAAGCTGTGCCTTTCACAGATAGAAGGTGCTTTGTAAAGTGTCATGTGACACAGAAGCATCATCAGCACTGTTATTTCTCTTTTAGAAGAACGATGCTCATTATCAGGGCACACACTCACTGAGGGGTCTAGAGGAGAAAGTTTCTTAAGTGAAAAGACAAGCAGCTTTATCCTTAGCTACAAAAATGCTAGAGAGGGCTTCCCAAAGCAGAGCTTAAAGATTGCTGCCTTCCTTAAATTGCCTTATTTTACTTCAAATTCAAAGTCGTCTTCTTCAGTGCCCATATGGGATCAATGAGCAGAATCCATGGCCTTTTCATTTTAGACACTGGCCTGAAATTTTGAATTTGATTGCAGTTTTAACCCTCCATTGGAAGTTCTAGCTTGTGGTTGTGTCTCTGCTGTCATCCCCTCCATAAATAATTTTAATTTCCTGCATTTTTTGTTCTTTCAACCACAAAATCAGTATTTAGCTAGGAAACACAACATGGGGACAAAGTCCCATTAGCAGCTGACTACTTTGGAATACAGAGTGAAACAACTTTCTTAATGTGCTTTTTACGTATAGTTTCTGTGTATATACATTTAATTTTTCCCACTGTTAAAATTCTTAGTATATGATGTAGCCAAAGTATTATATTGGCATGCTGACGTCCAACCATAAAATAAGAATCTGCCTGACGTGTTTTTCTTTGTTTTTCTTCAGCCTTGGATGTGTGCGAGGCAAGAGCTCCACATGTTGTCATGTCTTACAGTTCTAGTGATGGTGTGGACCACCGTGCTTCTTTATCTGCCTGTAGAACTGTTTTGGTCCTTTGAACTGAGATTCTGAACCCTCTGAGTAATTTCTGGCATTTGTTTCTCCCTCTTAGTTACTGACAACTATAACTTTTTAAAAAATTTGCTTTTAAAATTTTAGAGAATAGGTTTCTTTAGCTCCAAGTTTGTGATCCTCTGGCTTCGGCTTCCTGAGGGTTGCGTTTACAGATACACATCACTGGCTGTAGCTCTGCTTCCTGCTCCTGAATTGTGCAATGCCGCTGCCTCGTGTAAGTGCAATCATACATGTTTGTCCTTCTGTGACTGGCTGATGCCATGTTTAGTAAAATATGTTCAAGGTTTGTCTGGGTTCTAGCACATGCCAGAAAAATATTTAAAAACTTCACTTATTTTATTATGTGTATGAATGTTTAGCCTGCTTGTATGTATTTGTACTATTGTGTGTGACTGGTTCCCTCAGAGGCCAAAAGAGAGTTTCAGATCCCATGTAATGAAAGTTATGGATAGTCGTGAGCTGCCATGTGGATGCTGGAAACCAAACTTGGGTCTTCTGGAAGGTTAGCAAACATTTAACTTTGGAACCATCTTTCCAGCCCCCAGAGAATCATTTTTAAGGCTGAATTATATTCTATTGCATGTTTACCATATTCTTTTATTGGCTCTTGGGTATTCTGAGTGATGTTACAGGATATTTGGTCATATTGTGAACCCTGAGAATGTGAACTGATCCTAGAACTTTCTGTCTACTGTAAATAAGTATGTGTGGTGTGGCTCAGCCCTAACACACACCTTTAATCCAAGAGCTAAATAAAGTCAACCCTAGGTCAAGGGGAGGAACAAGCAACCAGCTGACAGGGAGTGAACTTAAGAAATCAGAAAGGGAGTTCTTTGAATAGAAGGGGATTTAAGAAAGCCTGAGGAGCCTTTTCCTTCTGGGAGGTCAGTGGAGTAGGAAGCTTAACTGGGTGTTTTCTTGCCTCTCTGAGCAGGTTGATTTTATTTAGCTCTTGGACAAAAGGGGTGTATTAGGAGTAAGCCAACCATAAAGTGGTTTTTTTTTTTTTTACAAAAGAACACAGTCTTGGGGTTCACAGTGTGATCAAATATTCTGTAGCAGAGTGATACTTATACATGCATATACAAATATATGTTTGGTACCCTTCATTAAGAGAGTTGTTGGATCCTGTGTTAGGTGTTAGGATATATAATTATATGTCGAATGTATAACTGAGTTAATCTCAGCAGTGTGAATTTCACTTTTCAACAATTTTTGTTTTCCTTTATATGTATGTGT
Source organism: Mastomys natalensis (assembly GCA_021653895.1). Taxonomy (NCBI): domain Eukaryota; kingdom Metazoa; phylum Chordata; class Mammalia; order Rodentia; family Muridae; genus Mastomys; species Mastomys natalensis. The sequence continues at coordinate 820,016 of JAJTUV010000974.1, read as the reverse complement.
TGTGTATAGTCACATGCATCACATACATGGAGGTTACCTCAGATCAAAGAATGCTGGAGCCGCAGAACTGGAGTTACAGGTAGATGTGAGATGCCTTGTGGGTACTGGGAACCCAAAACTGCAAGGACTTTTAATATCTGAGCCATCTTTGCACCCCCCTAACTTGTCACTTTTGAAATACCTTTTGAGAACCTTATTCCTAACGGGGCGTGGTAAAACTGTAGTGTGAGGTAGGAGGATCACAGATTCCACACCAGTGTGTGTTACACACTAAGTTCAAGCTGGGCTGTAAGAGACCTTTCCAGACAGACAATGGAAAGCCGATCTCTTCAAGAAGCTATATTATTAAATGTTTACATTTCTTATGTTCTGAAGAATTAACTCAGATTGTTTAACTTTATTTATTATCTTTGATATTTCTAGGAGTTTTATACTTATAGTATGTAAAATTCTTTACCTCTGGAATTTTTATAAGTTGTGATTTAAATTATAAAAGAATAGACCCCTGTCCTGGTATGGTGGTACACACCTTCAATCCCTGAACTTAGGAGGCAGAGACAGGTGAGTTTGAGACCAGCCTGGTCTATATAGCAAGTTTAAGGACAGTCAGGGCTACACAGTGAAACTTTGTCTCAAAGAAAATAAAATGGATTCCTGACCAAATTTTACAAGTCATGATTACCCCAAGGATCTCTGTCAAGGGTTCAGAATTGTCCAGGCCAAGAATTTACTAAAGTAAGCAAGATTTGATGGCCTACTCTGTATGGTCACTGTTTTAATTACAGCACTTAAAAGACAAAGTATAAATTATACTATATGGATTATACTTTTATAAAAAGAAATTAAAATTAGAAGGTGGGCTTGCAGCGGGACAACAAAAAGGGAGAAATACTCTAGTCTCCCAGTTTAAAGTGAATCATTTAGTTGAAGACATTTTCATGGCTGTTCAGAATCTCATTAGGAAACCTAAAATTTAGGCTGGTGAGATGGGTCAGTGGGTGAAGGTGCTTGCTCTACAAGCCTGGTGACCTGAACTTAAGCCCAGCATCCACTTAAAGGAGGAAGGACAAAACTAGTTCCGTAAGGTTGTCTGCTGACCTCCATGTGAGTGTTGTGTCCCCCCCCCTAAACCCCCCACGCTAACCCCCCAGACGACACCTACACAGTAATGATGAGCAAGAAGTGACAAGCAGACTTGGAAAAAAGAGTGGCAGAACACTGTCTTTAGAATGAGGTCAGGGCTAGAATATGGCTCAAACCCATTCTGACCAGTGGATTCAGGGTCAGCTTGTCCTTTCACTCAAACACCAGAGCAAAATGCATTTCTGTATTAAGCTTCCATGATTTCTAAGAATTATTATTTTAGAATGTCTAGCCACAATGTAAACTTGGATGATTTTTTTTTTTTACTGAGAGAAAACTATTTTGTTGTTTTCTAAAGGTTAACTTTCACTTACAGGAACTAGACACTGTTTTATTTCGGGTGGTATCCAGAGTCTTCCCTGGTGGAGCTCCACCTTCTTTTTCAGATAGGGTCTCACTGAACCTGGAGCTCGGTGGCCATTATGCTCAGTAGTTTTGTGTCAGCTAGACACAAGTAAGACTCAGTCATAGCCCTCAGACTCCATTTGACTTTATACTATACTATGGTTTTAGAACTTGTAGGGCATTTTGTATGTGCATGTATACATATGTGTGTATCCATGTGGAGACCTGAGGTCAACATTGCATGTCTTCCTCAATTGCTTGCTTGCCTTTCCTGTTTATTAGTTTATTTATTTATTTGTATATTTGAGACAGTCTCTCATTGTACTTGGAGCTCAACTATGTGACTAGGTCCTCTGCCTGGTCAGGGAGTTTTAGGGACCATCTCTGTCTCCCAGCACTATATTCAACATGCTCCTCTATATCCACCTTCTCTGTCTGGTTTCTAGGGATCAAACTCAGAATCCTTGTGCAACCAGCACTTGGGGCTAGCCAACACTTTAGCCATCTAAGGCATTTTGTGTGTGTGTGAGTGGGCACACGTGCCCGTTGTGTGTAGCTCCTTGTTTTTGAACACTGCACTCCTAATCCATGCTGGCTGGCCTGCATGCTTCTGGCAAACGTTTTTTCTTCACCTCTCATCTCCCCATAGGAGTGCTGGAGTCACAGGTGTTCTCCCCCTCAGCTGCCTTTTTTGTGTAGGTTCTGGAAGCTGGACTTAGTCATCAGGTGTGTATGGTAATTGACACAGCCATCTGTCCTTTTCCTTTCACTCAAACACCAGAGCAAAATGCATTTCTGTATTAAGTTTCCATGATTTCTAAGAATTTTTATTTTAAAATGTCTAGCCACAATGTAAACTTGGATGATTTTTTTTTTTTTTTTGACTGAGAAAAAACAATTTTGTTGTTTTCTAAAGGTTAACTTTCACTTACAGGAACTATCTGTCTCCCTGGCCTCACATGAGTAAATGTTTGTCTGAAATTTCAAGTCAATGAGAAAATCTGAAGTTTTTTTTTCCCTCCTTTTGTGACAGGGTTTTGCTTTTTGGCTGTAGGAAGTCTCTCTAATTTGTGATTTTGGGCACGAGTCACCATTGCCTGGCCTCTAGGGCATTTTTAAAGGTTTCGTGATTATTTATATGAATAAACTTTCATTTATTTATTTCTTTTGCCTCACATGTAATGCTACAAGGAACATACGTATTAAACATTTAGGATGATTAGTTGCATGTTTTCATTGGTGTGCATGGATGAGTGACCACAGTGTGGTGGATGGAAAAGAGTTGTTAGCAAACATGAAAAGGGGACAGACACTGCATTACTCTTAGAAGTTGTCTGCTAGAAAAACTTGTCTGCAGAGAAGTCTCTGAGTAAAGGTGGGTTTGTCTACTGAGAACTTAAGAGTTCTTTCAAGTGGAGCCAGTGAAGAGGACTGTGAGTAAGCCCTGAGGGTGGGTGTTCCCAGAGATTTATCAGCACTGTAACTTTAGATAGCATGCCTGGGACTATGACCGGTGGGAATTTGAGGTGGAAGCCATTTTCTTCTGAGCTCTGAGGCCAATCTCTAATTCTTGGGTTTAGGTAGAAACAGGTTTAGGTAGTTCTTGGGAGCTAAAATGGCTTCTCCTGGCAGTAAAATATAGAGGCAGAGATGTGAGTGTATAGTCTACACCAACACTTCTCAACCTGTGGATTGAAACCCTGGTGGGTCGAACAACCCTTTCACAGGGGTCACGTCAGATATCCTGCATATCGGGTATTTACATTACAATTCTTAACAGTAACACAATTTGAGTTATAAATAGCAATGAAATAATTTTATTTCACTGAGGTTGAAGGTCACTGAAACATGAGGAACTGTATTAAAGGGTCACAGCATTAGGAGGGTTGAGAGTGGCTGGTGTGGATAGAGTCTGGCAGTCCACATAAGATACCAGGACTGCAGCTACATTTCAGGTAATTCCTACTCTTTTCCTGCATCCTGTTTACATGGCCTTATGAAATTGAGGCCATGCCCTCGTTAGTTTTCTATGTGTGCACATCTGGAAACATAGCTGGTCTGGTAGCATAAGTCTGGTAGAGTGAACAGGTGAGAAGTTCTGGGTTGGAGCCCAAACACACATGCTTCTCTCTGCCTGTCTTCATTTGATGTGTGCTTTTGATTAGCTAATTGCAGGATTTGGAATTGGAAATAGTCTTCCTCCAGAACTTTGGGGTATTTATTATCTCTTAGCTGCTCATTTGAAAAGTCAGCCGTTCTGATTCCTGTTCCTTTATCATTGGAAGCTCAGAAGAATTTTCCTTTCCTCCTGAATTCTGACATGTTGAGATAGTGTACTTTGATGGGATGTCTTAGTTTCTATGAGGAAACACCGTGCCCAAGGCAGGGGGTTGGGTTACAGTTTCAGAGGGTTCTCCATGCTTGTCATAGTGGGAAGTGTGGCAGGCAGAGACAGTGCTGGAGAAGTGGCTGAGAGCTCACATCTGATCCACAAGCTGTAGGTGGAGGGAATGAGACTCAATGCACGTGGGCATTTGAAACCTTCCCACTCATCCCCAGGGACACACTTCTTCCAACAAGGCCATCCTTCTAACCCTTCCAAACAGTTCCACTAACTTGGGACCAAACATTCAAAAATATGAACCTATCGGAGCCTACTCAGTCGAACCACCACATGGAGATTATTAGTCTTCTCCATAGACCAGAAATTTAAAAAAAAAAAAAAAAAAAAAAGGAAAGAAAAGAAAGGAAAAAAGATTGTTTCGTTCTAAGCATTCCTTTCAAAACCACAATTCCATGAGGTTGTCTTAGTAGGGTTTCTCTGTATATCTCATGCTGGCCTTTAACTCACTGTGGAGCTGAGTCTGGCCTTGGAACTTGCAGTAATGCTCCTGCCTCAGCTTCTAAGTGCTGGGCTTACAGTTTTGTGCCCCCCTGCCTGGCTATACTTTACTATTTTCTAACACTGCTATTTTCTAGGGTATATCTTCAGCTTTACTTTCTGATTCTTCTATTGAGCTATTTAAGTTTCTTATATTTTTATTATTTTAATATTTTTCCATTATTTTGTTTTAAGAATAAACAAATATATATTATTTCTATATTATACTATAAATATAGTAGTCTTAATTTTAAAACTTGTTTATCTGAATAATTTGTCTTCTCTGGTTGCTCTTCTTGCATGGTTTTGGCCTCTTCCATACTTTAGAAGCTTTGGTCAGATGTCTTGTCCTTGGAAATTGGTACTTGTTTAAGAGCAGAGAACTAGAGAGCTGGTTGGGAATGGGAAAGGTGGGCCGCTATTGTTCCGCCAGGCTCATCTGGCCTGGTCATTTGCTGACAGCTATGTCTTGGAGGAAGTGACTAGCTGTGTCTTCTGAAGGAAGTCCTGGCTTGCCACTGTCAGGAATGTCATTAAAGCCACCAAGCTAGGGCTCTGGTTTTCTCTGCGTAGGCTACTGAATTTGAGACCATACCTTCCCCTGTCACCATCACTTTCCAGTTCAGAGACCATCTCTTAGCCTCTCTGGAGGATTTCTTTGACCAGCTCCCTTTTGATGGACATGGGCATGTTTCTGACTCTTCCATGCAAGTACTATAGTTGTGAAGATACTTATAAAACAGTCTGTGTGATTCTGTAGGACAGAGCCCAGAAATAGTTTCTCGCAGTAAGTGCTGCATATGTACTTTGGGGTGGGTTTGATACTGCAGATCATCGCCTCTTCTGTGCAGCATAGAAAGTGGTATGTGCTGCAGCTCGTAAGTCCGTAGTCCTGCTTCGCCTCCAGCACTACACAGGCGCAGCCTTTTCTTTGGTTGTTGTTGCTTTTGACTGTTGGGAAAAATGTATTTTATTTGTTTATTTACTGGTAAAATTGAAATATATATTTCTTTTGAGAATTGCTATTTATAACATTTGCTCATTTTGACATACAAATTTTGTTTGGTTATGATTTTTTATATTTAGTTTGAGGTTAGGTAAGACAGCATGAGAGGAACAAAATTAGGTGTTATCATCTAGGGCTCTTATGTCCTGATCTGTAATTGTTTTTTGGCTCTGAAAAACAAATTTCTTTTGTCTGCTATGAACTACAAATAAAATGATTCTTCTCCCTTTCTGCGTTAGCAGGTAACAGCTGTGAGCATGCATACTGTGGGATGAGAGCTCTACTTTTGTCTTCTAATCTAGAAATGAACACAGAAGCAGAACAGCAGCTTCTCCATCATGCCAGAAATGGCAATGCTGAAGAGGTGCGCCGGCTGCTGGATGCCATGGCACGAACGGAAGTGGTTGCTGATATCGACTGTAAAGGTGGGCTCCCGACACTTGCTTGTTACAAGCCTCACATGTATTTAATCTTTCCGATCCTGCCCATGATAAATCTCACTCCCCTTTCCTTGGAAGAACTCCCCACAATATTGTGTGAAATAATATTATACCGTATACCTTCTAAGGTAGAGAGTTGAGATCCATCCTTAGAACTTTACAAGTTATGAGGTGAGCCTGGGTATGCATTCTCTCATAATGTCTTTATTTTTCTTAGCAACACTGCAGTTGAAGCAGGAGGTTTGAGTGACTGCTGTTTGCCCAGCAGGTAAAATGCTGTGATCTCCTTGGGAGAGACTGACAAACTCCCCACCTCATTGATGTTAGCTTTCTAGATTAACAGACCAGTCTAGACTACTACAGAATAGGTGCTGGGGCGTGGAGGCCCCGTGCATCCCCAGAGGAGGATGCGTGACTAGTTTGAAGAGTAGCTTCTTAGAGATGGATTCAGGTGATAAGTGAAGGACTGCGTGGGACGTAACCAGGTGAAGATAGAGAAGAAAAGTTAAACAAAACTAGGATGAGACATAATTATGGCTGGGACATCTTAGCTTGGCTCCTGTGATCTTGAGGTTCCATGGTGGCTGTCTGAAGGCCGGAGAGCCGGGGAAGTCAGAAAGAATCTGTATGTGTGTGTGTGTGTCTGTCTGTCTGTCTGTGTGTCTGTGTCTGGCTAGCCACCACTGAGCTCAGAGTCTGCTTTGGTGCAGTAGGTGGTAAGATAGGTGGCTTGCTGGGGAATGCTTTCCTCTTGTCTGTGAGCTTGCCTGGTTTTTGTGCCCTCTGACGTTAATCTCACTGGGTTTGTGCCCAGGAACTATATGTTCTGTACATCTATTCTCCATCCATTGCTACAGCTCCTCTGTCCTTGCAAGGGCTTGTGTGTGACCCATATGGCAGGTAGAGCTTGGGAGATGGAGATGTGGATGTGAAGTCAAAGGCGTGAACATATGAGTGGAAAGGGCTGCGAGAGGAGACCCCAGGCACACAACAGCTTCTGAAGGGAGGGCTGTCAGACTTTCTAGAGGAGCCAGGCTGACAGGCTCTGTTGCCTTATAACAGCGGCTGTTGGTTGGCTACCATGAAGCAGTCAGCAGGTTCACAATGACTACCTCACTCTAGACAGACCAGGAGTGTGGTGGCTGCTTCTTGCAGGAGGCTGGATACCTTAGAAGTACCAGTTTGGTGCGGACAGCTTGGAGGATTCCTGGACTGCTGCTGGTCTTCAGTGTACATTGAAGCTAGAAGAAGCTGGATTCTGATACTAGTGAAGGACTTGTGGCAACAGAGTAGATGAACTTGCCAGCAGGAAAGAAGGCATGCAGGCAAAAAGCAAAAAAATTAATTTCTTCCACCACCTTTTATCTGGAAGATACCTCTCATATTTAGGGTGAGTCTTCCCAGTTCAGGTAACTTGATCAAGAAAACCTTTTACAAGAGTGCCCAAATGGCTTGCTTTTTAGTTGATTCCAGATTCAGTCAAGTTTGACAACTAAGACTGACCATTGAATATATTCCAGAGATTTGAGAGATCAGAATGCAGGGCTGGAAGTTGAACAGTGCCTCACTGGATGTAGTGACAGCGTTTTTGATGACAGTTGAAGACAGTGCTAATGTCAAGGTAGGAGATAGGATGGGGCTGCAGCAGGCGAGTAGGTGGTAGCTTGGAATGATGGTGAGAGCAAGGGAAGAGTGGAAACAGAAGAGGGTGTGTGGTTACTGTCAGTAATGTTGCTTGGTTTTGGCTGGTTAGAGAGATGGTAGAGGCTACTTGTTCCTTCCTATGAGAAATCAAAGGGGAGAAAGTGAAGCTAGGGAAGAGAGGGTCAGAGGAGCCAGAAGGGCTGTGGTCTACGAGCGTGACCAGGCTCTGCAGGGTGGGTGTGGTCTAAGTGGGTGACCAGGCTCTGCTCTGCAGGGTGGGTGTGGCTAAAGGAGAGGGCACTGTGGAGGTGAGGTTGTTGCTAGGAAGGTTCTGTGAAAGCTTCTGGTTTTGCTGTGGTGCTGAAAGATGAAGTCATTGTTAGCAGGTGCGGTGTTGTGGGTTAGAGGTGTCAGTAGTTATGGAGGGGTGGGAGAGGCTCCTCAGCCTGACATCATAAGAAGGACGCCAAGCCAAAGTGTGGGGCTGGACGCTGTGGTGCCCCAACTTCCTCAGAGTGCTTTTATTTGTCTTCACCATTGACTACAACCTGGGATTTTATAGCCAGCTGTGACAGAGATAATGATAGTGACATCAGGGCTCAATGTTCATGCCAGAGTTGGTGAAGGGGAAATGGGAACCATTTACATGTGTAAGTGATGAAAGACCTGCATGGACAAGCTGAGGCCTGACCTGCATGGATAAGGGAGGGTTGGGTTTATAGGAATGGCTTGCTTCCTTTTTTAAAAATAAATTTCTTTTTTATGTACGTCATTGTTTTTGCTTGCATGCATATCTGTATGAGAGTGGTGGATCCCCTGGAACAGGAGTTACAGACACTTGTGGGTGCTGGGAATTGAACCTGTGTCCTCTGGAAGAGCAGCTAGTGGCTCTTAATCATTGAACTATCTCTTCAGCCCTGAGAATGGCTTTCTATGATCATAGTGGCACCAGGTCTTGGCTCTGACAGTGGCTACTTGACATTGAGCGAGACACAATTCATAAGAAATGATGGGAGTGGGCTGCAGATGTAGTTCACTTGGCACAGTGGTTGTCTAGCGTGTATAATACCCTAGGTTCTATCCACAGCCTGTTCCTATAGGGACAGAGCATGCTGCTGCATGCCTGCACATGGGAGATAGAAGCCCGGGATACATAAGATCCAGTTTCAGAAAGGGTGGGAGAGGACTGCCAAGATTGCTCAAGGGGGTAAAGTGGCTTGCTGCCGATCCTACAAGCAGAGTTGGTTCCTGGGACTGATATGATGGAAGGAGAGAAGAGAACTGACTTCTCAAATTGTCCTCTGTTTTCTACATGTGTTCCATGGCAGGCACACATACACACACACGTACACGCATGCACACACACAGATACATGCACACACAGACACAAATACATGCATATATACAGGCATACACACATACTTGTACATAGTAAATAAATGAAATAAAATAGAACTGAGGTGAAGTGAGAACCAGAGATTAGGGAACTTGGATGGCCAGGACATCCCTTTGGATGGTGGCAGAATATACAATATTGAGAAGGACTGTGCTGGCAACATTATGGTTTTCTGGGAGACTTGGCAGGCAGCAAGTAAAGCATTTGCTGGACTTGTGGCTCAAAGGACTTGTAACATGAATGGAAAATTTCTTGACCAGGGCCCTGAGCACACTTTTGTTGTAGGGACTCAATACATGGCTTCTCCTTGGTGAGTGAGGGGCCTGCATGTGAGGAAGCTAGGTCACTGTGGGAAAAGCTAGGTTCTACTGAAGAAGGAAAACAAAAGATGTGGTCAGTGCAGTACCCCGAGGAGTCCCACGGGGCTCTTAGGAAGAAACAGATGTAGCAGTTGGTGAATGGTGACAGACACAGGCCCTTGGGCAGCTGAGTTTCACATAGGTCGATTCAAGGAGTCATTAGCCTGGTGTAGACAGAGCAGTTGTGGCTGAAGATTGTGTGGGTTCAGAACTAGGAATCTGGGAGCTACAGTACATGGTGACTGTGGGGTCCTGAGCTCTGCTGGATCATCTAGCTGTTGCACTTTGGGAATTTGACAGTGCTGTCATTTCTGTAGTCTGGTTTAGATTCTGGTAAGCTTTTGGAGTTATCTCAGTTTTAAGCCCAGTAGACTGTTCTTTATCTCTTTTGCCTAATAGAATTACACAGCTTTCATTTCTGCTGCTTGTGTTAATACCTCTTGTCAGCATTGCTGTTTGGATCTGATAATTCACTGCTTTTAACGTTGGTTTTGGTTTTCTAGCTGTACTCTGGTAACCCAATCTTCTATTAACTGAGATTGTATCTGAAGTCAAAGATTCTCTTGTAAGTCATTATCTGGGGTGAGCCGTCTGCAGGAACACTCTAGCAGTTGCCACTCTGCAGGGCTCTGCACCACCTCGAGCTCCCTAGCCCACTCTGCCTAGTGGCACAAGGGTTCGAAGAACTGATGGTGGCAAGGTGGATACAGAGTAGCCTCTGAGGGACAGCAGGCTGATGGAGATTGGGTAGTTGGGATCTAACCTTGCATGGATGCTCTTTCTTTGAAAGGTGGACATGGTGAGTCAACAGGTGGCATCCAGTCAGGTCCTATGGGACCCAATTCACTGCACTTTTGCAGTTCTTACTGTGGTAATGTGTCTTGCCTCTCATCAGCAATATGAGAGCTATAAGCCAAGGTACTTGTTAGAAAGAAATCCACTTTATTGAAAACTAAGTAATAACTAAAGATACCTTTTCCCCTGTTTTCAGGAAGAAGTAAGTCTAACTTGGGCTGGACACCTCTTCACCTGGCATGCTATTTTGGACACAAACAAGTGGTCCAGGATCTGTTGAAGGTCTCTGTATAGCTTTTTTAATGACTGTAATTCTGTGGGAATCCTCTGATGAAAGTCTGAAAACACTGAGCCACAGTGGTTTGCTAAGGCAACAGCACATCTTCAGACACTTAGTTCTTCTTTGCTAAATACATGAATGAGGTTAGTTTAACAAGTTATAATTCCATTTTTTAAACATTTCAGTGTTACATGATTGGCTTTTTAAAATGGTAAAGTAGAGATATTAGTAAAGAGAATTTTCAGTTTTACAAGTATGGTAGTTACAGAAAAGAAGCAAAGCACATCCTAAATAATTAAAAACTAGCATTGGAGTCTCAAAGAAGACTTAATGAGAGCCAAGGCCTCAGATGCCTCTCTTTGTGATTTTCACAGAGATATTTTTGAGATTGGGTTACATCTTGTACTTAATTTGTGCATTTGAGCTGTGCCATCTCCTTTAATGTGAACACTTAAATATTGACGATAGAAGAGATGCTTTACGTCTAGAATCAGTTCTTCATACAGTCTGTCTACTGCTAGAGTGGAGTGGAGTGGCAAAACTTAAGAAATGTTGTGTGCTCTGCTTATCTGCTCGAGTTTACCTCCTAGGAAACCTGCTTACTTCAGCTAAGAATCCAGTTTACTTTTTGTGGCAACAAACAGTATTATTTTAATTTTTAAAGCACTTAGGAATTCTTTGGGTATTTATTTATTTATTTATTTATATATTTATTTATTTATTTAGTGTGTGTGTGTATTTACTAATGTGTGGATGCCATTTAAAGTTTTCATGTTTACTAGGCTGGTGCAAAAGTGAACATGTTAAATGACATGGGGACACGCCGCTGCATCGAGCTGCCTTCACAGGACGAAAGGTGAAAGACCTTCTATTCTTTGGTTTGAAGTGAGATGGTTGGGAGAGCAGTCACTGCTGTCTGTCAGTCCTTCCCACTGTCCAACTCCTGGGAACCTCAGGAACTGATAGAGAGGGCTTTGGTCAGAGGGCTTCTGGGTCAGTGTGGTAGAACACAGAAGCCAGGAGCTTAGCTGTGCTGTTCCTGATTGAACATGCTCAGCCTCCCAGCCTCTCCTCCACCTTCTCTCCACCCCACCCCACCCCCTGCATCCCCTAAAAGCAAAGTCTCACTCACATTGTCTCAGTTCATCTTGGGGAAGTGCACATTTACACAGTTTTGTGGCCATCATATGGCCAGTTTTGGAACATTTCTATGACTCCTGAGTTTCTTGGCTCCTCTATGCATACATTCCCTGTGCTTGCCTAACTCCCAGGTTACTTTTTTCCTGTCTAGTTGCCTTTTCTAGACATTACTTATCAATGGAAACCCTTGTACCACAGAGATGAAGTTCATGTGTACTACAGCATGCACCAGTAGCACATGCGTACAAGTGTGTGCGTGGGTATGGGACGTGAAGCCAGTGTGCTGTTCTGTCATCTGGTTCCTTATTCCTTTGAGGTAGGGGCTCTCACTGACCCCAGAGATACTATGACAGCCAGCAAGCCTCAGCAGTCCTCTTATGTCCTCATGGTGAAAGGCTTGGATGTAATGGTGCCTGACTTGACGTGGCTTCGAACTGAGGTCTATGTGGCTACACAGCAGATAATTTTTCCTGCTGAGCCATTTCCCTAGCCCCTCTGGTATGTCTTAAAAATACGTACTGTAATATTACGAGTGTTTCCCTAACACCCTTGCATCTGCATGGCTTAGTGGACAACCAATGTCTAGGTAGCAGTGTGCTCAAGAACTCAGTCTCCTGGGCTTCCACTTTGTCTGTGAGCCTAGGTTTGGCAGTGCTCAGCCCTTTCTCACTTTGCTTTTTCCTGACAGGCCCATTCTTATGTCTCCTGCACATGATGGTATTCCCTAGTATCTGAGACTGTATGGGAAAATACGTGCTCTCTGCAGGTTCTTTCATTTCTAGGATCTCTCTGTTAGGGCAAATGACAGAACAGCCCAGTGCTTATGTGGTAAGCTTCACAGATGTCTGTACCCTAATCTTTGGTGTGTGTGAATATGTTTGGTTTCGAAGTTGTGCATGGAACTGAGATTGCTATTCAGCTGCCTGAAAGGTGAGCTTTGCAATCCCAGGAGTCTTTAAACTATGAGAGGGAGGGAGAGAGGAAGGAAAGTTGATTCAGAGAGAAATTTGTCCAGTTAGATGCTATGCTTCTGGCTTGCAAACTGTAGGAAGCATATGAATGCCATGAACCAAGGAATGTTGATGGCATTTAGAAGCTAGAACAGCTGGGGAACAAATTCCCCGACAGAGCTTCTGGAAGGATCTCCTCCTTCACTGCTTTGACTTCATCCAGTGAGCTGTATCTCAGAACTAATAAAGTGTGGAACTGTAGGATTAACTTCAGGGTTTTCAAACTCCAGGTTTGTGCTAACACAGTAATAGAAAGCTGATTCTCTGTTGGGGAAAGCGGCCTTGTGCTGCACGTTCCGTGGGTTTATTTCCTACTGGGATTGCTCTGTTTACTTAGGATGCTTTTGTATCTGTTTACAATACTGCAGGTCTGCAGGTCCCCGCTGGACACCCAGGACCATGACATGGTTCATGTTGGTAATTTCGTCCAGTGCGGTTTCTTTTCAGGATAACCATTTCCTGAGCTAGCAGACAGAAGTCACCTCATTCCACATTTTCATAATTCTCTCTATTATAAAGGAAGTGACCTGGTGGCTATACTTCCTGTGAGCACGTAACTGTTTTACAGACTTTTGTCACTTAGAGAACATGTCACATGGCTCCACAGTTCCATCCTTATCATGGTGTTTTATGTCAATCACCAGCCACCCCCTGCATGTTGGGCCGTTCTGAATGAATCCCTTCTTGCCTATTGGATCATAAGTTGATACTTGTAAACCAGATGTGAAACCTTAATCACAGCTGAGACAGACACACATCGTGAGCCTTAGGTGTGACTTCTTAGGATTTCTCTTCATGGCCCTGGACTTCTCATCTTTTTCTAGGAAGTGAGAACATTCTGTTTCCATTTCTTTCCCTCATGAGCCGTATCTATTTCTAAAGTGAGTCTCCCCAAGTTCCTGATTCTTTTCTGCAGGAGGCTCTGCTTTACCAGCTCTGTCTGACCCAGTCGTGTTAGAGTTACTGCTGTGTGTATCTTAACCCTCCAGTGAGGCTTTGCCAGTATTGCTCCCAAGGATTGGCACATTTCATGTTGCCCTGCACAAATGTGGTGCAGATCTCAGTGCCCACCCTGATTACTTAGAGCCCGTCAGGTCATCCTCTGTGCTGCCCACCCTTGATCATGTAGAGCTGGTGAGGTTATCCTCTGTGCTCAGCTCTTCCCACTTTGGGCATTTCTACTCTTTTTTGAACTCTAAATATGTGATCATGCTAAATTGAACCTTAGTCTAAAAATCCAACTACAATCAGGTAACATTTAGCTAAAATAAGTGGTTATATTATGTTCAAATATTAAGCTTATATATGTAATAATTAAGTATAATTAGATTAGATAAATTTAATTTCTAATTGTGCTCACAAAACTACAAGTTATCCTATAATCTTTTATCATGAATATAATTTTAAATATTTTATAAACTTGAACTTAAGTGATTTTAAATAAAATATTGAGTTAAAAAAACAATTGTAAAGTTTTTTTAAATCCTTGTACTCTGAAATAAATAAAATTCAGCTGCCAAAATTTAAGGAAGGCATGTTTGTCTTTTCTTGGTATATTAGCGACCCCTAGTGTCCTATGCTTGAAATCAGCATAACAATTCTTTCACTGATCTCTTTGGCATTTGTTCCTGTCTTTATTTTTCAGAGGTATTCATAGTTTTAGAGTTTTTATACCTTTTGTAAATTGCTTAAATTAGTGACATAATAAGTATAGTAAGTATTTGGATTGTGACACTGGCCTTCATTTTTACTGGAATTCAATAAATTTAAAATAAATGCTTTCCATATATTGTCCCTTAGGTGTTATATATCCTAACAGACAGAGTGATATGTGATCTGAAGTATATGTAAGGGTGCCTAAGATGTGTCACACCTCACCAAAAATTGATTATGTTGTTTCCCTTCTCAGTAACCAGCTGTCTGTAAAGATGGGCGTATTGCCTTTTGTTCTTGGGAAGCAGCTGAGGTGTAGATCGGTACAAAGCAGCTCTGTACTGTGGGATCACTCCTGTGGAAGGGTGGAGGTGTCAGGAATGGACAGAGGCTAGGGCAGCCACTGTGTGGAGGCGTGACTGCAGGTCATGCTCTGTAGCTGCTGCTGGTAAAGCCTGCCTCCAGCCACTCCCCAAACCTGCCCCCGATCACATTCCTCCAGGGGACTCTGGCAGTGATTCAACCCAGCTTTGTCTAGCTTAGCTTAGGGTTACTTCTTCATCCATCTGTGGGGCAGCAACTTCAGGGTGCCCATATTCCTCTCCCAGGAGGAGCGTCTGTGGGAAGGCTGCCGGACCACGGATACTCTGGGTGTACAACTGAAGCAGCTCCTTGTGATCTGTTGTCCATTCTGGATTCTTTACCTTTCCTGACAGGTTTCCTGGAGTGTGACTCAGGCTCTCAGCCCTGAGTATCCTTCCGTTCACCACCCTTGCCTGCTTGCTCTCACTGGACAAGAGCACGCATGATGACGTACGCCTGTAATCCTCTCCCTGAGGAAGCAGAGGCAAGGTCAGGAATTCCAGGCCAGTGAGGAGTATACAGGAGGTCTCTGCCTCAAAAAAACAAATGGATAAACAAGTAGCACATGAGAGTGCAAGGCTGCCAGGGCTTGTGTGTGTATCTCTATGTGTGTGCGTGTGCACTGGGAACTGAATCAGAGTCACACATGCTAGCTAGTTGTTCTGGACAGTGTTTCCAGATACTTGCTTCTTAAATTTTTTTTTCCCATTCATTTATTTGCATATATGTGTGAGGCACATGTACCTCTGCCCTCAACACACATGTGCGAGTCAGGAAACAACTTGCAGAAGTGGTTTTCTCTTTCTACCACGTGAAACCTGGTGGGAACTCTGGTCATCAGGCTTGGCTAAAATACCAGCTTGTCAGCCTGCTATTTGATCTTGAGAAAATATCCTGGCATTAGCCACTGGTCTGAGAAAAATTGACTGATATGGCAAGGTCCCTTGATTCTTCCTAAGACTGAGCGCAGCTCCTTTAGGTTTGTGTCTTAATGATGCTCTAGTTAATGGGTAGACACCGGGAGGCTCCATAAATGCCCAGTGGATGAGGCAGAGCTGGAAGCATATCCTGCTGTCTGCATGAATGCAGGCTGCCCTTGATCTTTTTCCTGATTGGGATAGGAAAGAATAGGTTTTCCATTTCAGTTGCTGTGCACCATGTGTTAAGTATCCCTTTCTCCAGCAAGCAGCACATGAGGCAGAGTGCCTTTTGTGGAACCTGTTGTATTTGGTTGAGTTTAGTCCCCTGTTGTTCTCTTCTTTGTATCTGTGTCCATGGTTGTGGTGGACAGGTAAGTGAAGTGGACATGTGGTAGGAAGTGCCATCAGTGCACCCCTCACATTACTCTCCATGATGTCAGTGTCCGATGGCTGTTGTACTATAAACTGCTGTGTGACAGCACTTTTCCTGGGGATACATAGCACACATGTCTTCTTGCCCCAGATAGGGAGCCTACCACAGACCAAAATACGCATACCACCGAAATCCAACTTGACAATACAATGATATTTATTGGGCTCCATACAGAAGCAGAAATGACTGAAAACAGCTGCATCACTGAAAGTCCACTCCAGCATGGGTGACAGCTCACAAAGCTGGGAACCTGGCATACAGTGTGCACACTGTAGGCAGCTCAACAGCTTAGAGAGTGTCCTTTCTAGGTCTAAACCTGTTCTAGGCAGCTCAGCTAATACCTTCTGCTTCTAGGAAGCTGTTCTGCTTTCAGAGTCTCTTTTGCAGTTGTCAAAGAGGGACTCGGCTTTTATTGTTTACTCTGGCAGAGAAGGGGCTAGTGAATCTGGTCAGTTTTAGGGACTTTCTGACGTCCTGAAGTTTCCGGGACTATTTTGAGTTCTTTACTTTCCTATTTTTTTTTTTTTTTTTTTTTTTTTTTAGTTTTTCAAGACAGGGTTTCTCTGTATAGCCCGGGCTGTCCTGGAACTCACTCTGTAGACCAGGCTGGCCTCGAACTCAGAAATCCGCCTGCCTCTGCCTCCCAAGTGCTGGGATTAAAGGCGTGCGCCACCACCGCCCATCTACTTTCCTATTTAAAGAGCTTCCTGCAGGATGGAATGTTTAGTCTTGGAGGAAACTGTTAGCCAACAATTCCTGGTGATCAAAGCCAGAGTCTTGAACATGCTGCACAGTGCTCTACTGGTAGAACCCTACCCTTTCTCTTGGGTTATAAAGATGGTAATAACTTTGCCACTCTTTTCTACATACAGTATGGCTTTTGGTTTGCCTTGTCTAGAGACTGGAAGAAGACAGTTTTAAGGTCATGGATGCAACAACCAATTTGTCTGCACCAATTTTACACAGAGGGACTGGGAAAAGGCCCGCTGGTTATGTTGTGGATACAGTGTACACACTGAGCCCACCTAGGCTGGGGCAATATTTATTTTCTTTCAACAAAGGATTCCTGATAACACTTCTTGTCTGTCAGTCAGCTTAGACCTTATATGTCACAGTCCATGCTGTGTTTGACTGTTCTCCTTTCCTAAGAATACAATTACTTCAGAAAGTGACCATTTGGGAACAGCCTGGGAATAGTGTAAGATCTTAACAGAAGTTAAGATTTTGGCTTCTCCTTTAGTGAATAGTTGATTAGATAGTCCAAAGTTGACTCAGTTACAGACACTGGCTTAGGTAGTACTGTGTCTTACACTTCCAACTTCTAATCATCACTTATTGGTTTCCTTTGATAGCAATTGAGCCATTCTAAGACAGTCCTTAGCAGTGTGGACAAGTGATGACCCCAGTATGAAATGGCAAGATGTCCAGTTACCACAGACTAAAGTAACTGAGCATGCTAGATTGGATAAAGTATGAAAGGCTAGAAAATGCATGAGGTAATTGTACCGGAGGGAATTGTGGGTATGAAGTATACAAGCCTCACCGGGGAGCTCACTATTGAGTACTCACTCGTGGTCTGGGCCTCTGTGAGAGACTGCTACATGTGAGTTCACTGATTGAAATGGGAAGCAGTGTTCCAAGCATTCATGGTCAGATCTGACCAAGTGGGTGACGTGATGGTCCAGCAGGAGGGTCAGAGAGTCAAGGCTGGGCAGACAGAGTTAGTGACAGACCTTCTGAGGCAATGAGTAAGTGGACAGATAACAGCAGGTAACCTCTAGGTGCATGTTTTGTCACGGAATTCTTTTTCTTCCTGTGTTTGGTGCGGTTGGAGTGAACCCTAGAGCCTCATCCATCTTGGGCAATGCCTTCCATTGAGCCATACCCCCAATCCCACGGAGCCCTTTGTCCACAGCTGGCTCATCTGCCCTGGACCTGTCACAGCTGAGCTGACCTGATTTCCTATACTCACGAGTAGGTGAAGTATTACCCTCCATCTGTTGTTCCTTCTTAGAGTAGTGAGTGACACAGTCTCGTTTTCTAATCCTAGGTGAGTCCTGAGAGACACAGTTAACTGAGGAAACAGGCTTTGCCAATTTTACCAGTTTATTGATTAGACATTATCTGAGTTAGTATTCAACATTCTTTAATTCTTCCTATGTGTGTTGTGTGTACACATAGTTAATTTGAAATGCCATCTAATATTAAGACGCTTGATAGTGAAAAACTGGTGACCCTCCAATTGTCCCTTGTGGTTCATATCAAGAACAAATTCTCTTTGCAGCGCCTTGAGTTTTTAAGCATTTTTGTTTATAAATAAAGTATTTATTACTGATTCTTGTGTTTCTTCTTAAATGTTAGATTTTTATTTCTTTCTGGCAGATAAGCATTATTTTTCTTAATGATTTTTTTATACATATGAGTGTTTTGCTGTCTGTGGAGGTCAGAAGAGGGCATTAGATTCTCTGCAGTTACAGATTGTTGTAAGCCAGCACATGGGTGCTGTGAACCCAAGCCTTCTGCAAGAGCAGCAGGTGTTCTTAACTGCTGAGTGGTCTCTCCAGCCCCAGATAAGCAGTTCAAGTGAATTTTACTTGCAGGTAATCTAACAGGCGCACACTGTAGCTTGATCATATCCTTTCCTCAGCCCCTCACATTTCCTTTGCATCCCCCAACATATTTGCCACCTACCTCCTTCTCCTCCCTATCTCCATCTTCATCATCTCCTCTTCACCATCATATTCTCCATCATCATCATCTCCTTTCCCTCCTCCTTCTCTTCCTCCTCCTCCTCCTCGAAATAACTCACCAATTTCAAGTACCACTCGCTGCCTGTTTAAGCATGGGTGATCAACCAGCATCTCTACTCCTGAGAAAAAATGACTCTCCTTTCCTCAGCATGTTTTTTCTCTTATTTCTCTCTGCTTTAATCCCTGCCTAGGCTTTCTTACTTTCTCATTCTCTTAATCTGTAACTGGACTTCAGTTAAATACATTGTTCTGACCATACTAGATTTAGCCACATAGAGTCCTATATATGTTTTCTTTGTTGCATAATTCATTATTTTTTTGTACCTAATGCTTTCTTGAATGTTCTTCATTAGTTCTGTTTATCATTACATAATGAACACTAAAATCTTTGTAAGCACTTCAGATTTCTTTCTGCCATTTCTAGCTCTAGCCATATGTCCTGTGTAATGCCGTCTTAGCCCAGCCCTCCAGTTCTCTGTCAGTCTGTAGCTGCAGTTACAGTGTCCTGGGAAGCCTGTCCACCATTGTCCTGGAATAGAGTTTACATTTCCCAGGTCCCAGTTGTCTTAAGCACAGTTATTCAGGGAAAGGCTCCTGGCATATCAGCTTTTTAAGAATTCACATATTTAAAAATAACTTTTACCATTTTGCCTGAATGATAGTTTGGGAATCACCTGTTAGGATTTGGAAGGCTTTGGTCACTCTTCTAGCTTTTGGTGGTGCAGACAAGTCTAGAGTTGTGATTCGTGGTTAATTCCTGTGCTGTCTAATCACTGGAAGTGTTCCAGATGAAGTTACAATGGGGAGGAACCTAAATAATAGGGACTCACATTGCAGTATTCTTCCCATGGGAAGGTCCAGGCAGGTAAGTCCAGGGCAGGAGGCACACACCTGGAGATTTTGTCTTGTTCCGAGTATGGCTCAGACTATCATTTGGTATGAGAGCCAGAACATTCCAGAATCATGTTAGAGGAAGCAAAAAAGGTACAAGAACAATAGTGTCCTCTTAGGAGATTCCTGAAGCTCTCCCAGGATATTCATGCCTGTCCCTGTGACTAGAACACTCACTTGACCATACTTGTTAAAGAGTAACTGCGAAGTGGACCTTCAGGTTAGCTCATGTTCAGCTGAAAATGCTACTAGCGATGTGAGCATCTTCCCTTGACACAAGTCAGAAGACTTTACTCTGCTTACCTTCAGGCTTCGAACCTGTATTGCTTTTGTTGCTGTATACTAGATTATCATTAAGCTTTAGTGGAGAACTCAGCATAGCCTAGCTATACTCTCTGCTCAGGGTGGTGTGAGACTGAATTCACTGTGTTAGCTGGACTGTTCTCTTCTGGGGCTTAGAGCCATCTGGAAGCTCACTGGGGTTGTTGGCAGAGCTCACTGATGTCATAAGACTGGGGTCCTTGCTTGTTGAGAATTGTTTAAAGTTTATATAGGCCACACTCAGGCTTAGTGCCATGGAGATGTCTTTTCCAGAAGTATCCAGCTCCCTCCTCTAACCTTTTTTATGTCTCATACTGTATCCTAGGCTGGCCTGGAACATACTCTGTAGCTCAGGATGGCCTTGAAACCATGGCAATCCTGCCTCATACTCCTGAGTGCTCGGATTATGTCATGCCTGGCTTTCCAGCCCCTTCCAGAGGACTGAGTCAACTGGTTCACACAACACAGTCTCCATTTGCTAAAGTCTGCTGTGCTGGCTCTCGTGACCTAATTACAGAAGTAAAAACAGTCATGTGTCAGTTCTAACTTGAGTAGAACTTGACTGTTGATTGTCATTATGGCATGACCTTTGTTGAATTTACTTAGTACACAAGGTTACACTTTTGCACCTGTTTAAACTGTTTTCTTACAAATATTAACACGTTTATTAATGTCTTGCTTAGGTACCATATCTTTAAACAGCTCGGATAGTAGTTTGTACCTCACAGAGTTTTGAGACTGTTTAAATCAGTGAATGCAGGTAATGGACATGAGCTGTAGAAGCAGATTTACAGCTTGTTGTTCTTCCAGTTCTAACTCTGCTGTGCAGTTTTTCATTTTAAGTAGTCGCTGAATTCATGAAAATACATTCCATAGTGAAAGCATAAAATCCAGTGTGAAGCGCTACAATTTCCAAATGTCTATTCTAATTGTATAAAAATTTATTGAGTTTTATAACCTTTGAGTCTGGTTAATTTTTGTGTGTGATTTTTTTTTTTTCTAAATTTACAACCCTTTTTATAGTAGAGTTAAAAAAAAAAAACAACATGGTAAATATTTTTAACAGCGTCATTCATAAGAGACAAAAAAAACCAAAGCTTAAATTTTCATCAGTTTCTGACAGTTAAGCAAGGTATGGTGCACCGGCAGGCATGGAAAAGTCAGCAACAGAGGAATGGTGTATTGGTGCCTATCCAAGCAGAACCATGACTGAAAGGAACCATAACATACGGCCAAACACTGTTTCTTTCATTGAAATGTTCAGGTGGGTGCCCATAGAGACCAAATATGGATGACTGGTTGCTAGGGCATGGGGTTTCCTGAGGGTGATGAAATGTTCTAATATTTGGTAGTGTGTATGACAGCACAATTCTGTGAGCATATATACTAAAAGCCAAAGAATCCTGTCCATTTACAGGGTAAGATCTATGCAATGTAAATTACTCCTTGGAACATTGCTCAGAAGCACTGTGGGTGTGAGACTTTCCTCTTCTTCACCTGAAATGTATTGAAATGGCAGCATCATAAGGGATCAGCGAGGAGTGACTGATAGTGGCTCACAGGGTGAGGCTAGGGCAGCTGGGGACATGACTGTGTTAGCTTTCCTTGGACCTTGACTATGCAGTCCCTACCTTTAGTGGGCATTCACTGAGACATGGGACCAGAACAGACTTTAGTCTTCTGACTTATTAGACAAGTTGTTAGAAGTGCTTTCTTGGCCAGAAATAGATGAGGCAAAACATCTTTATTTATGAATAAATGTTCAAAAAGTGGCTACTGTTCAGACATAGGGAGAAAAATGGACTGCATCCTTCCTACACTGAGGGAAGGAGACAATAAGAATGGGGAGCAGAGGGCTGAGGAGGGTAAGAAGATGGAATGGTGGCACGAATTGAGGGAGGGGCTGTGGTCTACTTTACATAGTGTGGACACTGAGCCAGCTTTGAGCAGGAGTTTGCCTCAGAGTTTAGAAGAATCCCACTCCTTTCAGCTCCCCTGGCTCCCTTTCCAGTCTGGGTTTCAGTGCTGTCACTTAGCTGCATTCTCTGGGGTGTTGCTGGTGGTTTGTTAAGTCTCAGGGTTTCTATTTTCATGTTTTGCAGTCTGACAAGCTGAGCACTTCTCTGGGAGGAGTCGGCATGGTCTGTCTCCTGCTGCTTCTATGGCTGCTTTGATGGTTCTTCTCTTAGGGGCCTTTTCCCATGTTTTTCTTAACATTCTCTTTTCTTTGGAAATGTTCCACTTTAACCAGTCTGTTCCTCTGGCTTCATTTGATCTTCCTAGGGGATTTTTTAGAACCTGTGTTCCGCCCCATGCTTCTCTTAAGGCACCCAGATCCTCCTGTCTGCTGCCTTGCCTGCTTCTGGTCTCTGATGTCTGCATCTATAGGGGAACTCCCGTGCTCCACACTGAAGCCCCATGCAGTGCCTGCACTAGTGCGCAGTTACTTCACGGTGGGCCCTTCTTGCACTCTGTACTTAGGAGTAGGAATGTACTCATTGCTTTCTATCCAAGCTTCATCTCACAGGCATTTTCCTGGCCTTGTAGGAATTCCACTTTGACCTTTAGGCTGGGGTTGTCCCCATGAGCATCATGATCTCCGTTTCAGTTTTGTCAGAGCCTTGACTTTGCAAGGTTTTTGCAGCATCTCTCCCAACCCTAATGCTAAGGTCCATTCCCTACAGGGTAGGTTTCCATTCTCTCTTTAGTATTTGATATCTAGGAATGTTTTCTCTGTAGGACCTTTTACAGTGTTGAATGCATGAGGAAAGCCAATAATAAGAATTTGGGGAGCTACTGAAAGGTTCTAACTGAGGGGAGTGTAAGTGCAGTTGGTGTTTCTTCAAGCACCAGGGACACCTCAGGACTGGAGGAAGAATTCCAGATCTTGAGGCGTGAGGAAGATGATGAATTCTTCAGTATCGGCAGCATTACAGAAGGGAGGTGGCCTTGGATGGGTCACGGAGCAGCACAGTTACTCTGCAATGTCCCTGAAAACACAAGCCACTTCTGTCTACTGAGATGTTGAAATTGTCCCCAAATTGTCTCTCTGGTTGTCTCAGTGATGTCAGTGGGATAAATGCAGATACCAGTCTCTGAGTGTGCCTTCTGGAGTTCCAGTTTTGACTGTGCATAACACATCTGTATTTTGATACTAGTTATTTTTTTCTGAGAGCTTGCTTTCTACAGCTGGAGGTGGCTAAGAAGACTGGGAGCCCTGAAAGAAGACTAAGAAGTCCGGGGTGGGGGCGGCTCAGATTGTTCAAGTGCTATCTTACCCATTTTATTTATTTTAAAGATGATCTATTTTCATCTTTGAGAGAAGATGTCAGTATGTATCTCAGGTTGGTCTTGAACTAATCATGACCCTTTTTCTTCAGCTTCCTCAGTGCTGGGTTTACAGGCATATGCTGCCATATTCTCCTCTTTGTATTTTAAAATTGGACTTTTTGTTGTTAGTTGTAAAGTTCTTTGTATGTTCTGTATACAAGTCTCTTACCAAATACATGATTTGTAATTTTCCTTTTTCTAAGACAAGGTTTTTCTGTGTAGCCCTGGCTTCCCTGGAACTTAACTTTGTAGACCAGGCTGGCCTTGAACTCAGAGATCTGCTTGCTTCTTCCAAGTACTGGGATTAAAGGTGTGTGTCACCACTACCACAATTTTGTTAAATAATTTTTATCAGGTTCTGGCTCTTCATTTTCTCACATGAACGATTACCTCTAAAATGATACAAAATACTGGTGTCCGTAAAAAAAATTCCTTTACTAAAATACTAGTGCTTTTCCTAACTGTTTCTCTATGTATCTCCTATGGCCTTATCTCCTGGATAAAGCAAGGGAAGACGACTGTTTGAGGCCAGCCTGGGCTCAGCTTACTTGGAAGAACTCAGTCTGGAAAGAAATAGGCTGAAATGTTTGTTGTTGTCACAGAGTAACAAAGATAGTAGATATATTTTTGTTTGTTACAGTTTAAACATTATTTAAGTATTTCTACTGTATAAACACTTAAAAATAATGTGGGAGATTTTATGGCCTTAAAGGAAGGAGGAAAGTATAGGCGGCATGACAAGACCTTCCTCCATCTGTTTCAGGGTGAATGTGGCTGCCCTCCCTGGAAGCAGGATCTTAGGACATGGCCATGTGTCTGTTGTCTGGGTCCTCTGTGTCACTGCCTAAGATTGGGTGGTGTTCCAGTGCTGCTGGACTTATGTGTTCCTCTCCATTACTGGTCATTTGGAAGTTCCAAAAGTTAACCACGAAGAATAAGCATGAGTAGCCGGGCAGTGGTGGCGCATGCCTTTAATCCCAGCACTTGGGAGGCAGAGGCAGGCGGATTTCTGCGTTTGAGGCCAGCCTGGTCTACAGAGTGAATCCCAAGACAGCCAGGGCTATACAGAGAAACCCTGTCTCGAAAAACCAAAAAAAAAAAAAAAAAAAAAAAAAAAAAAAAAAGATAAGCATGAGTAGTATTTTCTTTGCTGAATATTGACTTCTTTCAGTGTGATTTGTCCCATTACTCTGCCTACTTTAGAAAATATTTAAAATATTAAAATTAGTTTATAAAACTGTAAGTGTTCAAGAAATTCTTATTCTCATCAGACCTTATAAAAATGAATGAATATACTGAATTTTCTCTAAATTGTGATTTTTGTTTGCTTATATTAGTTTAATCATGCATTATTTTAATAAAATAACTGGATAATTTACTTAAAAGGTTTTTTTTAGACTTACTTAATTCTCAAGTTATCTGTGTGAATTTTTGCCAGCATGTGTTAATGTCTACCATGTTCATGCCTTTTGGAGCAGGGATTATGAGTGGTTGTGAGCCATCCTATAGATGCTGAGAAGTGAACCTGGGTCCTCTCCACAAGCAACAAGTGCTCTTAACTGCTGAATTGTTTCTTTAGCCCCTAGATAATTTACTTTTAAAAGTCAACTAAAGAAATTGGCTATATATTGATTGTGGGCTGGGAATTTTTAATTTTAAGTTTAAGTGATAATAGGTTATCAGCAGAATTTTTGTAGACTTAATTGATTTGATATGAAGATTCTTAGATATTTTTTTCTATTTT
The DNA here is from genome assembly GCA_021653895.1 of Mastomys natalensis. Taxonomy (NCBI): domain Eukaryota; kingdom Metazoa; phylum Chordata; class Mammalia; order Rodentia; family Muridae; genus Mastomys; species Mastomys natalensis. The sequence continues at coordinate 795,172 of JAJTUV010000974.1, read as the reverse complement.
AGAAACTATAGCAATCACTAATTTGAAAAAGGATTGACATATAATAAAGTAGTAGCTTGATAACAACTAAAATAATTTCTCTGTTTATCTAGGAGCTGGTAATGCTTCTTTTAGAATACAATGCTGATACTACAGTTGTAAATGGAAGTGGGCAGACAGCAAAAGAAGCCACCCATGACAGAGAAATCAGGCACATGCTTGAAGGTAAGCATCGTGTTTTGTTTTGTTATTGCTAAGGCCACAGGTGCATAAACACAGCTCTGAGGCACCAGTGTAGATGACAGCAAATCCCTCTGTTCTGATGTCATAACAAAGCCATGGCTTAGTGTCATTTTGTTCCCTCACTCTGCTAGTTACTTGTTGCTGTGGCACTGTAGCTGACAGAAGCAGCCTAACGAAGGAAAGATGTACTTTGCTCACAATGTGAGGAGGATAAAATCCACAATGGCAGGAAGGCATGGCAGTGGCTCCATGGTGCTGGGTGCATGTGATGGGATTATTCTTTTACTGTGGAGGATCAGGAAGCAGAGAGAGGGCCAGAAGTGGGGCTGGGTTATGAAACTCAAGGCTCATTTCAACTACCTACTTTGCTCTTCGAGGTCCCACCTCAAAGGTTCCATGGCTCCCCCAAACACAGCCTGCAGCTGGGGATCAAATGCTCAGATATGAGAGACTAGGGGGGCATTTCACATCCAAGCTGTAGCATTTGCTTTATGATTATTCAAATCTTCACTTACAAAGGAACATAGCTGGCTAAAATTACGTTTTCAGTGCATAACAAATGAGGGGTAGAAAATTCAGACATGAGGGACGTGGTTAGGTAAGCTGCTGTAGCGTGGTGATGAAAGTGCTCAGAAGGTGGAGACGCTGCCGAGCCCAGCTCGTCAGCCATTCCACAGCAGATCTTGGCGTCCACAGGGCCTCACTGTGCTGTAATACCAGTACTCACTTCTGGATGGATCTGGTTAATTGCTATGGACACCAGAAATTTAATTGCATTCAAGAAGATGTATTAGCCTTGAATAGTACAGAGAAATTTCTCCTACAGGTTAAAACAAAACCACTTCTGTGCTTAGGTAATAGGATTAGTCTTTGATGGTTCAGGCTTTGCTGTAAGGCTACACCAGGTCATTTCTACTTTGCACATAAGGTCTGAAATTACAGCTATAGTTTCACACATATCCTGTTCCTCTTCTTGCAATTCAGAGAAAGGTGATACAATTTTGTATTTAAGGGTGTTAACTTTGTAACTGTAATTATTAGTATTTTATTCATGTGAAACCTACAGTCTTACTTGTAGCAATTTTCTAATCAATTGAAATCTTCTTGCTTATACTGTAGTTATAAAAATAGTGACTGTTTGTTAGGCACCTATATTAGAGAATTGTTATCAACATATACTGCATACATTGGTGGGTTTGAAGTGATCTTTCTTTGCACTGGTCACGTCCTGCTGCCTTTAGCTGATCTTCGAGGGTGACACTTTTGTCCCGAATCTTAGGTCAGTACTTTCACTTGAGCTCACTGGTTTCAGTGAATAACCAGATCCACACTTATCATCTGCCAGTCATTGTAGCATGCAATGGAAGGGTGTGTGGCTCATATTGGATATGGTCTTTGCCCTTTCACACATTGTGATCTATCGACAGATGAGGTAACTGTTTCTGTTTCTGATCCTGTCCTGTCATTTGACTTTTTCATGGGAACCCAGGGCTGAGCTTTTCTGATAGACTGGATGTTGGGTTAGTCTGACAGGTGGACATTTAATGGTGGATTGTGAAGACATGCTCTAAGGCTCCTCTGAAACCCAAGCTGTGCAAGGCAAGGGCTTACATGACTTCACAGGTAATGTCAGTTGTCAGCTCATGTGCTCCTAGCCTGGGAAATAGAAGATAGAGACTTAAGTGAGTGATTCTGTTCTGATGAGATCACCTTCCCCAGATATAATGCTGCTTGTAGACACCAGTAAGTTACCATTTGCAGACTCCAGGAAGTGCTGGGGACAGTTCACCATGATGATAGGTAGACCAGAAACCAGACAACTGGATAACATAAAGAGACAGGAAATAGAGATATGCATAAGGAAACCACACCTAAATATCTAAAGTGATGGTATTTAGAGAGAGATGATTTTATTTGTGATAGATCCACAGCCAGCTTGTATGCCTTTTGTCTTTCGCTTAGATTATGCGTATAAACATCTTGCCTCTATCTCGTTTATCTTTTAAATACTATTTGATGCAGAATTGGTTCTGATTGTGTTGTTTAACCACTTGAAAGAAACTTGCATACTGAATAACATTATTGCCTCCAAATACTTCAGTATGTCTCTTAAGAACAAGGTGTTTCCACAAGACCATGTCCCACAGAATCAACTAAGGAGGGCTGCTAGGGACTCACAGAGACTGAAGCAGCGACAAACATGGACCCTGTATGGTTCTGTACAACACTGGTAGTAGCTTGGTGTTCTTGTGGGACTCCCAATGGTGGAAGTAGGGGTGTCTCTGACTCTTTTGCCTTTGCTTGGGACCCTTTTCATCATACTGGGCTGCTTTGTCCAGCCTTCATATGAGGATTTGTGCATGTAGTCTTATTGTAACGTGTTATACCATGGTGTTGTTCCTCATCCTCCACTTCTTCCTCCTCCTCCTTCAGTGGAGGGGAAGTGGATCTCGGAGAAGGAGGTGGGAGAGAGACCAGGAGGAATTGGAGGGACGGGAAACTACATTCAGGACATAATGTGTGAAATAATAACAATAGTAATAAAAGAATGGGTGTCTCCTCATATAATCACATCATCTTTGGGTTTTGCTTGCAGGAAAAATCCTGTAACTGTGAACTCTAAAATACATGGATACCCAAGTGCCTTTTATACAATGGTATCTTTTTTTTTTTTTTTTTTTTTTATGGAACTTATAGGTTGCCTCCCATATGCCTTTAAAGTGTACATAAATTATTTTATTATGAGCTATTTATATAAGGCCATTTTCAGACATTATTTTTTAAAGATTTCGTCTTGTTCTGGAGGCTGCCTTTTAACTTTTTAAAAAGTTCAATTTGATATGCATATGTTGATTGATTGACGAGGAACCGTTGATCTGCTTCCTCCCTTTGTTCTCTTTTGGTATTCCTAGTCTAATGTCACAAAGACGTTCTATCTTAAGAGTTTTGGCTTTTATAAACCTGTGCTCCATTTTGAGTTAAAGTTGCATATGTTATGAGGGAGCCTTTCCTGTATAAGTGTCAGTTGTCCCAGCACCTTTGTGAGAAACTTCCTCTGTCCTCACTGGACAGTCCAGATGCTCCTGTGGAAAATCAATCTGATAGTCCCTGGAGTATGCATGGTGCCTACAGCGTGATGCTGTGTAAGCAGTCGTATCGTACTCTGGGAATACTGGCAAGGAATGGTGTTCAGGACAGACTCTTTGTATTGTATTTCATTTAAACTTGTGATTGGTTAAACCCGGAGATAGAACCCATGAGTGCCAAAGGCAGACTCTGTAATGATCAACATCAGAAAATACAGCACTAGTAGACAAATCGAGAGGTTGCAGAGATGGTTCAGCAGCTAAGAGCACGTGCTGTCCTTACAGAAAACCCAACTTCATCCCAGCACCCACATGGTATATGCATATGCAGTGTATATGTGTAGACAAAACACTCTGCATATACAATAAAACAGATAAATCTAATTCACACACTGAACATCCCCAACTGAAACTGGAATGGCTCCAAATTCTAAGACTTTTGAATGTCATAATGCCTAAAAAGTTAAGGGCCTTTGAGTATGTCTAATTTTAGATTAAGAACATTTTACTAGTAAAGTTTGCAAATATTCCAAAATCTAGAAAACAAAACAAACAAGCAAGAATCTCTGAAACTTTAAACTCTGAAAGTTTACAATTTTTTTTTAACTCAAAAGACTTTTTTTTTTAAGCTCAAGAATTTTAGATAAGGAATGCCCAGCCTTTGTAATATAATGCACATTTTATATACAGACTTTATCAGTTTTCTACAGGACATCTCCCAGTCTGGGTCTAATGCATAATTTCACGTTGTACTTGTCATATCTCCCGAGTCCCTGATGTTTGAGATAGCATGCCAGCTTCTGCTTTATGTAATACTGACTGTTGTGAAGAGGGCGTAGCTATAACTGAGGAAGCGAATGTGGCCTCAAGCTTGCAGCCTGCTTGGTCTTTATAGTGAGTTCCAGGCCCACAGAGCTCCGCAGAGAGACTTGTATCTCAACAAGTGTGTGTGTGTGTGTCTGTGTGAGGAGGGGTTGGCTGGAAAGACAGTTGTGCATTTTGGTTGAACATCCTTCAGTCTGCTTGGTCCATGTGATTAGATACAGGACATCTAATGAGTCAGGAATACTAAGTAGGAGAGCTTGTCTGTTGTGTTACTGCACTGTATTAGAAAACACATACGTAATCTGTGCTGCTATTGAGAAAGTGAACACTGACTAACCCCGATCATTGAAAGCTCATAATTGTTTATGCTGTCTTTTTTTAAAAGATTTATTTATTTTATATATGTGTGGATGCTGCCTCTGTGCTCACACACATCAGAAGAAGGCATCAGATCATATTACAGATGGTCATGAACCACCATGTGGTTGCTGGAATTGAACTCAAGACCTCTGAAAGAACAGTCAGTGCTCTTAACCGCTGAGCCATCTCTCCAGCCCCTGTGCTAAGTCTTATAATGAGTAAATCCCTAGTGTCTTTGAATTGGACTCCCAAATCTAATAGTATTTGAGTTTCAGTTCAAATATTTGTATTTTTCTACATTGTGATCAACTTACTCTTTGTTTTTTTTTAAGTATTTGTTTTTATTTATGAGTTTGTATGTGTGTCTGCATAATATGTTTCATGCGTGTATGCTGGGTACCTATAGAAGTCCGAAGAGGGTGTCAGATCCCCTGGAGCTGGAGTTAATAGGTAGTTGTATGCTGTCAGGTGTGAGTGCTGGGGACTCCTCAGGTCCTCTGATATCTTCGTAATGAATTGCCAGTCAGATGACACCCGGCTGTAGAGCAGCAGTCTCAACCTGTGGGTCTCACCTCCCCACCCACCCCAGTGGTCACGCCATATATCCTGAATATCGCATATTTACATTAAGATTAATAACAGAAGCAAATTATAGTTATGAAGTAGCAATGGAATAATTTTATGGTTGGGGGCGTCACACAACTATATTAAAGGGTCACAACATTAGGAAGGTTGAGAACCACTGCGTCCATTAAGATATATTTTTTTCTCTTGTAGCTGTGGAAAGAACTCAACAAAGAAAGCTTGAAGAATTGCTTTTGGGTGCAGCTAGAGAAGGAAGAACAGCTGAAGTGTCAGCTCTGGTAACAAGAAGTATTATATCTTACATGTTAGGAGAGTTTTCCCTTAAATGTTAACTTCACAATTCAGTGTCTGTGGGAGAAAAGCTCTTATCATCACCCTCGGGTAGGAATGTGATTATACAGAGATATGATACACAAGTGCCCAGCAACTCAGGATGGGAGGAGTTTAGGACGTTCATATGCTAATAGATCTCTAGATTTCTGATTTATCTCCTCATCCCCAGTCAAAAACATGATTCAATTCATTTTTTCATAGTAAATAGTTAAGGTAAAATGAATTAATTTTTTTCAAATTAAGCCTATTTAAAATAAAAAAAATTACAGAATCCAGACAACGAGGAAGTTTTCCTCATTTTGATGAACACTAAATTCTGAAAGAATATTGTCCTTCTAACATATCATGAAGGGACAGTGTTTGGATCAAGGACTTAGATTAAGCCGAGCAAGCTGGCAGGCAGCTTTGCCTACTTTTCTTTTCTTCTTAGGAGACCTACTTTCTTGTTTCCATTTCCTGCATGGTCTCATTAAATATGAAACTCTAAATTTGTTCTGAATTCAAGACTGAAGCATTGCCATTTGCTTTAAAGTTATTTTAGCTCCCTTGAAAGCATTTCTTTGGTTTCTAAGTATAGCACCTGCAACATTTTAAAATTTTTTTGAAATGGAGACTCTATAGAGATTGCTAAAGCAGTAAGGTGGGAAGGACAAATTCAGCAGAGCCTTGACATTTACGCTTCTAGCATCTCGGCTTAGCTCTTCTTGGGACTGTTGGTCTGTGTTTGACTTATAGTTTTGCTGTCACGAGTGTGAAATGCAAGACTGTTGGGAACCAGCAAGTTAGTGACATCTTAATGTGAAGTGTTGGTGGGTAGCACTGCTGCTGTGCTTGGTGCCAGAACATAGACCTCAGGTCTTCTGCCTGCTGAGGACAAGCATGGCTCAGCTGAGGAGTGAGCCAAAGGTGCGCAGTATGTGAACTTGCCGTCTCTGCTGTTTGCAGGCTCAGCTTGCAGCCTTTCTGCATAGGGTCAGGGAAGCCTGTCTTTGGTATGTAATCGTATTGCCTTCCTGTGTTAGCTCAGCAGGCCCAATCCTCCTGATGTGAACTGCTCAGATCAGTTAGGAAATACTCCCTTGCACTGCGCAGCGTACCGGGCCCACAAGCAGTGTGTCCTAAAGCTTCTGAGAAGCGGGGCTGACCCCAGCCTGAAGAACAAGAATGGTGAGCATGCCCCATGAGACTCATCCTTGGTTGTTTGACTCCAAAAACGAAATCAGCAATGTACAAATGACTTTGTTTGCTATCCAGCCTTTGTTAAATTGATGGTCTCCTGGTTACATAAGGACAGTTGCAAAAGTAGAAAAATGCCATTTTCCTCTCCTATAAAACTTAACTAGTAATGCACTCCATACTCCAAATGAGACCATTGTTGAGAAAGATTCCTTCCATCAAGGAAAGACAGCTGTCATTGATTGTTGCTGTTTGTAGCAGTTATATACTGTAAGGTTGCCACCAATGCAGAATTAGAGAATGCTGGAGTGCTGTTACAGGAGAACCCAGGGTTAGGTTATCAGGAGCCTCTTGTCACGGCCTTTTCATCCAGTGGTTAGATACAGCCTTGCTTTATGAGTGCTACTGTTTAAGGTCACTTTCTGTAATATGTGATGATGATCTATTAATGTAGGTCATAGACAGCGGTACCTTAGTCTGAGTACAGCATCTCTAACTTAGGTGCGTCATAGCGTGCACTTAGAAACACTGGCCAGCCTTTCAGCGTGGTTCTTTGGGGCCATTTTATATGAGAAAGTCAAAGGCAAAACACATTGAGACATGACCCTAATACACTTTGATAGGGACACCTGGTCATGCCCAGATGGACAGGAGAAAGCCACCTTTTACCTTGTTCTACTTTAGCTTGTAGAGCAATCTGGGAAAGCCAGCACTAGGGAATCCAGAGTTTTTGCTACTTTGGAAATATCTGTGAATGTCCAAAAAATTGCCTCAGATAATTGACTTTGAGGTTAGACATCCTTTTTAGCAGTAGGCAGATTTGCTATGTACTGAACATTCATAAAGATGATGTAAAAACTGCTCATCTTTGGAATGCTTTATATGCGTTTGTGTTTTTCTTCTGGGTATCCAGTGGCTGACCTGGATGCTGCTGTACATGCACAGCTGCACATGAAGGTGTTCGGCTCCTAGTAAAATTACTGATGGGATTAAACTGAAATTTCCATTTGTGCAAATTAATTTGAAGTGGGGTGGTATTTTTTTCCATTAACGGACAAAGATGTGTTTCATGCATTTACTAATATCCTATTATTCCATTCATATTCTTTTGTTTTGATAACACACACACATTTTTCTTGTGAAATTGTTGGTCATAAGTTCACGTGGGTAGGAGGCCTGCTCATTTAGTTCTTTTGTGCTTTATCGAGTTCTGCTGTATGCCTAGCCCTGCAGACATTGAGGCCAGAGGTGAGGCTGAGATTCATCCAGGTGCAGCAGCTCAGAATTCATTTTTGGCATTAGGGTAGACTTCTATGAAAGAAATCATACTGTTATTTTCCCCTCTGCTGGAAGGATGGTTTTCTCAAAGGGCCCTGCAGACACGGTGGGGATATCAGAATTGGCAGACCATTGTCTTTCTAGGTACTGGTAGAAAGACTGAACTATGACAGTTCTCAGTGAACATTTAAAAAAAGATTTTCTCCTCATTCAGAAGCAGGTATCACAGCCCCTGCTTCACACATCAGCAGTTCTGGTATCTGCCTCAGAACAAATCAAGGCTCTTATTTGCTCTAGATAAAAACAATGGCTCTTTCTCCTTTACACCCTCCCACCCCGGATATCTTGAGCCACCTGTAGAAGCTACCATTCTTGATAACATTCTTATTATATTAATTAAAATAAAGATCCATAAACAACCATGTCCATAGATGAACAGTCTGAGTGTATCACTTAATTAAGGATGCTTAATTAAGGCCTTAATTAACTAATTTATTGTTGTGTTGGTTTGATAAATTGTGGGCATATGAATTTCTGTTGGTAGAGCTGATAATAACCTGAAGCACTACAATAGGATCAGTCAGTCGTATTGTAATTTCTCAAAGTTTACACATAAACACTTTGACAGAATTAAAACATCAGTCAAATTATAATTCCTTTTGCCCTGAGACCTTCCAGAGGCTTCCCATCGTGTCTAAAAAACACAGCTTACATACAGTTGCTCACAGACGTCTGGCTCTGTGCCACCACCTCCTTCTTGGGGCCTTTGCATAGCTTCAGTCTTCCAGGAGTCCTTCACAGATCCTTTCCTCCGTACCATCCCGTCGCAGCAAGCCTCCGTGATCCATATGACTTATTCCTAGTGGTACTATGTCATGAATCTGTGCACACTTGTTAGCATTACCATGGTTATTCCTTGTTAGTCTCTTTAGTATGAATTTATTACTGTCCTGTGTTGTTCATTGCAAATCACTGGTGCTTTATAATGGTGATTGGCACATAACAAATTTCATGAGAAAAAATAGAAACAAATGTGACCAATACATACTAGGTTCTTTTGTTTGGTTGGGGTTTTGGTCTTATTTTTGTTTTTTTGTTTTTTAAAGAATTGAGCAGTTGGGGTAGAGAGATGGCTCAGTGGTTAAGAGCACTGACTGCTCTTTCAGAGGTCCCGAGTTCAATTCCTAGCAACCACATGGGATGGTGACTCACAACCATCTGTACTGGGGTCCAGTGCTCTCTTCTGGTGTCTGAAGACAGCTACACTGTACTCACATATATAAAATTAATAAATCCTAAAAAAAAAATTGAATAGTTAAACCATAAGTTAACAAGTTAATGTCAGATTGACTATGAGACAAGAAGTCTGTATTGTTTTAAATTGGTGAGTTTGTGGTAATTTGTTTCATCAGTCATTTATGGATAAAAACCTTGCCTGGTCACATGACCTGTACAGAGTGTTCTGAGGACAGTCAGATTTTCTGACTTAATAGCTTTCCTAACAGGAGGCCTTCAAGAACTGAGAGGTCACCTTCTGACAGGTGATTTTGTATCTATGTTTTGCTTGTGGGGAGGAGTTTTTGAAAGCACAAAGGAGTATTATAGGGTACAGTTATAGTAAATTTTTTTGTGTAGTTGACATAGTGACATTTTTCCTTATATTTAACACAGATCAGAAACCTCTTGACCTTGCCCATGGTGCTGAAATGAAGCATATTCTTGTTGGTAATAAGGTGTGTATTGGTGGAATAAATCTTAAGTTCCTAAGTTTCTAAGGTATGTGTTGATGGATTGAACTGCTAGATTTCCAATTCCTTAAATGTCTAAATTTCTAATTTCCTAAAGCAATTAAGTCTTTTGAAAAGAATTGAATGAATGCTTCAGCTCTGTAGATGCGTCTTTAATGAAATGTGTTTTCAGCAGGTTGCCCACAAAGCACTGAGACGCTATGAAGGCCCTCTCTGGAAGGTAGGTGGGCTTTAAGTAGGAGGCTAGAAGGGATTCTTTTTTTTTCCAAGATTTATTTATTTATTTAATGTATATGAATACACTGTCACTGTTTTCAGACATACCAGAAGAGGTCATCAGATCCCGTTACAGATGATTGTGAGCCACCATATGGTTGCTGGGAATTGAACTCAGAACCTCTGGAAGAGCAGCAGCCAGTGCTCTTAACCGCTGAGCCATCTCTCCAGCCTAGAAGGGATTCTTAATGCTTTGTTTCTGGTCTCTTTTTTTTTTTTAATTTTTTCAGACTTACCACATATCCTGACTGACCATGATTTATGAGTTTTTTACCTTTTAGTGCCATTTAAAGATGCGAACTTGGTAGCACCTATACTCTGATTTGGAATTTTTGTCTGTTCTTGCCCTTGTGCTTGGGCAGTGCTGGTGGGCTGCAGTTTCCAGTCAGCCATGTGGACCATGAGGCCAACTGAGACTGCATGGTGCTGTGTTGCCATTTTGCTTTGCATAATGGTTTGCATGTTTTAGCCACCCCCTGCCCCCTACCCCAACATATACACACAGTGTACATCTCTAGGCACATCTGGGCTCAGAAAACTATCTGCCACCGAGCTACACTGGAAGCTTAGCTTGTATTTGTGGATCTTAGTGTTGCTATAAAAGCCTATCCATGTATGTTCTTGGAACACTCTTCAGTTTATTATGGAATATGCTTCCCTGTGAGATGGTTTTGTTCAGTTGTAGCTATAGTAAAAATGAGTGTTCTGAGCTAAGCTGTGGTGCTGAATAGCTTAAGTATTAAATGCTTGCTTGACTCATGTTTTTGAGTGGTTCTGGGAATTGAATATAAGGCCTCTGTATGCTAGGTAAGATGTCCACCGCACAGCTACATTCTCAGCCCTTAAATGAATATTTTTAGTTACAATATTTTCAAGTCAAGAGGGATTTACTGGGCTCTACCCTCACAAACTGACATCTCTATAGATGATTGGTATCTTACTTGTGCGTTTCAAAGGCCTCTTTAGACTGTATCAATCACTTCATTTAGGGTGATTGTACTTTAAAGTGATTAAGTTTAACAGAGGAGTAGAGGAAAGTGTTTTTTCTCATTAAGTCATAATTGCAATATTGCTTTTGTTATAAACATCTGAATTGTCCTAGGAAAGACATTTCCTGGTGTAAACATTTCTGTGTTGTAGAATTTAGTTATTTTCTAGAATAAATCATGATGGTGCTTACTACAACTTGCATCCGTAAGCAGTTCCTATATATGAATTTTTTTGTATGTAAGTATATAAATGGATTAGGTTAACTCTTTTTAGACATTCAGTCACAACTTTGAGGCAATTGTGTTTAAGGCCAAGAATTGCTGTTTTCTGTAGACAACCCTGAACAGAACAATTAGAGCCATAAACTGTGACCTTCCCAGTGTGGCACTGTTTCTTGTGTTCTGACACCCTGTAGAATGGGTTTGTTCATATCATTGCATTTAATATCTGAGCTCAGATTTATTACGATTTATTGTTCAGTCCTCCTGTCTAGGAGGAAGTCTCAGATACGACTATTTAAGCTTAATTACTTTTCCTTAGTTACATATTTGAATCCAGACACATCAGCATGGAAAATTTTTTGTCATTTTCCTTTAGAGTTCAAGATTTTTTGGCTGGAAGTTATTCTGGGTAGTGTTAGAACACGGAGTCCTTTCCTGGTATAGGAAACAGTAAGTATTATCTTTATACTTCTACGTTTTAGAATATAACATTTAAAATATTAGAAGTTTTCATTTAGATCTTTTTCTTTGCCTTGATTTAATTTTTGTTTTGAAGGCCTGATGCAGTCCATAATTCTTACCGCCAAGGATGCAAACACTTGACTCAAGCGGTGTGCACGGTAAGATGAGACGTGTGTTTGTACATACTGTGGCATCAGTGCTGCAGTGGGTTGTTCAAACCATTGCAGACTTAGGAGACTCCATGGGGTACTGGGCTTTCACATTTCAGAGCAGTTGAAGTTAAAGATTCTGTTTGTGCATATGCAGGCACACACGTGCGTTCTCTCTCTCTCTCTCTCTCTCTCTCTCTCTCTCTCTCTCTCTCTCTCACATACACACACACACACACACACACAACACACACACACACACACACACACATGCAACTTGTTTCTTTCCACTTGTGTTTGGAACAGGCGATTTAAAACAATCTAGACAGCTGTCAACACTGGAAGTACATGTGCGTCTTTTCCATGGGTAAATCTGGATGATGGAAGCTTCTCTGGGATTACAATGAAACTTAAAGCCTGTGTCCGAATCAGTTCCTTGTTCTCACTTCCAGCTGTTTTACTTTACTGTGTAGGAGACTGAGATGTCTCTGGGCTAAGGTGGAGCCCAGGTACATCTAAGTGCAGTAGGGTTGTCTGTGTACTGTGTACTGTCATGTACCTGGTACTGTAGGCCTGCCTGCCCCCAGGTGCGCATATCGTGCTCTCCACCTCAGTGTGCTCTGTACTGCCGTACTCCCCTTTGAGAGGTTACAAACTGAGTGAACTGCCACATCAATGCAGAACACACTGTGACCCACTTGGTCCATTCTCAGGCCCTTCCATCTTGTCTTCATTGAGACAGCAGACTCAGACTCTGCCGTGCTCACCTGTCCTTCCTGTCCGCCGCCTTGCTGTGTGTTGGCTCTCCTCCCTGGGCTCTGCTCTACATTAAGCTTCTTACTCTGTTGCCATATTTTTATTAGTTTATTTTTTTATAAAGTAAACTTGTTAGTTTCTCTCATTTCTTTTTTAAAACTTTAGCTTCTGTGGAATTGATTCGGTCCTGTTGTGTTATGCCTCTGCCTATTTTATAACTTCTAATTTCTTATGCAGTGGTCTGCTTACAGCTTTACCTGTGAATTATTTCAGCACAAGATAAAGAGACTCATTAAATACTCACACAAATAAATCTATGTTCAATTTCTTCTTTCATAGGGTAGACACCTAGGTTGATTGAAATTTTTTTTATACAGGTATTCCTATCCTTAACTGACCTTTAAAAATTATAATAGAATATTTGTAATATATAGAACTTAACATTAACTATTTTATACTGTATGATTCAGTGACATAAAGTACACTTAATTACTCTGTTAGTTTGAATAGCACGCAGTCCCAGGAGTCTTTTCGATGGGCACTCTATTGGATTTGGGCCTCTCACTCTCAGCTCCTGCTATCCAGCCACTCCCTATCTCGATGAACTTGACCGCTCCAGGTCCCATACATAAGTGGAATCATGCTTGTCTTTTTGTGATAGTCTGTTTGACTTAGCACAATGTCCGCCAGATTCATTCATGTCTTAGTATGCCATCAAACTTCCGTTTTACAGAGTTCTATGCCTTTGTATACATATGCCACATTTTCTTTATTCATTATTCAGCTGTCAGTGGACATTTAGTTCTTTAAATTTTTTGAGTGGACTCTATCTACCCATGTAATGAGCATGGGTAGAAATTATTTTGAGAATATATGCCTAAAAATAGACCTGCTGGCTTATATTCTGGTTCCAGCTTTAGAATCCGGAGGGTTCTCAGCTCACCAACACTGCGTGTTGTTCTTTGGATACTGTCATCTTCAGGTCTGAGCTGTGGTGCCTCAGTACAGTTGGGATTTGTCTTTCCCTGTCTAGTGGGTGTGGCATCTTTTTAGGTGCCTTTTGATCATCTGTGAACAGTTCTTGAAGGGATGTCTGTGTAAGTCCTTTGCCTGTTGTTCAGTTCAGAGGATGATTTTTTTGTTGTAGGTGTTTTTTATGTATTCTGGATATTCATGTACATAACGATCTGATGCTTTTTCCACTCTTGAGTGGCCTCTTCATTTGGATGATGGTGTTCTCTGACATACTGAGGGCTTAGATTTTGACCCAGTATGATTTTCCTGGTTACCTTGGTCTCTCCTGCAATGGTGCTTTGTCTAGGACAGCATTTCAGGTTACACTGTCAGTTTCTCTCCCTTTTTTTTTTTTTTTTTTTCCATGAATTTCATAGATTGAGTTTTGACATTTTGAGCTGGTCTACTTAGAGTTAACTTTTTTTTTGTTTTGTTTTGTTTTCGAGACAGGGTTTCTCTGTGTAGTCCTGGCTGTCCTGGGACTCACTCTGTAGACCAGGCTGGCCTTGAACTCAGAAATCCGCCTGCCTCTGCCTCCCAAGTGCTGGGATTAAAGGCGTGCGCCACCACCACCCGGCATAGAGTTAACTTTTGTACATGGTATAAGGTGCGGCTCAGCTTCATTCTTCTGCCTGTGGATGCCCAGTTGCATTCACACTGTGTTTTGAAGTTTGTCCTCCCTTTCATGACTAAGTAGTCTTGACACATTCTTCTGAAATCACTTGACCGAACACAAGGTCTTGGTTCTTTCATTGACTCATGCTGTTATCACACAGTTTTCTTTAAGGTGGCTTTGCAGTGTGTTTTAAACTGAAGAAGTTTGTTCATTGCTTACAAGATTGTTCTGGCTATTTGTGAACTATTGAGCATCCATGCTGATTTTATAGTGGGACATAGCTCATGTATTTTTGTATGCTGTTACTTGGTTTGATTTTATCCCACAATATTTTCTGATTATTCTTCTTCTCCTCCTCCTCTTCCTCCTCCTCTTCTACCTCCTCTTCCTCCTCCTCTTATTCCTCTTCCTCCTCCTTCCTTCCTTCTCCTTTTCTTTCTCTTCTTCCTTCTTCTCCTTCTCCTCTTCCTTCTTCCTCTCCCCCCTTTCTTCCTCTATTATATCCTATGTACCGTTTGCCCTTCTTCTGGGTTTTCAATCTTTTGTACTATCTGCAGGGTTTCCTGAACCTTGATGGTGGTGGTGACGACAGATATTCTCTTCATGGCTGAACTTTAGAGTACCACTTACTCTTATTACTTGACCATTTATGAACCTCTGTAGTTACTTTTGCCCTCTGCAAAGAGGAAGCTTCTTTTTTTCCAGAGATGGTAGCAATAGTAATCTGTGAGAATAAATACAGTTGTTTAGGAAGTAATTTGATGGGCACATCATCTTCATTTAGCAAAATGACAGCAATGTCTTCCCTATGACGGCCTATGAAATCCCCAGATATTATTCTGGGGATTATATTCTCACTGTGTTCATAGTGCCAGATGAGGATTCCCTCCTGTGGGTCAGGGTTAGAATCTAGTCAGAGGGTAGTTGTTATCCTTGTAATAGACCTTTGACTCCTGTGCCTTTGGGAGCATCTTGTCTGACCTGTCAGCAGTACTGCATTCAGGGTATACAAGTGGGTAAGGACAGCTTATTGACTCCTCCCCAACAGCCTCATAGCACCTTCCAGCATAAGTGCTACCCAACAGGGAGGATGCTTTAGTAGCCCAGGCTGGTCTTGAACTCACTGTGTAGGGGAGGAAAGGTGACCTTGAAATTCTGATCATCCAGTCTCTATGTTCCAAGTGCTAGGATTGCAGGCATGCACCATCATGCATGGCATTAAAAATAACAACAAACAGAAACAACAACAAAACAACAACAACAAAGCCCCAAACTTCAGTTGCTTGGATTTAGTTTGTTCTCTCATAGTTTGATAAGATTTTGTTTGGGAACTAGGATTGGTCCCAGACCTTGTGCATACTGTCATAGTTTCTTCAGGTTGAAACTTAAATAGGGAGATCAGTCTCTTCACTAACAGATCCTTCAAACCATATTTTACTGTTGGGAGCTGGTTTTTGTTTTACCCCACTAGCTATGGTAAGTTTTAGTTCATTATCATTTAAACTATTTTCTAATTTATGTTATAATTTTGGCTTAGAGCCAGTTAATAATTCTAAAAATTAGAAGGGTGATGTTTAGCCCTCAAATAATTGGGCTTTTTTGATTAACTTGCTCTGGATTAATAATTCCATTTGGTTTAGAACACACACTGTTTGATTTCTATTCTGTCAGACTTACTGAGGCTTGTTCAATAACTATACTTATGAAATATAATAATAGTGCATTTGTATTTGTTGCCAGGAAGATAGATGGCTTATCAGCTAAGAGTGTTGCTTTTGCAGAGAATATTGGTTTATTTCCTAGCACCTATGTAGTGGCACACAACTGTGTAACTTTATTACCAGGGGATCTGGTACCCTCCTCTGACCTCTGCAGACACCATACACAAATATGGTATGTATATATGCACATGTGCAAAAATTCAAACAATAAATAAATAAAATAAAGAGTATTTATTTTGTTATTGTTAAGTAATATGTCTTATAAGTTGAGTCATGGTAGTATTCACATCATTTGCTTTCTCTAGTTTATTGTTAGTTATTATCAATTGATGAAGTATTAAGATCTTTATCTGTGCATGTAGAGTTCTACATCTGTGACTGTTATTGATTGCATACTTGTTGATGATGTTTTCCTAATTGACATTTTGTTTTAAAATTGATTTTTGTCTGATGTTCTTATGATCGGCCTGGCTGTTTCGTTTGACTACTTATCATTTACTTTGAACCTATCTGTATCTTTCTTCTGTCTCTTGTAGGTGGTATATATATTTTAGTACCTATTTCCATTCTGACACTTTTTGACTTTTAATTAATCATTTTAAATATGTTTTTGCTTCCTCATGTTAGGTCACTTACAGTGACATCCTTAATATAATGTATGTTATGTCCTGGAGAGTGGATTCTGTTACTTGTCTTGTTCTGAAGTATAATCTCCCATGTCTTGAGCAGCCTCTGGTCTCACTTGAGATTGGACTTGTCTGGGTGAGTTGTTTTGAATCTGTGACATGCGGTTCCCAGACCAGTTAGTAATGTGATAGATGGGAATCTCCAGATTATTTCTCTGGGAGATTGTCCTGCGCTCTTGAGTGTTTGTGGCTGTCCAGCTTTGCCTTATGAATTCTCAAAGACAGACAGACGGCTGTCCCACCTGTGCCCTTGAAATGCCTTGGGCCATGGGAATGACTTCTGTAGCTTCTGATTGTGATTCCTCCACACCCCTTGTCTATGGATGGTTGTTGTCATTCCAGTTCCTTCTATGGCGGATTTGGTTTTGGGTGGGGACAGTGGAGGGTTGACAAGTTGTTTTACAGTTGTTTTCTACTGGCATTCGTGGAGTAGGGCCTTGGAACAGAAGTTCAACCTTTGTGCTTTTAAGTCCCCTCCATTTCTCATTCTTTTTACCTCCTCTACACCTCATCTTCAACCTTACCTACCAATTATCCCTTTATACTCAGCTAAAACAGTTTGTACATTTGGCACAGAGGAAACATTCAAGAGTGGTATGAAGAAATTGGAGCTTTGATATGTAGAGGATTTTATAGCCCAAGTACATACTAATTTATATTTAATTGATGGTAAACCGAAGGCCACAAACACAGTGAACCCTGAGTGTTTTCTGGAGTGAGCACGCTGATGGCAGGATTGCTATGCCTTGAATCTCCTGGGGATCCACGTCTTCTGACATTTATCAGCCTTTCAGATGGCTCTACTAAGTGTTCTTACATCGTGCTAAAATGTTGTATTTGTGAGGGTAATTACAGGGGCATTGTTTCCAGTGAGTGAACATTGTTTTCTGATTTCTTTGTATGCAGGTGAAACCTACAGATAGCTGCCTCTTCTCTATTCGATGCTTTGATGACACTGTTCATGGCTTCAGGGTTCCTAAGAACAACCTACAGCAATCAAGAGAGGTAACCTTATGCATTGACTCTTACATCTTTTCCAGAACTTAAGAATGTATAGTCAGTATTAACATCTAAGAGCTTATCTTATTGATTATACTGATTAAGATTGATTTATTTGTTCAGAATGTAAACCAATAAGATAGCCCAGGGCATAAAGACACTGGACACCAAAAATGGTGATGTAAGGTTCATGTCTAGAACCCCTGTGCTGTGGCACACTTAGACTTAGAAATAAATACATAAATATAAAATGTATGTATGTGTGTGTGTTTGTCTAGGAGAACAACTCTGTGTGTGGAGGCCCCAAGACAACTCTTGGGAGTTGGTTCTTATCTCCCATTTGGATGAAGCAGTGCTCTGTTTTCTGCCCTCTGTGTACTCCAGGCTAGCTGCTAGGTGATTGTCTTGTCTCTCTTCCCATCTCACTACAGGAGTGATGCAGTTACAGATGTGACACATCTGACTGGGATCCAGGGCTCAAGTCCTGTGGCTTGTATAGTGAGCACATCTACCCATGGATACTTCTCAAGTCCTTACTGTTTTAAAAATAGGGTTTTTGGCTTATTTATTTTTGTATGTTCTCACTTCATGTGTATATACACAATCATATGTGTGTAAGTGCATGTGGAGATCAGAGGACAACCTGGGGTTGTTGTTCAGTACAGGGTTACTCTATATAGCCTTGGC
This sequence comes from Mastomys natalensis, assembly GCA_021653895.1. Classification (NCBI taxonomy): domain Eukaryota; kingdom Metazoa; phylum Chordata; class Mammalia; order Rodentia; family Muridae; genus Mastomys; species Mastomys natalensis. The sequence goes on along the minus strand of JAJTUV010000974.1, from coordinate 776,982 downwards.
TGTCCTGGATCTAGGTCTGTAGACCAGGCTGGTTTTGAACTCAGGGATCCACCTGCCTTTGCTTCCCAAGTGCTGAGATCAAAGATGTGTGCCGTCACATTTGTTTGCTTTTGACAAAGGTTTTGAACATTGGCTTCAGGTCCTTGTGCTGATGTAACCATTGTGCCATCTTTCCAGCCTGGATGATACTTGTTTACTGGGAATATCATATTTAAAGTTTGGCAGAGGAATTTTAGTTGTCTGTTTATAAATTTTTATTTTAACTCATACCTACTTAGGGAAAAAAGATTAAATGATTGTTTAGAAGCATCTCCCTTAATTTATAAGAAAACCACAGCATGGAAAAAAATTGCCCTAGAGTGTGTGGTTTGTATGTCCGTAGAGTGTGTGGTTTGTACGTCAGAATGTGTGTTCTGCGTGTAATTACAGTATAGACTAAATCTGCTTTCTCGCTTCCTCCATTTTTCCGTCCTCTGCACCTTCCTACCCACCCACCATTATATTCTTTCACTTTTCCTAAAATCAAGGCTGTTTCAAATTTCTGGCTATTGTGAGTAGAACAGTAATGAATGTAGATGAGAAAGTGTCTGTAGTATGATGTCGAGGCCTTCGGGTATATGCCCAAGAGTGGGATAGCTGGGTCTTGAGGTAGATCTATGCTCAGTTTATATATCAGCAATGAATACATGTCCCCCTTTCCCCACTCCTCACCAGCAGGAGGGGTCATGTGTATTGATCTTAACCATTCTGACTAGTGTAAGCCGAAATCTCAAAGTAGTTTCCATTTTCATTTCTCTGATGACTAAGGATATTGAACACCATTTCTTTAAGTGTGTCTCTGCCATTTGTGCTCCATCCTTTGAGACCTCTGCTTAGTTCTGTACACAGGTTTATAAAGTGGGTTGTTTTCTTGATCTTAAGGGTTGGTTTTTTCTTTTAGTTCTATGTATATTTTAGATACCAACTCTCTATTAGATGTACAATTGGTAAATTTTGTTTCCCTATTTTGTAGGTTGTTGCTTTGCCTAAATGATAGGGTCCTTTGCCATTTTCACGAGGTTCCGTTTGTTGATTGCTGTTCATAGTGCCTGTTCTGTTGGTGTCCTGTTCAGAAAGCCCTTTTCTTTCCAATGACTTCAAGGCTCTTCCTTACTTTCTATTCTGCCACATTCAGGATGTCTGTTTTTGTCTGATCCACTTGGACTTGAGTTACCAGGAAGTTAAATTTGGGTCTGTTTTCATGCAGCCATCTGGTTGAACAGCATCATTGTTGACATTGCTGTCTTGTCTTCAGTATGTAGTTTTATTTTGTGGAATTCAGGTTTACATAGGTATGTGGACTTATGTATGGGTCTTTGATTCAGTTCCATTGATCAGTGTGTCTGTTTTTATGCCAACATTATGCTGTTTGTTCCATAGTACAACTTGAAATCTGGGATAGTAATACCTCCAGCAGTTTTTAATTTATTCACTATTGTTTTAGCTATCCTGTTTCGTTTGTGTGTCTGTGTTTCCAGATGAAGTTGAAAAATATTTTCCAGTTTCCACAAATAACTGTATTGGAATTCTGTTGAATCTAGATGCTTTTAATAGGATAGTCATTTTCATAACTTGAATCCTACTGAACCAAGAGCATGGGAGATCTTTCCCTGTTTTGGTGTCTTTGATTTTTTTTTTTCCTTCAGTTTCTTAAAAGTTTTATTATACAAGTCTTTCACTTGCTTGGTTAGTCTTATCAAATCTTATCAACTTAAATTTTTTAAAATTTAATTTTTGAGGCTATTGAAAAAGGTACTATTTCCCTGATTTCTTTCTCAGTCTCTATGTCATTTGTTTATAGGAAGGCTATTAATTTTTAATGTGCTAATTTTATATCCATAAATTTTGCTGAAAGTGTTTACCAACTATAGAAGTTTCTTGATGGAGTTTTAGGGTCTTTTGTGTATAAAATTATATCATCTACAGATAAAGATATGCTTTGACTTCTTCCTTTCCAATTTGTAGCCTCCAGATCTCCTTCAGTTGACTTATTGCTCTAGCTAAGACTTCATGTCCTATATTGAATAGCTATGGAGAGAATGGACATTCTTTCCTTGTTCCTGGTTTTAGTGGAACTGCTTTGAATTTCTCTTTATTTAGGTCGATGTGGCTGTAGGCTTGCGATAACCTCTCTTTATTATGTCAAGGTATATCTCATCAATTCTCTAGTCTCTCCAGGACTTTTATCATGAGAGAAGGTTGGGTTTTGTCAAAGGCAATCTCTGTATCTAATGATATGATCATGCAGTTTTGTCTTCAGTTTATGTGGTGGATTACATTTATTGATTTACCTATGTTGAATCATCCCTGCATCTCTGGGATGACAACAACTTGATCATGGTGTATGATCTTTCTGATATGTTCTTGTATTCTGTTTGTAAGTATTTTATTCAGTTTTTTTTGCTAGTGTATTCATAAAGAAAATTAGTAATTTTCTATCTTAGTGAGTCTTTGTGTGGTTTTGATATCATGGTAATAGTGGCCTTGTAAAATGAACTTGGAAATGTTTCTTCAGTGTCTATTTTGTGGAATAGTTCAAGGAATATTGACATTAATTCTTTAAAGCTGTGGTCGAATTCTTGTGCTGAATTCATCTTATCTTGTTCTGGACTTTTATTGATTGGGAGACTTCTAATAACTTCTTTTTGCTAGGGGTTATTGGTCTGTTTAAATTGAATATTTCATCTTGTTTTAACTTTGGTAGGTTGTATATATCAAGAAATATCCATTTCTTTTAGATTTTCAGTTTGGTGGAGTACAGATTTTAATTCTAATTTAATTTATTTTTTTATTGAAAATATTTTTTTCATACAATATATTTTGATTTTACTTTCCTCTCCCCCAGTTTCTCCCTGATCCTTCCAAACTCCCCATAAACCCAAATCCATACCCTTTCCATTATTAGGGTTATTAGACTACAAATAAGCATCTAAAATAATAATAAAACAAATTAACTAGAATAGGATGAAGCAAGTAAACTACCAGGAGGAAAAGCCAAAGAAAAAGCATATGAACACAGATGCAGAGAAAGAAACTCAGATCAGAGAAAGAAACACAGATGCACACAAATCTTGTAAAATATAGCACTGGAAACTATAATATGTATTTAAAAGACTTGGGAAGGAAGGAAGGAAGGAAGGAAGGAAGGAAGGAAGGAAAGAAGGAAAGAAGGAAAGAAGGAAAGAAGGAAAGAAGGAAGGAAAGAAGGAAGTTAAAATAAAAATAGTGCTCAGACAAAGCATTATGAGACAAGGAACCTCCAAAGGTGCCATTGAGTTCATTTTGTGTTGGCTGTCTATTGCTGGGTGTGGGGTCTATCCTTAAGGATGGTTTGTATTCTCAGTGAGACTCCATTGGAGAAAACTAATCTTTCCTTAATGAGCAGTTATCAGTTAGAGATAGCTTCTGGGTTACAGATGGGGACTTGTATCTACTTCCCCTCTCAGCTCATGGGCCCCCTTTTGGTTTAGACTGTGCAAGGACTATGCATGCTGATACAGACTCTGAGTTTATATGTATGTTGGTCCTGCTGTATTTAGAGGACCTTTCTCCTTGGTGTCCTCCATCCCCTCTGGCTCTCTCAATCTTTCTGCCTCTTCTTTCACAGATTCCCTGAGCTCTAGAGGAAGGACTTGAAGGAGAAGACCCACTTAGGATTGGGTGTTCCAAACTCTCTCACTCTCTGCACTTTGCTCTGTTGTGGGTCTGTCTTTCTTCCTATTTCCTTCAGGAGGAAGCTTTTGTGATGATGACTGAGCAAGGCACTGTTCTATGAGTATAGCACGATGTTGTTAGGAGTCATTTTATTGCTATATTCCGTTAGCAGAACAGTAGTATGTGGACTTCTCCTGCCTAATCTCAAGTTCTTGGCCACACAAACAGTATTGGGTATGGGTTTCATCTTGCAGAGTGGGCCTTAAATCCAATCAGATAATTGATTGGTTACATCAACAAATTTTATGCTACTGTTGTACCAGCATATCATCCAGGCAGGTCACCATTATCGATTGAAGGGTTTATAGTTGGTTTGTTGTTTGCCTTTCTCCTCTGCTAGTGTGCAGACTTCCTCTTAGTACCATGAAGACTAAGTAGTAGGGAAGGCTCCAGGTTGGCAGCAGCATGATTTATCCAGATCAGTGAATTGTGTAGTTGTTGTCTCAGTAATGGGGCCTTACCATCAGTTTACAGAGAGCACCCCTTGGCAGTAGCCTGGAGTGTTTGGGGGGTATTCATGGGACCCCTTTGGCCAGGAACTCTATTAGATGTAACCTGTTCTCAGAATTGGAGGTTTCAACTATTGATTCATTTGTTGGGGCTTTGTCTTCCCCCATTATTTGGTGATTTCATTTAGTTTTTTTTTCATACATGTGTATTTTGAGAAGTTTCTACTACATTAGGTTTTCATACAACATGTCCAATGGCCCTTAGTTCTAGCTATGCTTTGTATTCCCTCCCTGACCCTCCTCATTTGATCTCCTGTTCTACCCCAGCACCATCCATTAGCTGTCCTATTTCTTAGTATTTCACAAGATTATAAGAATTACCACATGTAATTTTGTAAGGAAACAAGTATTTTTAGTTCATTTTTTCAAACTAATTTTCTTTTTAAAACTTATTAAAGTGAAATCATCAGGCAGTTGGCATTCTTAAGATTATTGTGTATATAATTTTTATTTTAAATTCATAATATTGTGTCCAAGCCCACTGCTGTGAATTAAATGACTCAACAGTGTTGGAAACGAGTCATTTTAAGTGAAAAAATTATTCATTGCTTAATTTCTATAATATATTTAAGCATTAATTAGTACATATATGTATAACTAATATTTTAAGAGCACTAGGAATAACTTTCTATGCAGACAGATCACTGGCAAGAAACATTCATTATGTCATTGTGGGTATGTTTTTGCCAAAGTTATTCCTTCTATGTAACTTTTATGCTTCATAGATTATTACTATTTCTTTGGAGTAAAAATGTTATGTAATTATTGGGTTGTTTCAGAAGTGGCTGGAGGCAATTGAAGAACACTCTGCATATAGCACTCACTACTGTTCCCAGGATCAGGTGACTGATGATGAAGAGGAAGATGTAGTTTTGGCCGTGGACCTGAAGGAGTCCTTAGCGGTGAGCAGACACCATCCAACTGCTATAACTAGCTTACTTATGCTTTCTATTAGGGGGCTAGGTTTTGAAATTATGACTTCTGACAGCACAAGTAATAGTGGTTGGTCTTTGTCCAATAGCATTCTGCTGATATACCTCTGCTATGACGGTACTATAAAATATCTTGGTGAGAATGCTATGATGTTCTTTGTGGTACTTTGAATAAACTTGGCCTAGGGAGTGGCACTGTTAGGAGGTGTGACCTTGTTGGAGGAAGTGTGTCACTGTGGGGGTAGGCTTGGAGACCCTTCTCCTAGGTGTTTGGAGACAGTTTGCTCTTGGCTTCCTCCGGATGAAGATGTAGAACTCTCAGCTCTTCCTGCACCATGCCTGTCTGGAAGCTGTCGTGCTCTCACCTTGATGATAATGGGCTGAACCTCTAAACTTGTAAGCCTGTCCCAATTAAATGTCCTTATAAGAGTTGCCTTGGTCATGGTGTCTGTTCACAGCAGTAAAACCCTAAGACAGAAGTTGGTACCAGGGACTGGGGTATTGCTGTGATAGGACTGACCATGCTTTTGTTTGGAAGAATGTGGGTTTTGGGACTTTGGAAAGTGGTGGAATGCTTTATGTGGGGCTTAATAGGACATCCCAGTAGGAATATGGAAGACATTGGTGCTGAGGGTGATTTGAACTGTGCAGACCTGGCCCAAGAGAATAATTTCAGTATGTGGTGTGCAGACTGTTTTTGTGTATTTTGGTGAACAGTGTGGCTGCTTTTTGCCTTTGTCTGAAGAATCTGCCTGAGCTGAGGTTATATTAATTGCAGTGACGAAGTCTCAAAAAAGCTCAGCAGAGACTTTGTTCTCTGGTTTAGTCTCATGAAGAGGGTCTTGATCAAGTGTAGCAAGCTCTGAAAGGAAAAGTACAAAATGTATGGTTCAAAGAATAAAGGGGCACCAAGAAGTTGAATGGAGCTGAACTCTATGTTCAAGGAGATAAGCAGATTAAGGGACTGGTGACCTCAAAGCAAGATCCCACTCAGCTAAGTTTATTGTTTATGCTTTTGCAGTTGAACAAGGGACATGGTTATTGTTTTCACTTGAAATTTTAGTGCAGATTGAACTACAATCCAGAGATGGAAGCCTTTGATCCAGATCTTAAGGAACAGTGGCTGTGAAAAGCTTAGTTTTAGGCATGGTGGTACATGCTTTTAATCCCAAGAGACAGAGGCAAGTGGATCTCTGAATTAAAGGCCAGTCTGGTACAGAGCAACTTCCTAATAGAGAAGAGCTTAGGTCCAGGCATAGTGGTAAATGCCTTTAATCCTATAATGAGACAGAGGCATGCAGATCCCTGAGTTCAAGGTCAAGAGCAAATTCCAGGACAGCCAAGTTTAGACAGCGAAGGAGTTGGAAAACAGAAGGCTGGTGACATTTTAATAGAACATGGAGGCCATGTTCCAGTCCTGGCAAGCAGCAGAACTTGGCAGCTTCAGCCATATGACCCTGGCTTTAGAGTCAAGAATAGAAGAGACTACTGGGACAATTAGTGCTGGTTAGCTGGAGCTAAGACATTAGTTGTGATTAAGAAGAGACTAGCATCACTGAAGTGAAATCTTCTGGAATGTGTTTTCTGAGAGCACAAAGAAGCTGTGTTCCAGAGATAGCCAAGGTTGTACCTTGTACTGCAGCTAAACGTGTAAGAATCACCTAGATCATTCTGATTTTGAAAATATGAAGGGTCATAGAGAATAGCTGAGGCTTAGCACTGTGAGAGCCCAGGGAAGGCCACTGGTGAATTTACAGCCTCAGTAGCAGTTGACAGCCCAGGACTGAAGGGGTCATGCAAAAAAGTTGAGGTTTGGCATCATGAAGGGAGCCTATGAAAGGCTATTGGTGAAGCCTAGTTATAGTGAAGACTCCAGCAAATTGGAGATGCCAGTGTTGTGGGATGATCACCAAGAATAGCAACAGCAGTGGAGTGGATCAACCAGAGCCTAGAGTGCTACAGAGGGCAGAGCTGGAGAAGTAACTAACCCAAGCCCTTTGAAGGAGCCCAGATGATCATGTGTGGATCCCATACATTAGAAGTTGCCTTGGATACCCTAAGACATTCGAGATATCAGGGCCATGGAAGAAAGCTACTAACAGAATCGAACCAACCCAAGAAAACAAAGTTGTTGCTGCTGAATGCAAGATCTACCAACAGCAGTCAACAAAGATGAAAGGAGTTGGAGATCGGAAGAGTGCTTTGACATCTGACATGGAGATGCAGAGTTTGGAGTCTGCCCAGAGGGTTTTCTGTCCAGTATTTCCTCACTACGATGTTTTGAAATTATAATATATATCCTGCATGATGTTGGGGATATATGATCTGCTTTTTGATTTTGATTTCTTAAAGGATTACAGTTAAGAGATTGCATAAATCTCAGAAGAGACTTTCAACTTTGGACTTTTAACATTGTAGAGACTATTTTAGACTATGAGAATATTGAAGTTGTATTAAATGCATTTTGCATTATGCTATGCTAGGTATGGCCCCCATAGACTCATAGAGGCCAGGGAGTGGGTTGTGGTGGTTTGAATATGCTTGGCCCATAGGAAGTGGTACTGTTGGAGGAAGTGTGTCACTGTGGGGGTGGACTTAGAGACCCTCCTCCTAGCTGCCTGAAGACAGTCTGCTTCTGACTTCCTCTGGATAAAGATGTACAACTCTCAGCTTCTCCTGTGCCATGCCTGCCTGGAAGCTACCATGCGCCCACCTTGATGAACCTCTGAACCTATAAGCCAGCCCTGATTAAATGTTGTGTTCTTTATATAAGAGTTGCCTTAGTCATGGTGTCTGTTCACAGCAGTAAAACCCAAATAAGACATTCTGAGTCTGTTTTTATGTTAAACACATCTGTATTTGCAAATTTCCTCTGGTAGGTGGGAAGTATGGAGCCTGACCTGTTCCCTTTATGACTTCACTACATATTTCAGAGTTTCAATAATGCAACCATAGTGATGCATTTCTTGGCCAGTACTTTCATTGAATACTGCTTTCAATATGTAACGGCCACTGCTCAAGGATAGGGTAAAGCACCAGTAATGAGTGGAGACATTTTTATCTGAAAGGACAGCAGCATCTCCCCTTTCCTGACAGTAGGTATTTGGGGCAGGGGAGGGGGCAGATGTTAGTTTCTGGCTGTACCTTTTAAATTCATTTTGTTTATCAAAATATTGGTGGATCTGGAAGAGTTATACTACAGAGGGATGGCTGTTTCAGTTTAAATGATTATCTCGAAGTATGTGAATTTTACTATTAACTTTAACCATATGAAAATTAAGTTAATTATTTAAAGGATTTGCATGCTTCTAAATAAACAAGTCTATTGAAGTTAAGTTTACTAATGTCTACAGAGCTTTATTGACATTAAGAACCTCTAATTTTAATGAGCAAGAAATGCTGGACTCCATCATTCCTAATTTTAATTTATGATAGAGCATGAGAGAATTTGAACTAATTCTTGATTTGTTGAAGGTATGTGGTAGACTTTGTTGATTGCTTTATCTCTACTATTTTAGAGTGTAATATGTAATGTGTTAACCATAAACATAACTCTTTAGCAAATGAATTTAAAAATAACATCTATCAGAACATTTTAAATAATGGCATCAAAACTTAGAAACTAGAGGCTGGAGAGAGGGCTCAGAGGTTAAGCATACTTGCTGTTCTTGTAGAGGACCAGAGTTCAGTTCTGAGCACCCACACCATATAATGCCGGCTCTAGGGGACTCAGTGCCTTTTTCTGGCCAGTGTTGGCACCTGCACTCAGTGCACATTCACACACAGAAAGACACACCTACACACAAGTAAAAATAAGTCTTAAAAGTAGGGAGGATTTAAATACATGTGACTAAGTTTTAAATAAAAATTAAAATTATGCTAAATGCTTTAACATTTAGTTAATGTTTTCTTTTCTACATGAAGAGAATGCCTTTTTATTTATGTGCCTCAGTGTGAGTGATAAAATGTATATGAATTTACAACACAACCAGTATCTTCCAGGATTGTGGTAATTTAAGGCACCTTAAATGGGAACTATAAGTAAAATGAAAACATATTAGCTTCCTTACCATTGGGACACATGGTTAAAGACAGTTTTCTTTTTTTTTTCTTTGTTTTTTTTCGAGACAGGGTTTCTCTGTATAGCTCTGGCTGTCCTGGAACTCACTCTGTAGACCAGGCTGGCCTTGAACTCAGAAATCCGCCTGCCTCTGCCTCCCAAGTGCTGGGATTAAAGGCGTGCGCCACCACTGCCCGGCTTAAAGAAAGTTTTCTAAAAATATGCTTTTCCAATTTTCAGGCACATTATTGGTTACCAGTTCAATTTACATTATATTTTATTCCCTTTCAAACATTTTTTCTTTTGACTTCTAAACCATCAAGTTTTACTTTCTGTGTAGCATGAGTCAGAGGTCAGTGACAATTTAGCCAGTGTGAAGTGTGCTCAGGTTTTATAGCTGCAGACATCTCTGTCCACTGGAGTTTGAATGGTAACTGGGAGAATTCTGATTCTCAGCGTCCGGATTCTTGTTCAAAACAGTTGAAATCTGAAATGATCTCCGAAGCATGTTTGCATGTAGCTTAGGCAGACAGACTCGAGATACCTTTGATTACTGAGTGAAGTTAAAGGAAATTCTAGGGGCAGAATTGGAGCAATTGGGCACAATTTACTTCTGGTGTCCACATAGTGAGGACGTGCCTGGACTAACATTGTTGTCAGTCATTTATTTTGGTCCCATACCCTCAGCATTCCATTGACAGAAAGTACATTTACAAGACATTTGGGGTGTGGTGTCTGTTTTGAAAAAGTTATCCTATTCTACTGGTTTCTCTTATTTTTATCACCCCTCCTAATTAGGACCCCTAAAAAAAAATGTAAAGAGCTTTTCTTTCAGCCTTTGTCATTGCCTTGAGCTTAAGGCACTGAGGAGAAAAGAAACAAGTCATTTCCTGCTGTGTGAGAGGATGTCAAAAAAACAGCTCAGAAGAGGGAGGAGACAAGCTCTGCATCAGTTTGCAGTTCCAGCATGGCCCATGCCAGCCTCACACAGCTGGTACATTTAATTTAATAAAAATCACACTAAGTTTTCACTAACTCACTTTGGCTGTTTTCTTTTTTTTAAAATAGAATATTGCTATGTATCCCAGACTAGCTTTGAACTGGCCTTAGCTTCCTGAGCGCTGGGATTACAGGCATAGCTTCACACCTGGCCCAGTTTCTCATTTTAACCAGAAATACCTCAAGTGTGGAAGCAGGCAGAGAATGTGTGACATCATCAGAAGGCCCAGTGGACAGCAGTGCATGGACTCCCAAATACTGTGGGTGGTGCTAGCCAAGTGAGGCTTTTGTTTGTTGATGACACTTAATTCTTTAGGATCTCAGCTACATTTGTGTTATACAAAATAATTAACATAGAATGCTAAGTTTAAACTACTGAACTAAGTGAGTTTGTTTATTTGACTTAGTTAAGGATTCTTAACGAAAATGAATATACAGAAAGATAAATATTCACAAACTGAGGGACTAGTAAAGACAGTGCATCTATAAAATGTGACACACTTAATATACTGATAAATTACAGTGCATAGTGTGCAAAGAGCAGAAAGTCAGGTATAGTGTGGTGTACACTCGTCTGTAATCCCAGCACACAGAAGGTTAAAGCAGCAGGCTTACCTAAAGGTTGAGAGTAGTCTGCTTGCTACACAGTGGGTTTTCAGGCTAGCCTGGGTTTCATTTAGATTCTGCCTCAAAAAACTAGAAACAAACAAAAGATACTACTTGGGAGAAAATAGCATGTAGTAGGATGATGTATGGTTCACATTTAGGTTGGGATGGAGCATCTCTGGAGATGGGAGAAATGAACAGCTGCCGCTCTGGGACAGTGCTGTGAGACTGGCAGTCAGGTGTGTGAGGGACAATCACCTTTCTTTCCAGGGCGTTTTAGTTTTTATTTTTCTGTGAGTATCTGTTACAACATAAAACATTAAGACAGCGGCAGGGCCAGGCTAGTCACCAGGTACTAGAAGAGTCCCAGCGTGCTGTGCTTGGCTTTATGTGGGAAGACAGTGCAGCTGGTCTTCAGGTAAGTATGGCTAGAGTTAAGCTCTGCAGTGACCACTAGGTACACTCTTCACTGTGCTATTTTCTGCAAAAATTAGGATCTATCATCTGTTATTTTTGAGGGTAGGGTTAATGTTTTTGAACTGTAATGTTTATGCCATAAGGTGAACTCATTTTATATTTTCAGTTTCATGTCTTTTGATAAATATATATGCCTCGTGTGACCCCTTCACCTATCAGCTGCGGATACCTGTTACCTGACAAAGCTCCTTGGTCCTATCTTTGGAAGCTGTTTTGTCCTCACTGTCCAGGTGGCCACTGTGGATATTCCTGATGGCAGTGTTGTTAGAAGTGCTGCCAATTTCCTGCTCTCAAGTTGCACAGGAGCAGAGCCACACGGTCTGTGTCCTTCTGGGCTGCCGTCTTTCTCTGTACTGTTGTATATGTTAGCAGCTACTTTTATTGCTCAAGTACCAGGTTCTGTGCTTCATTCTTAATGCGTCAAATGTGGCTTCTGTGTAGCAAGTTCCTGGATGCAGCTCTACTCATTCTTTTTCTTGCTACCCACTCCCTTGATGCAGTTTTAAGTGACCCTCCGAGCCAGGACAAGGGAGAAGAGCGTCATCTTATTTATTTATTTATTTATTTAACATCCTGGTGACTTTTCCTCTTCCCAGTACCCCTCACACGGTTCTTCCCTCTATCCCTCCTCTGCTTATTCTCTGTGAGGGTCGGGGACACCCCCCCCCATCCTTTTAACATGGCACTTCAAGTCTCTGCAGGACTAGGTGCATCCTCTCACACTGATGCCAGACAAGGCAGGCCAGTTGGGGAAACAGGTTCCGTAGACAGGCAACAGCTTTAGGGACAGCCCTGCTCCAGTTGTTGGGGGACCCACTTGAAGACTGAGCTGTACATCTGCTGCATATGTGCTGGGGGCCTAGGTCCAGCCCTGTATGGAGAAAAGCATCAGCTTTGTCAGTGGATGTGATAGCTAAAGATTGTGTGGACAGATGGAACAGGAGTTCAGTTGAGATGGGCTGCTCCAGGTGCAGCTGTCTGAGGCACTGGACCTCTGTGCTCATGGGTGTCTGTCTTGCTGTGTAGATAGTCTGCACAGATAACTTGGATAAAGTTAAAAATATTGTCAGATGTTAATATTAGAACATTGTTTATAATGGGACTGTACTTATATAGTGAGTAAATCAAATTTAAAACTTCAACTTCCCTGGCATAATGTCAGTGGTTTAGAACTCAATAATGAGGCACCATGCCAGATACCACAAAGTATTCACAAGCATTAATTTTTGAGACATGGTCTCATTGTATAGCCCAGGCTGGGCAAGAAGTCATGATACTATGGCCCCAGCTTTTTCCTTACTTGCTTTTTATAACTATCAATATGGGGGATAGCAAATTAGAGAATGTATTTTATTTTATTGTATTGAAAACCACTGTCCTTTTTAGTGTCAGCTAAGAGTTATCTTAATACTGTGTTCATGAACTCTTTCTTAGCTGACTTTTATGTACATTTCAAACCATTGAGCAAAGGAACATTTTTTAAAGCTTTGACATAAAAATACTAAGTGTAGAGGCTTGTGACTTATATGTGAAGATGATGCTGTGGAGAGGCTGGCTTGTCTTCAGTTATCACTCAGGAGCTGTCCTGTGCATCAGTAAGGAGTCTGCAGACAGCCAGTGCTTCCTTAGACAGCGTTCACCATGGGAAGAAACAAGTGGGTGGCTGCAATGACTTGGACATGAGCGGAATCCTAATGTGCTCTGTGAGAACGCTCTTGTATTAGTAAGTCGTGAGTGATGTGGTTGCACTGTTTCCAGATGGCCTTCCCCTTCAGCCTGTGTGCACAGACAGTGTCTGAAAAAATGAGCCAACAAACCAGCTCTCTTTATGTGGTTTCAAATTACATAGAATAAGTATTCTGTCTCGAATAAATAAGTAAACATGAGTTATATTTAGATGTCATTAGGAGTCTCGAAACAGAAGGGATAATACAAATTTAAAAGAGCACGCCTGTCACTAATGTGGCCCCATGAATAATTCTGCTGTGGTTGGGTTGAGCTTTATAAGAGTTCAAAAATTTATAAGGTGAAATGGGAGAGAAGAGTGCTTACCTGTGTCACCTTGGCATACTGCTACACTGGGTTTAATTTTGAATAAGCAAATGTTTTTTTGTGATGGGCCAGTTGAGGTAATGAGTACAAAGCAAGGAAGCTGGGTCCATTACTCTGCTCACAGCAGTGACTCAAATGTTTCCAGGTCATGGTTCGCAGAATAGGTATTTTTTAATTAGTTATTTATTTCGAGACAGATTTCTCTGAGTAGCCCTGACTGTCCTGGAAATCATTCTTTAGACCAGTCTTGTCTTGAGCTCAGAGATCTGTCTGCCTCTGCCTCCCAGTGCTGGGATTAAAGGTGTGCACTACCCCACCTGGCTAGAATAAATATTTTCAATTACCACAGCCAAGCAATTTCAGTGATTTCTTGGTTCATTCTTTTTGTTATATAAAACCAACTTAAAATTGGCAATAATTTGCATTTTGTTCTTTGAATCTTCTCTAGGCTGAGGTACAAGTCAGAGGATGGCTTTTGCATTTATGTTTTACTTCTAGGGATCTTACTGTGAAGAAATATAAAATTTCAAGGAAGACTGTTCTCTGTAATTGACTTTATTTTTATGAGCTTCAACTCAGTTAAGAAAATGTCCTGCTTGGTCTGATGATGTGGGTGGTGGCAGCATGTATCTAAAATGCTGAATGAAAAATCAGTTTGTGATTTCCAAATGTTAGGGCCATCTGGATTTTTTAAAACAAAAAACAGTTTTAAAAATGTATCCTTAAAATGCAATTTATAATCTCTCATAAATGAGTTTATTCAGATCTAGCAAATCAAAGTAGTTGGGTGGTGTCTACAGGACTGATGTTGAATGTGTTTGGAATTAAATACTTATTAAACTACTTGGCTCAATGTTTTATCCATATCCTTTTGTAAAGATATTGTGTTATATGTATCCAAATTGCAAGTTTTGATACAAACATTAATGTATACGTAATTTTAAAAGTCTTTTATTTGGTTTGTTTTTAATTTTGTCTTTTTTTTTTCTTTCAGAGAGCACAAACATGTCAACAGAGACTAGATAGGGAAATTTACAACTTTCTCAAAATGATTAAGGAGTGTGATGTGGCCAAAGGTAAGAGGGTTGGGGAGAAAGAGAGGGAGAGAGGGAGAGAGGAGAGTGCATGGATGACCCTTGACGGACCTCTGTTGGGCTTTGTGACATTGTGCTTCTGTGGGGGTATGGGCACAGTGCTTGTTTATTTGTGCCATACTGTGTGTTTGGCGGACAGTGGACAAGGTGTAGGGGTCAGTTCTTTCCTTTCATCATGGGAGTCTGGGGGAGTGGCACAGGTTGTCAGGCTTGGCAGCAGATGCAGATACCTTATCCACTGAGCCACTAACTCTTGGGCCTTCTCACAAGCTCCCAAGTCAGGTTGTGATAACATTGCTTTGAAAATATTAGACTGATGCTGCCTTTTGCTGTCTGTGAGCATGCTCCTCCTGCCCATTCTACTATGCCTTGTGGAGCCAGTCTTCAAGGTAGAAACCTGCATTCACTTGGATCTTGGATGGCTTCAGCAAATGGAGGGCTTCTCAAGGCATAGGTGCAGATGATAAGAGAAGTAGGCTAGGGCTTTGTCTTTGCTCCCTGTGTAACAGGACAAAATGTGTTTGCATCTTGGTGAGTGCACAGCCCCATCACACTACCAAATGAGGGTAGGGAGACTTATCCTTGAGCCAGGAGAGCACTAACATTTGAAAGCAGTGCTCTCCTTGAACAAAGAGGGTTTATCAGGAGACCCACGTGCTCCTATAGTGCACGTGTAGGGCTGGGCACATTCCTGAGCATGCTCTGTTTAGGTTGATATTTCTGTTTTACATGTTCGGGGCAGAAAGAAAGTTGGCAGATTCAGTTCTGCTGTGGGCAGAGAATTTAGCTTTATGAGCAAAGTTTTCTCCAGATCCCTCTCCCTCTCTCCCTCTCCCTCTCTCCCTCTCCCCCTCCCCTTCCCTCTCCCCTTCCCCCTCTCCTTCTCTCTCTCTCTCTCTCTCTCTCTCTCTCTCTCTCTCTCTCTCTCTCTCTCTCTTCTTTCTCTCTCTTCCATCTCCTCTCCCTCTCCATCTCCCTCTCTCTCTCTCTCTCTCTCTCTCTCTCACCCCACACATACTCTCTCTCCCTCTCTCTCTCACACACCACACACACACACCCCACACACACAGACACCTACAGTCTTGTGGTTATGTCTTTTCATGTAAGTTTCTTCAAAGAGCCTTAGCTGAAATAAAAGAAAACAACAGCTTTATAGGCATATTACCAGTCTTTTCAGTCTTTTAAAGGGTTAGCAGCGGCTGGGTGGTGGTGGCACACACCTTTAATCCCAGCACTTGGGAGGCAGAGGCAGGCAGATTTCTGAGTTCGAGGCCAGCCTGGTCTACAGAGTGAGTTCCAGGACAGCCAGGGCTATACAGAGAAACCCTGTCTCAAAAAAAGCAAAAACAAACAAACAAAAAAAAAAGGAGTAGCAGCTTTACCTTATAAGAGTAGGAGCCTGCCTTGCCTAGTGGCTAGCACACCTGTTGGGCATGGCCTAGCAGTGCTGTTGACTCCTCAACCTGCCCCATGACCCAGGCTGTCTATGGCACCACCCCTTCCCTCCCTGGGGAGCTTGGTCTTACTGTCTTCTCCATTCCCAGTATGCCAGCTTCTGCTCTGTTGGTTCACACAGCCTTCCTCACTCTGTGAGTGCTGTCTCCCAGCCTTTGAGCTTGTTCATACATGAAATCCATCTTTCTCCCTCCTTCCCTCTGCCCCTTTCTTCCCCTCCCCCTCCTTTCTACCATTTTGCCCTCTCCCTCTGCCCTCGCCCTTTCTCTGGTAAGGAAACAGATGACCTACTGCTTCTCTAGCTTATACATTGCACTGCATCTCTCTAGGGGTTGGGGAGAAAGGAGTGTGTCAGAGATAGAGGTGGTTCAAGTCACTAAGATGTTTTAGAAGCAACCAAAATAGGGAAGAAGACAGGGAAACTGTGTGGTTTGCATTCTGCTGCAGAGATTCCACAGTTAATGCCTGTAGCTTTTTATATCACACTCTTACCCCCTGGATTCACTGCTTTATTTGAAAAATTGATTACATGTATTTTGTGTTTATATATATGTGTGTATATATATGTGTGTCTTTATTTTGCCCTTAGTTGTTACAACCTTCTTCCTTCTTAATTTTTTTCCCTTGATTCATAGATCTTAAGCATACAAGGCAAGTACTCAGGCAGCTGAGCCACACCCCAGGTCCTAGCATCTACATCTGAAGATGTAGTTCCACCCTCTTCTGACTTGCCTTGTTCTGCATATGATGCTCTCCAGCTGTCTTCTTTTCTGCCTCGATTGCTGGTGCAAAGCCTACTGTGTCTTTGATGCTGTTGTAGTTTTATTTTGTCGGTAGGTTTGAATTTTTTTCCCCTGTATGTAGCTTGCTTGAGTCTCTGTTTCCTAGCTTACAAGTTTAGTAATAATCTTTTTTTTAATTTAGAGAGCTTTAAAACGATTTTCTCTTCAAAGTCTTGCTCTTTTTTCCTCTTCCACTGGAAGGGAGACATGACAGATATGTATGGAACTTTCTGTGTTATCCTCAGCTCTTAGTGTAAGTCCAGACTCAGTGGTGTCACAGTCAGGTGCCAGGCGACTGCTACATCGTTGCCGAGGCAACCAAGATAACACTTCCACAATTCACCTGGCTACCTCACCTGCACCTGGGAAAAAGAGCCACGTTGTTGTCATCGATGGTACAAATAGGAGAAGCTTCCCCAACCTCGCTCTCTTCCTCCCCCCATCTTCTCCCCCCCCCCCCGCCTCCACCCTGAATAAACCCCCTCCTATGGAACCGGTCTGTCTTGTGCTGTCTGTCTAAGCTACGCGCCATAATCTTATACTTAGTTTTTCTGAAAATTTCCAAGTTTTCATGTTGGAGTCTGCTGTCCTGCTTCATTGCTGCCTCTTTGTGTGGGGATCAGATCCTGGGCTTTGCTGTGCTAAGTGAGGCCCCGGTGAGCCAGACAAGACTCTGATGGGCTAAGCAAGGCCCCGGTGGGCCAAGCGAGGCTCCTTTGGGCCAAGCGAGGCTCCTGTGGGCTACTTCCTGCCCCTGTTATGTTGCATCTGGTGATTTATTTTTAAAGAATCATTTTCTAGTTCATTTCTCTCGCTTTTATCTTCTTTTGTATTTAATCCCTTGACTTTGTAGTCTTTAGTCTTAATGCCTTTCTGACTCCAGAAATTGTAGGTGGTAGTTTTAAAATTTGTTTTGTAAGCCTAAAAGATGGCTCAGCGGGTAAAGTTCCTTGCCATTAAGCTTGATGGTTTAGTTCAATCCTTAGAACCTGCATGGTGAAAGAAGACAACAGCCTTCCTGTTACTCTTTGACCTCCACATGAGTGCCACGGTATGCACACACCCACTTACATACATGAGAACACACACACGTACACACACACACAAAATAAAATAAATGTAAAAATGTCTTCCCATGGCAACCCAATCTTTCTAATGTGTATACATTTATAATTTTATCTCTACCCATTACACAGATATCAATTTCAAGTTTTCCTTGAAGCACTCCCATAGCTCAGGTTCTGCAGCTAAGTCTTGAGTCTACAGAACAGCCATCCCCATCCCCCTCTGCATTGTATCTTCATCTGACTCCGTAATGGATGTGCTTCTCTCTTCCTGGATGTGAAGTGTCCCTACCCAGCAACTTCTGTGCCTGTGAAGGCTACAGAGTTTCTTCTGTATCCTGGCTGGCGTTTTGAAATTGAGATTTCATAACTAGATGATTCACAGTCTAGGGGTTCTCAGTCATACCGGTTCTCACCTTGAGCAATAAACAAAGTGCCCTTCGTTATTGCTGGACACAAGAGAAACTTTTCCACCTTAACACCTACCCTGCAGTGTGTGTGTTTCCAAGGCTTTATACTCTTGGTTAGGATTTCTATTACTGTGATAAAACACTATAGTCATAAGTATTTTGAGGAGGAAAAGATTTTGCTTATACTTTTACATCGGAGTTCATTTATGGAAGGAATTCAGGACAGAAACTCAAATGGGCTGTTTCAATAATTATTTAATCCCGTCCTTAGGTTTTGTCACAGTCTTTGATATTAAAGTTCCTGGATAAAAGACACATACAACCTTTATATTTACAAATCCTAAAATAGCACAGTAGCTGGGCAGCTATCTACCCTTCGTGCTGAAAGAATCTATTTTCCTATCGATAACTCTGAGTTATTACTTAATAGTTATAAGATTTCATCTGGGCTGCTCTTAACTCTAACTGGCCAGCCCACAGGGCCATGTTCTTATGGCTCACCTAACCCAAGGCATCTTCTCCTTCCTTTTCCTAACTTATAGTGGCTTCCCTCTTCTCCCTTCATGGTTCTCCTCTGACCCAAAACCCACCTAAATCCCACCGATGTCTTTTCTGCCCAACTTTTGGCATCTTTACCCATCAGAAATAATTTGGGAACAGGGCCATAGGGTCTATGTGTAGACTCTAGTTCTTGGGGGCCTGTGCTTAGCATTACAATAGCTAGCAAAAGACCAAACCTCAACACAGGGCAGCAACCTGGAGGCAGGAGCCAATGCAGAGGCCATGATGGGGTGGTGCTTACTGGCTTACACCCCAAGGCTTGCTCAACCTGCTTATTATAGCAAACAGGACTACCAGCCCAGGAATGGCACCAGCCACAATGGGCTGGGCCCTTCCGTATCAATTACTAATTAAGAAAATTCCCTACAGCCGTGCCTATAGGCCAGTCTAATGGAGTACGTTTCTTAGTGGATGTTCTCTCTTCTGAAATGGTTCTAGCCTGTGTTGGGTTGACATAAAAACTAGCCAACATAGAAGGAGTGCATTAGAGTGCCCTCATGTCTGTCAGTCTCCAGGTTCCTGTTCTTTCTGACACCTACCTCTGTCCTTACCCTGCTCACTGTGGCCTGCCTATCAGCCTTGCCTTTTCTCACCTCACCTAGTCCTGCTCTCCTTCGGAACTGCTGCAGTGATGTCACTGTTCCTTCCGGTCGGCATCTTCATGGTATGGTGGGCTAAACTGCCTTTTGTCAACCTAATTTTAGAACTCCAAACAAGGTACAACTGATGGATAACACAAGTTTCCAGCCTGCAATTTATAGGTTGTATCATTTTCTGTCAGCTCTTTTGTTTTTTGTGTTCAGCCCTACTTTCTTTCTGTCTTTCATCTCAAAAACTGCATCGTCAGTTCACACAGTTTCCTGAGCCTATACCCTGCACCTATAGTCACTTTTCCTTTCTCTGCCTGTCTGATGCCATTCCCCACCCTCCCACCTCCTACACAGCACTTCCCCTCCCCCAGTCAGCCCATCCTTTATTCTTATGTTCACCTTCACCGATGCTGTCTTTCCCACAAAATCCTACAGTGTTTCCCTGTGTGTCTCAGAGATGTCTTTACAAATCCAGCTTTATGCAGCCTTACCTGCAACCTTAGTGCCTGAAGGTTATATGATGAAGTCTGAGTTGACTGACTACATGGCCTTGGTCTACTTACTTTAGTAGTCTCATCTCTCTACAATGTGAACTTTTTCTTGTGTGTCAGGTTTCTTAGCATTAGGTGTGATCACAAGGTGTGAGATAGAATTATTCCTCATCTTTTTATATGTAGTTTCTTCAAACTTTCTGACATCTCTGTTCTTGCTACATGTGTTGCTATAGCCATGTAAGGCTGCTCAGATGGCCCCAGCGGCTCCTCACTACCTGCCGCAGTGTTCTGGTTCCCAAGTGAAAGACACATGCATGCAGCTTTATGTTTTAATATGCCTTAATTCACTCAGTGTCTGGGCCACTTCTGAACCACCGAGAGGCTAACACCTCCCTCCGATATCCCTGAGTTATCACTTATTAAAATCTATAGTCCATCTTTGCTGCCCTAATCAGGGGTCCCCCTGGGGCCTCTCTTCTCTGCCTCTTACATGATTGCTATGCTCTTTCTTCTGTGCCTCGCAGGCCTGCTCCTTACTCCTTTCCTGGCATGGCGGTTCTAAATCCTTCTTCTTTTCTCAGTCCCATTGCCCCCAATCTTAAAGTCCCATCTTTGTCTCCCTGCCCTGCCATTGGCTGTTGGCAACTTTATTTACCAATCAGAACCACCTGGGGGCAGGGACCCTGAGCATCTTACAGGCGGCTTCTTCTGCAATTTTGGGAACCCAATTAACATAATGCAAGCATTAGACCACATCTACAACATGTTTCCAAGTCACTGTGCGTGTTCTCCGTTTGTACCCTGTGACATCGTTATGTAGCTTTGTGTGTCTGTTCCAGCTGTCAGTGGCTCTACGCTTTATAGAAAAGACAAATAGAGCAAGGAAAGGCATAGGCCACAAGGGTTGCTGTAGTAAGCTCCGTTATAGAGCTGCTGGAGAGGGAGCTACCAACCTTGTCCAGGCTGGCTTTTAAACAGCAGGGTTGAGGAAGGAGGCCAGCAGGTGAGGCAGTGTGCCTTATAACCAAATGACTTAATGTGTTCTCCTGCCAAAGTCTGTAGCAATCAGGAGAACACCATGTGACAGCTTTCAAATGTGGAACAGCCTCACACACTGACCACCATCCTCACAACCTTCCCCCACTTTATCCTCTGTGGCTCAGGCCTTACAGGAAGCCTCGCTGGCCTGCCTACAGGTGGGGCCCTCTCCATCATGGCTCTGCCCTAATTACTGTCTATTTCAAGTCTTTTCTTCTGAAGACATCAGTCAGGAGTGATGGAAGCCAATCAGCTTTTGAGGGAGTATCTATTCACTTGGATTAAAATGAATATTATTGTTTCATTTAACTCCTATTTGTAAATAAAGATCTGCTGGCTAGCTGCTGACCCATGCTTTTCTAGGGTCTCCTTGAAAAGCAACAGCTTCAAAAAAGACTAAATAAACAGGATGCATTCATTTTCTTTCTCATCGTAGATTTTTCTCCATTTGTTCTAAAGTCTTCAAGGGGCTTCTTCCCCTTTCTAGATAGAAGTTATATGAAGGTAAAACTCTCTATCATTCTCTAGAACTGTCTTTTCTCTAGAACTTTCTTTGTGCATTAGAATAAGATATTATAGCCGGGCGGTGGTGGCGCACGCCTTTAATCCCAGCACTTGGGAGGCAGAGGCAGGTGGATTTCTGAGTTCGAGGCCAGCCTGGTCTACAAAGTGAGTTCCAGGACAGCCAGGGCTACACAGAGAAACCCTGTCTCGAAAAACCAAAAAAAAAAAAAAAATTAAGAATAAGATATTATTTCTATAACTCACAAGAACATATTCTGATCATGGTTTTCCCTACTTAGACCCTTCTTAGACACCTCCGAACCTCCTCCCACCCAAGAAAACAGACAAACAAACAAACCAGAATATAAGAGGAACAGAAAAGCAGAAGAAACATGCCCCTCTTAAACCTCAGTCTCAGCACCTGACGTGGTGCCTTCTGTATGGTTGCTGCCCAGTAAGTGGTACCTGAGATGTTAACCAGCTCTCTGGAGCCACCTGCCCTCACTGTCTTCTCTCAGTGTTGTAGATGCGGTATTGCATCCAGCTCGCATTTAACAAAAGTGGTGTTCCTGTTCTTTAAGATTCAAGTCAGTCCTTCCTCTCCCTCACCGTGGCTTTCTCTAATCCATCATGGCTTCCTTCACTGGAGAGCTAGCATGTTTAAAGAAGATTTTATTTGTTTGCTGTCTGATACCTTTTTATTATTTAACTTGCTGAGTACTGCACTTTGAGCTATATATCTTATATTCTTTAGTGCAGTTAATGTCAATTACATACAGATAGCATACAGATAGCAATGCACACAGCACTCTGATGTATATACTTAGTGATGATTTTAAACTAACGTCTTAACTTGAACCAGTAGGTAAATTTATACTTTTGGGCCATGGATACTGTCATTATTGTGGTTTTTTTTTTTTTTCAAGTTACAACTTTATATAGACATAAAGAGAAGGGTTTTTTTTTTTTTTTTTTTTTTTGTTTTTTTTTGTACATATAATTTTTTCCACTTTCAGGAAAGAATACTGTTTTTCTGAGGAGTTCATGTGATTCTAATCTGATAGTAAAGACAGATTGAAAAATTACTTTTCTGTTCTCTCTCTCTCTTACCCCTGTGTGTGTGTGTGTTGTCTGTGTGTGTAGACCTGGAGTTCACCAAGTAGCTTACAGTTTATATGGATAGCAGAGTGGACTGACAATGAATGGGTGAGTATTGCCCTGAAAAACATGGAGATCTTTGAGGAAGGCCTTATACGAGGGTGGCACTGAGCTAGGGCTGGAAATGCAATGTATGCATTTTCCCAGTAGAGAAAATTGTGACTGTTATGACATGTGATACCTAGAGAGTATTATCTCAGTCAAAGGTTTGGAAGAAACAAAGTAAAAGGTGTTCTAGGTAAATTAGTATTTCTAAGAAAACAGCCTGGCTCACAGCGATGGAAATAGTGTCTTCAGCATCACAGAGGTGCAGGGACTCAGCATCACAGAGGTACAGGGACTCAGCATTACAGAGGTGCAGGGACTCAGCATTACAGAGGTGCAGGACTCAGCATCACAGAGGTGCAGGGACTCAGCATACAGAGGTGCAGGGACTCAGTATCACAGAGGTGCAGGGACTCAGCATCACAGAGGTGCAGGGACTCAGCATCACAGAGGTGCAGGGACTCAGCATCACAGAGGTACAGGGACTCAGCATCACAGAGGTACAGGGACTCAGCATCACAGAGGTACAGGGACTCAGCATCACAGAGGTGCAGGGACTCAGCATCACAGAGGTGCAGGGACTCAACATTACAGAGGTGCAGGGACTCAGCATTACAGAGGTGCAGGGACTCAGCATTACAGAGGTGCAGGGACTCAGCATCACAGAGGTGCAGGGACTCAGCATCACAGAGGTGCAGGGACTCAGATCACAGAGGTGCAGGGACTCAGCATCACAGAGGTACAGGGACTCAGTATTACAGAGGTGCAGGGACTCAGCATCACAGAGGTGCAGGGACTCAGCATCACAGAGGTGCAGGGACTCAGCATCACAGAGGTGCAGGGACTCAGCATCACAGAGGTGCAGGGACTCAGCATCACAGAGGTGCAGGGACTCAGCATCACAGAGGTGCAGGGACTCAGCATCACAGAGGTGCAGGGACTCAGCATCACAGAGGTGCAGGGACTCAGCATCACAGAGGTGCAGGGACTCAGCATCACAGAGGTGCAGGGACTCAGCATCACAGAGGTGCAGGGACTCAGCATCACAGAGGTGCAGGGACTCAGCATCACAGAGGTGCAGGGACTCAGCATCACAGAGGTGCAGGGACTCAGCATTACAGAGGTGCAGGGACTCAGCATTACAGAGGTGCAGGGACTCAGCATCACAGAGGTGCAGGGACTCAGCATCACAGAGGTGCAGGACTCAGCATCACAGAGGTGCAGGGACTCAGTATCACAGAGGTGCAGGGACTCAGCATCACAGAGGTGCAGGGACTCAGCATTACAGAGGTGCAGGGACTCAGCATCACAGAGGTGCAGGGACTCAGCATCACAGAGGTGCAGGGACTCAGCATCACAGAGGTGCAGGGACTCAGCATCACAGAGGTGCAGGGACTCAGCATCACAGAGGTGCAGGGACTCAGCATCACAGAGGTGCAGGGACTCAGCATCACAGAGGTGCAGGGACTCAGCATCACAGAGGTGCAGGGACTCAGCATCACAGAGGTGCAGGGACTCAGCATCACAGAGGTGCAGGGACTCAGCATCACAGAGGTGCAGGGACTCAGCATCACAGAGGTGCAGGGACTCAGTATCACAGAGGTGCAGGGACTCAGCATCACAGAGGTGCAGGGACTCAGCATCACAGAGGTGCAGGAACTTGCTCTAGATAGAAGGTTGCTTAAATTGAGGTTTAATTTGCTATATAGACAAAAGAAACAAGTTCTTGCTCATAGTTTTAAAGCATACCCAGTTAAAGATTGTACAGTATAACCATGAAAAATGACACACTGAGCTTTTTACAGACCTCTAAAGTTAGCCTTTTTCCAGTATGATCTTCTAGCAGCTTTTATGACTTTGAAAATATTTTCAGTGCAAAAATAATTTTATCCTCAAAGTTAGCAATAATATTCTGATAGGATAGTCAAATAAGGTAACATAGTGACCAAGTTGCATTTATGCTGGCCACTTAGTTCCAAACACAAACAGTCTAACACATATTATTAGTGATTCTTAGTTGCTCACCTTTCTGAAAGTTCCTGGTTCTTTCTGTATGTGTAACAGTATGTAAACATGATTGTCAACACAGCCAGCCTGTGGGAGCTGGGCTTGTGGACTTGTTAGGTAGATCATAAGCCAGGGGTCCTCAGGTCTTAAAGCAAACTGCCACAAAAATTAAGGTCTATCTCAAGACCTTGTTTTAATAGTAGATTGCCAGAGAAATGAAGTTGTGTGTGTGTGTGTGTGTGTGTGTGTGTGTGTGTGTGTGTGTATGTGCCTGAGAATTGAACAGAGAGCACCCACATGCTTGTTACATTTTTTGCTCTCACCTATGCTCCTAGACTCTGAAATCCATGACTAGTAAGTACTCTGAGGGTAGTTGTGTGCATGCATTTTTTGTGTTTGTGTTTGTGTGTGTGTTTAAAAAGCTTGTAGAATGAGTTTGCTTAAGCACATTTAAGTATTTCTTACATGTTTGGGCACTTAATATTTGTTTTGTATTAATCTAGGATCTATATCAGAATTATACAGCCTAGGTTTTATTGGGGATGATTAAATGTGTGATGGTATTTACTTTAAAAAAGATCCATGAAAAAAAAAAAAAAAAAAAAAAAGATCCATGATTTCATCTTAATGTCATTTGTCACAAAAGTGGAAAATTACTAGATTCCCCAGAACATTTATGGAAGACAAAGGCTGAGTCTGTTTCTCTCGCATGTCTCACAGTTGTGTGTGACATCTGTTACGTTTCTGTTGCTGGAGTACCAGACATCCAGTATGTGCTACTTTCTTAGCCATTTGACAAGCAAGTGGAGAATAAATCTTGACGGTGTGTATCAAAGAGTGAAATAGAAAGAAAACGTATGCAAAGCCATGTATTTCAGAGTCTAGCAGCCTTCAGTCGCATGTGTGTGTGTGTGTGTGTGTGTCAGGGTGCGGCCCCCTGGGACTGCTGGAAAGTGGGAGGGAAGAGATGCTCCTGGCCCGTGTGTCTGCGTTAAAGAAGACGACTTATCCTTTCTTTACTCATCGTTTTTCTTTTGTTGTTTACTTTTATCTTAGAATTTTTGATAAATATTTTTCCTAAATAAGATCCTTTTCCTTAAATTTCATCAATGTAGACAATTTTGGAATGTTTGAAGCAAGACGGAGAAACGTGGTATTTAGAGTTTATCATCGAGTGACGACTGTAAACACTTGCACACATTTCCTGGTGATTTACCTGAGTTCCTAAACTTCCTTCTCAGAACATTATTTCTTTACAGTTGGTAGTGTTGGTGTCTTAGTGGGCCTACTGCGCACGCCCTGACACTTGGTAAAACAGGCATTTGAGTTGCTTGAGCTGGTTGGCCTATTGGCCTTGCTTATGGTCTCAACAGATTATTTGAAATACAAAGAATGCTGCAGGTTTTCTTTTTCAGTTTTATTCTCATGAAATGTTATCTTAAATATTAAGAATTTTTTTGGCTAGAAGAATAAATTTAAATGATCTTAGGGTGTAAGTAACAAAAAGCCAAACATTTCTTTTGCATCAGTGTAGACAGGGTGTTCACAACATTTTACTTATTTTTAAGTGGTAAATGTCTGTTTTCAGTTTTCTCTTGTGGGCATTGTTTTTGCTTTTTATTTTTAATAGGTAAATGGTTAAGATTTGTCCTGCCTAACAGAGTCAGGGTCTGGTATTGCCATTTCCTCCTCTGTCCCTAACTTAAGCACACAGTAGCAGGCAGCGGGCTTCCACTGGAGATTGAAAGCACAAATACCCATTTATGGGAAACATTTTTCCAAATAAGAGCTAGAGGAAGTTGAATTAATGCCGCCTTCAGACATGTTAGCCTCTATGTCAACCACAGAATTATTTCTGTCTTGTTTTAGCACTTTGCCAGCCGTGGTGAAAGGAAGGCTGTGTTGTGAGTGGTGCTCTCTGCCTGTGGGCTGCTCCTTTAGCATAGTCACAGCACTGCCTGGTTCCTGGGGCCCTCAAAGCCTAGCTCTGTCCTTTTCTGACTGACTGATTAGCAGGTGTTGGCTCTGTTTCACAGCAAGGAGCGGGCTTGTGGCCCAGTAGAGTGCTTTGATGGTTTTACTTTGACATCAGAGATCCACTCACTGCATATACCCATTTCTGTTTGTTTATAGATATGCTTCCATCATTTCTTCAGAAAGCTGACATTGTCTCCAAAGCGTCTAGAGAGACTTGTGTGGCGTTGAGTGACTGTCTTAATCTCTTCACTAAACAGGAAGGGGTAGGTCATCCAGAGTTGAATTTTTAAAAGCAATTGCTTGAGTATCACATGTCTAATTAGCTGGTAAGCCATTGTGTTTAAGCTGTTCAAAAGTAGTACTAAATTAGTATTATCAAAGGAAATGAAAACTTCATTTTCCATCAGAATTCAGAATGGCCTCACTCTTGTTCAGCTGGGGTGATTGTGAAATAACCCATGCTTACATCCTCGGGATGTATTATTGATGTAGTTAGGGTGATTGTGAAATAACCCATGCTTACATCCTCGGGATGTATTATTGATGCAGCCATATTTAACAAAACGTAACAGAGGGATGGGAGTGTATTCTGCTACAAACCTGCATGTCACCGTTGCAGAAGGCCTTGCCCCTAGAAAGCAGGGTACTGTTAGATTGCCTCTGTGAGCTGAGCACCATGAGGAGCTTCCCTCTGCTGCTTTCCTGGTCAGAGCTTTACTTTCTCAATTAAGATATCTAATTTATTTTTGTTATAATTTTATTTATAATTTTTGATTAGGAATTGGGTTTGATAAGGTGAGAAACATACAACTGGTTTTATGTTTCTTTTTTATGCAGATATTGCCTACTTGTTCTCTCATGAGTGGGAGCTTTGCAAAGTCATGCATAAGTTTTAAAATTCTGCCTTTGTATGTGAATCACAACATATAAGTTTATGTAGAAGAAAAGAAAACTTTAGTATGAATTCATTGAGAACAGTCTTTAAAAGAATTCTCTCAGAGCCACAGGAAACCTTAACTGTGCACTGAGCATTTCATTTATTTCTTAGCTTCTTTTTCAGAGAGGCTCCTGCACTGTACCCCTGCTTTTTTTTTTTTCAAATTCATGCTCTTCCTGCCTCGACCTCCACACTGCTGTGATTACAGATGCACACTAGCTGTACAGGTGCTTTGCTATAGACATAGGCGTGTTTTTCTTTCCACAATATCAGAGTTTATTAAATAATAGTGTTAATAGGGCTGGCAGATAGTTCAGTGGTTAAAAGTGCCTGCTTTTACAAAGGATCCAAGTCAGGTTCTCAAGCACCCAGTTGCTTGGCTCATACCTGTTTGTCACTCTGGCTCTAGGAGATCTAGGCTCTGGGCCTACGCTTGTGTGCACATCTCCACTCTGTTCCACCATGTGGGCACACACATAATTTAAAATAATTAAAAATACTTTACAATCTCTGATAAAAGTACATTTATAAACTAAGTTTTTTTTTTTGTTATAATTCACCATATACTTCTGAGTTTGCTTGATAAACTGGTTATTTGCAGTCTATTCCAATCTTAACTCTAAAGATCAGGCATGTACTTCAGGTAAGAACTGCAGGATGCTGAATGGTGAGGGAAGGATTAAACAGGCTGCAGAGGACCTAGGGAGGCAGAACCAGAGAGATGGCATAGACACCGAGACCAAGGCAGCTTGTTAGGTAAGGCACCAAGGATGTTGGTCAAAGGTTTGGGATGATGATGGGAGAGCCTCTTCAAGGCAGGGCCAACTTAAGGTGCAGGTCCAAGTCCAGATCAACTGCAATGTCAATGGTCTGTGTGAAGTGAGGAGTGTACTGAACTGACTCAGAGACAAGGTTGCAAGCTCACTGCTGGTTGATACCATGTTCCTGAGGGTTCTACATCAGGTGGGCGCCGCCACAGCACAGTGCAAAGTGTCCTTCCTGATGGTGGGGAGTTCCAGCCTCCTGTTGTGTAGTGTGTTTCTGGACTGGGTTTTCTGATGTAGCTTTGGTATGTCCACGTGCCAGTGTTTTTCTTTGCTCAGTTTATAGGTAATGTTTTACTTGGCATGCATAAGCTAGCTTTTGGTCTGTGCATGCTTTGTCCTGTACAGATGATAGTTTTTTGCCTGCGCAGACCAGATAAAGTCATTCTGCATTAGCACTTCCACCCCAAGTGGGGCAAATGGTGTTGCATAAAATGGAGTCACGCAGGGTAAGGCACAGCCTAGAGCAAGCATGACCAGCTTGTTCTCCTCAACCTTCCCACCATTTCATCTTTTAATGATTAAATGCCAGTTTTTCTAAAAACATTCCTTCTTAGCATTTCAGATTTTGGCAGTTGACATAATTTCATGTGCTAGTTTGTTTAAATGAGGGATGATATAGTGTTCTAAGTAAATCTGAATTGAGATCATAACTTAGGATCCAAATTATATTGCTGGCTTCATATGGTACTTAGCACTCTAAGTCCAAGTCTCTCATTTCTTATGTAGTACCTAATGAGTGTATGTATACCTTTTTGTTCAAGGGAGGTATCATTTTAAGGCTAAACGGGAGTTAAGTTGGTATGTGTTTAATTTCTGGAAAAATACATGTTTTAATTTTTAAATTATCTGCTTAATAAAGCAGTGTATAACTCACCTTTTACTGAAACAGTGTAGATAGACTAAAGTGTTGGCTTAGTGGAAGACTGTTAAATCTTGTAGCCTCTAAAATTTGCCAGGAAGATGATGTGCAGTAGTATAAACAGAATGCCCCCGTGCCTGGTGCCACAGAGCTCTGACCGAAAACTGGCAGGATTAATCTTAATTAATTAACCCTGTGGTCCCTTCTCTATGGTGTCCTAGGGTTGTCTCTTTGCACTAGTGATTACTTTTCAGAAAATACTCACGGGATTGTGTTAAAGAGATCAGTCCTAGTAACACCTTTAAATTCTTATTTGCTCTTTGGCGTTTATAACAGCTGTTTGCTTTCATCTAACGTAGAGTACTGACCCTTCTGATTTAGTTGGTCTAATCATGGTTTATTTACAAAGAAAGCAGAGTATCAGACTTGGTCCAGCCATATCCATGATAGAGAGCACTGACTTGCTATGGAAACTAAGACAGATTTTCAGTGCTTGTAGGCTTTTGTGAGTGAGTCTCGTGCCTTCTGATTCTGTAATTTGTGGGTGTTTTTCCTTTTTGGGGACATGCTCTCATATGACCTAAATAGCTGGAGCTTTCATTATAAACCATACATAAATGAAGTATTATTGTGAGAAGATTTTAAATTCTTAAAAGAAAAAGCAACTTAACTCATTGAGAAAACTATAGTATTCTGAACTAAGCTGAAAAATCTTTGTGTGTGTGTGTGTGTGTGTGTGTGTGTGTGTGGTGATGGTGGTGGAGGGGCATGTGGAGGCCTGAGGAGAACTTAGGCTGTTGTTCTCTGACATCACCCACTTTGTTGTTTGAACAGGGCTGTCATTGGCCTGAAATTCACCAAGTAGTCTAGGCTGGCTGGCAAGCTCCAAGGATCTACCTATCTCCTATGACCTCTAGAATTACAAGTGTGAGCCATGTTGCCTAGCTTTTTTTACTTGGGTTCTGGGGCTCAAAGTCAGATTCTTTTGCATGTAAGGCAAGTACTTCACTGACTAAGGTAGTACCCTAATCCTTTTGTGGATCTTTAAAAGGGAAAGAAAGCTACAGGAACACATGGAGATATAGCAATGCTGTTTTGTTTTTCTTTAACCTATTCTGAGACTTTATCAAAAAGCTAGAAATTTGTTTCATAAATTATCTATTTCTATGTTTTTCTCATCAGAGTATGGTTCTGGAAGTATTACAGTGAAACATGGGGCCTATCATTGGCATTCTTCTTATATTATGCTCCTGAGTGCTTAGTCAAAGCAGTTTTTCAAAATCAGGAACCTGCCTGTTTGAAGTTGCTAGAAGTTCACTTATAAACATCACTTCATGTTAAGCCTCCTGCAGCTGAGGATCCTGACCCCGATATATGGCTAGGTGATGGTGCAATGGAAAGATGTAGATCCTGGGCTGAGCCATCCGAAAGGTTAGAATTTGTGCTGCTCCTTCGGATAGAACACTGATACTGTTGAAGAGAAATCGTGATTGTGTGGGCTTGCCACTCTACCAAGGCATGGCCTCTGATGTTCATTTAACTTCCTGTGCTTTCCAGTAGTGCTTCAGTCATTGTGGGTCCCTCGGCTTGTGTTTGCTGATGTTGACAGCTCCAGCTCCTTCTCCTTCAGCCATCTCCTCTCATAGGAAGTCAGCGCACATTCTCAGTCTCTCCTGTGCCCTCACCCCAGTGTGTGTGTGTGTGTGTGTGTGTGTGTGTGTGCACGAGCTCTCCCTTTTCTTCTTGCATAGGAAGCTCCCACCTCTTATCCTGCTTCTAAGAGGTTCTTTTCTTTCTCATCTTTACTTACTTGTAGCCGTGGTTGTGTGTGTACACCTCTTTCCAGTTTGATTCCTGAAACCATGGTACCAATGAAGGAAACCATGTTCCTTCATTCCACCAGTCCACAGAAGTGGGTCTTACCAGTGCTCCACGTTGTTACAGAGAGGCTGATTGGGATGAGTCTAGCTGGCATCAAACTCACGTGTAGCCAAGGCTACCCTTGAACTCTTGACCGTCCTACTTCTGTCTTCCTAGTGCTGGGATTACAGATGTGTACAATAAACCTGGCTAGAGGACACTTCTGAATTATCTGTTTGCTTTCTGAAGGACTTGACCTTTGGCTGGGCCGTCCATGGTGCTTCTCTCCTGTCCTCTGTGGCTGCTCTGTCCCTTGCTTATCTACCTGCTGAAGCGTTGCTTCTCCTACCGTCAGTGCCTTAAATATTAGTAGTTAACGCGGGTGGTCTCCCTGGACTGGTAGTACCTACTCCTTCACTACAAATACACAATTATTTACATACGACCTTAGACATTTCCTGAGCTCTGAGTCAGTATGCCAGCTGCTTTTTGAACACTTTGTATGTTTCTGTAAGAGGTATTTCAAAAGCAGTTTTGTCTAAAATTGAATTCTCCAATTCATAGAGTTACCACTGAAGTTGAGACCATGGGAATTATCTCTAACTGACCTTTTTCCTTACCCCAGTTTTGACTAAATTCTGTCAGTCTGACATCATTTCCCACAGTCCCTTTTTCTCCATCCCAACACACATTCTCCCTGGCTGCTCTGGTAAAGTTCCCAGGATAGCTCTAAGGAGGAGTGTGGTGTCCTAATCCCAGGTTCCACCCTTCAAAACTAGGTTAGGTGCTCCTCCTGTCCCGGCCTTGTGTTACCACATTGTGTCATTACATACAGCACAGCAGAGTTCTTTAAAGGCAAGGGCTCTTCACTGTGTCTGTAGCACAGGGCTTGGCATGTTGTAGATGGTTAATAGATGTCTTAGTGGATGAACAATGACTGTACAAAAGAAAAAACACAGCCTTGAGTCAGATCAGTCTACATCTAAACTCTGCTTCAGCTATAAGCAAATGTATATACCTGTTTGGGAGTTCCACTTCCAAATCTGAAACCCGAGATTCAAGTGAGCAGTGCAGTGCCCCTCCCCCATTCCAGTGTCCTTGTAAACTGCCTTCTAAAAACAAAGCTCCTTTGTTGTTTATCCCTGCTGTGAGGACCTTCTGTAAGCTGAATTCTTTTTCTAGATCTTTGGGCTTGAAGGGGAAATTTTGTAGCCAGGGCCTCCTCTTCATGGCCAGTGTTCTTAGTTATCAATCTAGAATTTTCAAAGACACTGTGAAACTTTCCAGACATGGATTCCAAGTTTTCTGACTGAGCTGTGTGTGCTCTACAAATAAACTGGCCATAGATCTAAAGGAACACGGGGTACTCTGGGACTTGTTAAATAAACACCAATTTTGTTTATCACAGCCCTGCTCAGTAAAGTACTCTTCTAGGTAGAGAACAGGTGTGTACATTTTAGAAGTTAGTTTCCTTTTGTTTCTCCGCCAGAGCCTCACACTTACCCAGAAGTCTCATTAGCATGTCAGAAGTGTGTTTTTGTCTGGGGGGAAAGTCTGCCCCTGCAGTCCTTGTCTATCCTTCAAGGCTGGTCAGAATGAGACGCCATCTCATTTAAGTGGTCAGTAGAGCAGAATGTTTGCTCAGCTCCAGCTCAGACCCGCTGGGGTGTAAGTATGTAGACTCTCTCTGCTTTAGGAATAGTGAACCCTTCTGTAGCAGCCAAGGCTGCAAGAGCCTTTTGCCTTAGTGAGTTTCCTCAGCAGCAGCGTGCTGGCCGTTTAAAAGTTGTCAAGGAGAGGGCTTGAGCACAAGGCCACTCTAGGACCTTGCAGGAGCCTGTGTGCGCCACTCACGCTACGAGCCAGGATCCCTTACTTCTCCTTGGAGAATCTCAGCTTAGAGGCTGTGGCAGGCTCTCCCGGGCGGCAGTCCCTACCTGAGCTTCCCGGAGCCGACACACAGGGAAGAGGAGGAGGGACTGCGACCATAAGGAAGGGAACCGCCTGCTGTAGGCTGCAGGCCACTGCCCGCCCGCCCGCCCGCTCGCTCGGCTCTACTCGGCCGGCTGGGACTCTGCGGGCGGGTGAGCCCTGGAGGGCGGGTCTGAGGCCGAGCCCAGCGGCCAGGGCTAGGGGCAGCGCCGACCTCTGTGGTCAAGCAGCAGAGTACTGGGCCACCGGCCGCGCCTCTGCTCGTCCTCAACCACTGCTGGGAAGGCGGGCGCAGCTGCCGGACCAGGGGCGGGCCGCAGAGGTGACTTAGGGAGACCTTGCGGTACTGCCCTGGGTCGTGCCTCAAGGATCAGATCGTCTGGAAGGGAGGAGAGCAGGCCGAAAACATCTGTGCTGAAGCTTGCCGAGGAGCTGGTGTGCAGCGCACCAGCCTGGGTCTTCAACACTCAGCCTAGGTGGGTGGGTTTGTGTGCTTGTTCAGCCCTTCCCTGGAAGCTCTGGTGGATGGGGGGTGGGGTGTCCCTCCGCGCAAGGCAAGAAAGAGGGGACCAGCCAGATGTGATCCAGGGATGTGAGTTGATCCAAGAATAGTTGGACGGGTTTGTGCGGAGCCCAGTGGAGCTGTGGCTGTCTGAGGCGGGGTGATTAGCCACGAGACCCAGTGTCCCCTTTTCCTCTGCCAGTGGGGAGGGGTGAAATGGGCGTTCTGCCTGGTGTTTGTCCCTTGGATTCCTAGAAGAGCCCCCAGGGAACGGCCCTTGAATGTTGTCTCACATTTATATATTAGTATTAGGTCAAGCCTGGCGGAGTGGGAGGAGTAAAGCGGTGAAAGACAATTGTCCTAAATAACCTTCCAAGTTAGTGATTTTTTTTAATGTCTCTTCTCTGACATTGGCTTGAACCAGGGCAGTTTCAGAGATCGCTGAAATTCCTAGAGTCAGCAGGGAAGTACATGTGAGGATTGAGGCAAGAGAAGTCATGTGTATGGTGGGGGCTTTCATTTGCAAACATTTTGATGAAGGGGTTTTTATTACTTAGACCCTGTTTCTGTAGCTTAAGCTCG
This sequence comes from Mastomys natalensis, assembly GCA_021653895.1. Taxonomy (NCBI): domain Eukaryota; kingdom Metazoa; phylum Chordata; class Mammalia; order Rodentia; family Muridae; genus Mastomys; species Mastomys natalensis. The sequence goes on along the minus strand of JAJTUV010000974.1, from coordinate 742,916 downwards.
CTGACGTCTCGCCCCCTAGCATTCGGAGGGTCTGGTTTTCAGTTGAGCTGGATTTTTTTCTTTGGAGGGAAATGGTCAGGAGCAAAAGATTGGATAGAGCTAAGTATGGCTGTTAAGAGTTATTGAAGCTATTAAAAGTTTCTTCATTTTAATCAGATTCAAGGGCGGCATTTGGCTCTGAAGGCATAGCATTGCTTGGCAGAAAGCAGTGTGAAAAGAGAAAAAATGTTTGCAATTCGTGTTGGTGGATTAAGTGTAGGGTAGATCATGAGGCAGAACATAAATTCTCCATTCCACAGGGTGGAACTTTCATGTGCAATGTTTGGTTAGCACTGGAACTGGTAATTTGGCAAGATAATTCAGTTTTGGTCTGGTAAGTGTTTATTCTCAATGTAAGGACTAGGCAGTTAGTTCAGCTTATGTCTCCATGTTACCTTTGCCAGGACTGGAGCTGTGACAGAATTTGGATCCTTGTAAATATAGTTGCTAGACTGTCATCCTCTCCTATAGGAGTCTTTTATAGATTAATTTTCAATAATTTCATTGATGGTAAAAACAACCCACATAATATTTTTATTTGTCTTCTGTACTCTACAAAATGGGGGAATATAACTCAGTTTGTCCATAAAATTAAGTGCATTACTCATAATACACGTTTATATAGACATTTAAAGTGATAATAAGACGATGAGTTTTTAATACTTGGTGTATACTCTTATTCTCAGTACTCTGGAGGTGGTCCTCGATCAGGACTCATTCAAGCTGGAGATGGTTACAGAAGCAGAATCAAGCCAAGCAACCAAAAGGATAAGTGTTAGCTGGAGCAGTCGAAGGGGACAACAGGGCAGGCAAGGGCTCTCTAGGACGGCGGAGTGTGCTTAAAGAGTTTAATCCTAGGCTGGAAGTTATGTCACCCAAAGATTTTTTCCAGGAAGATTTTGATCAGACTTGCTATTTAGAAATGGAGGGCAGTGCCTGCGATCAGGAAGAGGTACGGGATCAAGTAGGATCATAGTACTGAGACAAGTTTGTTACTTAGCACGGGGACGTTACAGAGCAGAGAGATTTACAAGATAACTAAGTAGATTGATTGGGGATGAAGGGGGAGGTTGAGAAGATTGATCCCAGTTTTGGGATAAAGGACTGCAAGTAGGTAGGACATTGGATAAATTGAGTTAGGCACTGTTTTGAAGTTTAACACTTCCTTACTTGTCCAAAAACGCTTGAATCACTGGAATTCACTTAACTCATCCTTTGTGCTCAACCTCAAAAGGAGTAATCCCACGTAGACAAGAAATTGAAACCAAAGGAGTGACAGTTGACAAGTGGACAGCAAGCATGGGGAAAGGAGAGAACAGGGAGGACACTGGGAAAAGTCACCATGACTGTGGGGGAGCCCAAAGCAGGGTCAGCCTGACTGCAGGGGAGAGCCCCAAAGCAGGGTCAGCCTGACTGCAGGGGAGAGCCCCAAAGCTGGTGAGGCCATGGGCCAGAATGCAGAGGAGTTCAGGTGAGAACTGGAGTGTGGAGCCGAGCAGTCAGTGGGCTCCAGTGAGAGGATGTTTATGCTCACAACTTAGGAAGAAGACAGACTGCAGCAAGCACAGCAGAGGATAGAGAGAGAGCAAGGTAGTAGAAATCATAGCTGTAGACTGATTATCTCAGATGTCTGTGATTTGCAAAGAATGACAGTTGTGGTCTGTTTTTCTAGTCCTTATGTTTAGGATTTCTTTTTCTTGTCCATAATTTCCTGGTAAGGGCTTTCAGGGTAGTGTTGGATAGATGCTATGATGGTGAATCCACTTTCTTCCAAGATTTAAAACAATTTATTGTAACCTCTACAAGTTAACTAAAATGTAGTTCATAAATATCACTTACCATACTAATGATGTTCACATTTCATTCTTACATCTTTTAAAATCAGGGAAAACACTAAACTTTGGATTTTACCTTTTTGTAAGTGAGAATGGCTTGTAATTTTTTTGTCTTCATCAGGTTTTTCTATGAAGGTTATTCTAATATAAAATCAAGTTGGTAGTATTCACTCTTCTACTCCATCCAGCTTATGTAAAATTGAGCTAGGTAACAAAACTACCTCTGTAAGTTTTGTGAACTACTATTTAAATATATTAACTAATTATAGGACCACTTTGGTTTTCTATTTCTTTTTGCATTAGCTTTGGCAAGTTATGTATTTCTTTTTTTCTTTTTTTTTTTGGTTTTTTTGACACAGTGTTTCTCTGTGTAGCCCGGGCTGTCCTGGAACTCACTCTGGAGACCAGGCTGGCCTCGAACTCAGAAATCCGCCTGCCTCTGCCTCCCAAGTGCTGGGATTAAAGGCGTGCTCCACCACCGCCCCGGCAAGTTATGCATTTCTAAGGACATCCCCATTCCACTAAAGTTTGGAAGTTATTGTTATGGAGGTTTCCTTAGAACTCCTTTATTGTCTTTTAAATTTATTTTGGATCTATAATTATCCTCTCTTCTCAATATTCTTAAAGTGTTTCTGAAGGCATTTTTCCCTTTCTTCAAATTAATCTATACCCCTCAAATAAATTTTGTTAAAGCTTTGCTTGCCTGTATTTTTCAAAAATCTACCTTTAGCTGTGACATCTATTTCACCTTATTCTTTTAAATTAAAATTTGCACTTTTTTCTCACTTTCTGTAAATTAACTTTTATTGTTTGTACATTAATTATACTTTAATTTCTGGAAATATAGACACTTTGTTCAATTTTGTTTTTTCTTTTTATAGATTTTAGTTATTCTTATGTTTGAATAGTTTGTAATTTAGTGAATGTCATTGCTAGCTTTATTCATTACTTTATGGATTCTAATATTGCATTTTAAAGATTGCTTCTTGACAGGCTGCAAATACTAAGGTGTGAAGTATAAGCAAATGCCCTCCTAATATTTACAACACCTGAAACTTAGAGGTGGTTTGGCTATCTCCCATGTTCCTTTCCCCTCTCACCTACCTCCCTGCTCTGGGTCTGCAACTCTGCATTTCTCTCCATGGGCTCTCCTCCTCTTGGGACTCATGTTCTTCCCTTGCTACATGCTTTATTTTTTCATGCCAATCATTTCCTTGTCTGCGTCTTTTATCCCTTCTTTGCTGTAGTTTCTTTTAAAACCATCTGGTAACCATATCCCAGGATCCCATGTGTCAAAGTTTCTTTAAGTGCTCACAGGTTCAGCATTAGTTACTATACAGGTGGAGAGCCTAGGAGGAATGCCTAGAAAGGGGACTGTAAAGCGGCTGCTCTGTGGGACCTGAGGCACCAGTTCAAGTAGCAAAGAGAGCTCGGTCCTTGGCTTCGGGCAAGCTTTATAGTAAGGCTCACCTTCTTCCTGTGTTATGTGGGGTTTCTTCTTAACTCCTTTCCGTCACAAGTTGTATTGAAGCTTGTATGGAATAAGAATAAATTTATTACTAGTTGTATAGTTAGGTAGTCATCATATGCATCGTTCCAGCATGGTGTCCTAGATGAGAGACGTCATGATGGGAGACGGGGCAGTGAAGGGAATGGCAGCAGTGCACAGTCGCATCCTGTGGTGAGACACAGGGAAGCCTGTGCCCTGGGAGTGTCTGCCGTGAGGGATGCCTGCTCTTCTTTACTAAGCTCCATTTGCTATGGGTGTGGGGCGGTTCTGAGCTGTATTTTGAGCAATCAACTTCTACTTACAAGAATGTACTTTGTTGTTATTCTGCACTCTGAACAGCTGAATGAGAAATGGTGCTCTGAGTATAACTTTGCTCATTTTGCATGTGATAGAGAGGATTTGAGTGTATGTTAGTTCTTCCTGAAAATTGAAAATAATCCATCAGTCTTGTATGACATGTTTCACTAGTTTTTATGGGTTTCATTGGAATTAGATGTAAGTACATGGACAGATGAAAGTAGAAATACCCTCTCATCACCTGACGCAGCTCCGTGGAGCACAGTTTAAGAGAAATAGACTCTTATTTCTCAGAGGAAGAGACTAGGGCCTGGAGACAGCCTTGCTTAGTTGTCCAAGCTTATGTAGGTAGGAAGATGCAAAGCTTAGAGCTATGTCCAGAATGGTGCCTCTGGGCTTAGTGCCAAAGAACAACAGCCATAACAAATACAGCTATAGTTAGGAAACGCCACCCATAGGATACGGTGGTCTACCCTCATCAGTGTTAGTACAGTCTTCGTATAAACTAATTTCTCACCTTGACAAAGGCACATCAAGTTTAGAAATAAAAAAGCAATTGGCCAAGAATATTGACTTCAGACTTTGTACAGAATACCTGTATTTAAGGTACACAACAGGAAATTGTTATCTGTCTTCTTGGGAGAAATTCTCCTTGGGATAAATTGTGATTTAAAAGAAAATAGAACATGTCCATTTTTCTAGCTATTCTAAATACTGTCCTAATATTAAACTAGACTGTCAGAGTGCTTTAGCCTGAGTTGCGTTTACTTGATCCTCATAAAAGTGACCCTCACAGAATTGTAGCTTGGATGGACACCTCAGTTTCTTTTGGGGGTGTTTTTCAAGAAATGAGCTTTATTCATATGACTCTTTGTCCTGTGCTTTCACTCTCTCCTATGCTGGATGAGAAATTAGAGCTGAGGGCAAAGAGGGAGTTTGTTTTCCCTGAAGAACTGTGTTTTTTTTCTCTCCTTGTGGACAATTAAAGGTTCATAATTGATTGTATTTCTCTTTCTGTTTTGGCCTTTAGAGAATTGAGAGCCACATGTAGGGCTTGTCCATACCGTCTACATAGGCTCTGTCACATAGGGGTTCTGTTCCAAAGATTATCAGATCTTTCTATATGTTCATGACTTCACTGGTCGGCAGTCTCTGAATTGCAGTATTGTCTTGTGAATTAGTTGAATATGCCCCAGAGTACGTTTATGTATAGTATATGTATTTAGGGATTTTCCTGTAAGTAGTATTAGTAGTTTACATTTGTGTTTGATTTTGATGTAGATAATTTCAAGGACCCAAACTAAATGTAGAGTATATATTATAATGGGAGGTTTTAAATTTTTTCTGTAAATCAGTTTAACTATGTATTTTAGTCTAATATTTAGAGAAAGAATTTTAGGGTATCAAATACCCAATGGCCTTTCTTTTGTAATTATACTGAGTGTATCATTCACTGAACATGTGTGCATCATCACACAGCCATCTCACCCACCCTTGAAGTGTTTCACCTTGTAAGGGAAAATCTGACCATGAAACCTCTATCGCTATGAAGCCAACTCGTATTGCACCTCATACAAGGGGACTCAGAGTAGTTGTAATGTTTATCCTCTTCTGTTTGCCTGGATTCATCTACCATAATATTTCAGTGTCATTCATGTTGGAGCATGGGTCAGGCTTCCTATATCTGAAGAATATAATGTCCTACTGTATGTGTTTGATTTTTGTTTATCCACCCTTGGGGTGCTTCTCCCTTTGGCTATTGTAAAGAGTGCTGCCATGAACATGGACATGCAAGTACTCCTAAGTCTGTCTCATTGGGCTCTTTAGTATACACTAGAAGCATGCCTGCTCTATCATACAGTAGCCACTTGTGGCTCCAAGAGGCACTACCACCCTGTTCTCTATAGGAAGTGTGCCTACCAGTTTATGTTCCTGTCAGCAATGCCAAAGGAGCAGCATCCTCTGCACCCTTATCAATAGCAGGGTTATTTTGTTTGATTTTTTTTTCTTAAATAGTAATTATCCTAAGAGTATGAGGAAAAAAATGTAAGTAAAATTGCTAACATTTTCTATGCAGTTATTACCCCTAAATTGTCAGACTATCCCTTTCTGACGTTGGGCCACACTCATCTTGCAAAGCATTAATTTTACATTGTTTTTGGAACTGTTCATTTGCTACATGGTGGGAGTGTGTGCCTTAGTGTGCCCCCTCTTCGAAAGCTCCACAAGGCAGGTGTGGTTCTCTGTGTACATGCGTGTGTGAGTGTGCTCTAGTACAAGGCCAGAGGGTGGCATCTGTTTCTTCCTTCCTCTGTTCTTCTCTACCCTACTTTTGAAATAGCTCTCTGACTGGACCTGGGAGCCCAGCAGGACCCTGAGAGGTCCTCTTGTCTCTCCATCCTAGTCCTGGGCTTACTGGTTTGCATATTTTCTTGTGTGGGTGTGGGTGATCCAGACTTAAGCCCTTGTGCATGTTATAGCAAACACTTTATCCATTGAGACAGCTCCTCAGCCCCAATGCATAAGTTTTTCTTTTAAATTAAGGCTTGGCTTACATGTGTTTTGTTTTTATACTATCTCTGTATTGTAGATACTAAATGGTTTGCTGACACATTTTCAAGGATTATTACTTAATGAGACAGAATTTTGTCATATGGAAGTATAAAATACGAGGTGAGAAATGGTGGTTCAGGGGGGCCAAAGGAAATAGTAGATATTTCTTAAGTCTAGGAAATGATAGACTTGATTTGAAAAGAACACTCAGAATGTTTTATATTGAAGTTAGTTTTTGATCTTTTGTCATAGTTATAAATACAGTGTTCCTAAAACCTGTAAAGAAAAAAAATGTAAAATTGAAACTTTAGAAAATGTAATCACAAAATTATAAAGGAATCCTGGATGTCATTGAGTGTTCCTGTTTGCAGGTACTCTTTCCACAGCTTCTGGCCAGGCAGTCGCTCTAGCAGTGTGCAAACACTTCTGTTGATGAGCACATAGGTGTGCATTCCAGTGGCTAATTACTGGCAGCCTGAGTCACACAGACATGCGTTGAATTCAGACTCTGTACTTGCTTACTGTGTAATCCTAGCATCCTGTAACCTGGCTGTGCTTGGGTTTCTTCATTTGTATAGTGACAGCTTCACAGTCTGTGGGTGGGGAAGGTGTATCCAGAGTAAACAGCACGGCTGATAGCTCTTGCTCCTGTTGAATGGTCTCTTTGAGCCACTTGTCCTACTGTAGGAGGATAAGGAATGTCAGAAGGTTAAACTTCCCATCAGGGTGAAGTTGTTCCCTTTTTCTTCCTTTGAACCGATGGACCCAGGTCAGCTGCGCAGTGTGGACATTTCTTCTCTCGTTTGAAAGTTTCTCAGCAATTTGGAACAGCTAGAAAATTTCTCTTTCCTAAGCCAAGTATCTCCTAGTACCTTCAGATTGGTACTGTGTCAAACTTTGCAGATGCCTGTCTTCTGTTCAGTGAGAAAGGGTACTTTTTCTTAAAAGTTGTCCTTCAGAGACAGAGCAATTGCATAAGGAAGGTGAGTGCAGAGCTCCATGCTTCTTAGTTAGATTCCTGCTAGTGGGGAGCTCCGGTGCTGTGGACCACAAGACCTTCCAGGTAGCTCTGACTCCCTGGAATATTCTTTTCTTTACATCTCCTTCCTGTGGTCTAAGGATGTGTGAACCTGTCTTACATCAGAACGTTAACTGTTCCTTAGCAGAGACCATTCACCTCTTCTATTGTCTGTCAGCCTTTGATCTACAAATGCCTTCTCAGTGTAGCTCCACCCCAGGGCTCCCAGCATTCCTTTCTGCTTTGTAGACTGTGTGTTCAGCACTTAGAGACTCTAGCACACTCAGTGATTTCCTGTCAGAATTTAGTAGACAGAGTAAGTACAGTATTGCCCCCTTAACCACTGTGGATTCCCTGGGACCTGGGATGCCTAGCATGGAGCGGGTGGCTGACGAATTCCTGTTGGGTAAAGAGGACAGAGACAGCGGCGCTCTCCTTCCTCAAAGACTGCATGAACTGCGCTTGAAGGGGGCTCTTGAGGACCTGCACCCAGTCAGGGTCATTTCTCTTTTTTAAAAAAAGCTTAGAACCCTCTCCTTTCCCAAAGCCATAATCATTGTTTTTAGACTTGTACAGATTTCAAGTCACTTTGGGTTGCTTAGTAAATGAGTATTCCTTTTTATATAAGTCATCTTTCTAAGTGGGTGGCTTCAACATTTGAGCAGGCAGCCCCAAGCCATCTGCTAAGACTACTTCCTTGTGCTAGCATACCGCTGACGGTGCACGGCATGCCCAGGGAGACTTAGACTCTCTCCTGTCTCCTGAACGTTCTCTTCAAAAGTAGTTCATCCCACTAAATTGATTCCAATATAGTCTTTTTTTTCTAGTTAGAGAACCATGAGATATTTGCCAAGTCAGAATAAAACATTAAAATTGGATTGGGGCAGAGAAAGTTAGTCTCAGAAGCAGAAAGAGGACTTTTTCTTGGTATCTGTGCGCATGTGTGTATATGCGTGTTCAGGGTGTGGGTGTGTAGGTGGAGAACTGAAGACTGATGGTGGGCACCGTACTGTTTGTGTCTCTGCCTCCTCAGGGCTGGGGTTACAAATGGCGCATCACCAATGCTTAGCTTTCAGGGGTGGGGGAGGGTTGTCTTGAGGACTCAGATTCAGGTTTTCATGCTAACGGTGGCAAGCACTATGTTAATTGAACCATCTCCCCCTCAGCTTTTAAAGAGGAAATGTTGTGGTCATGGAGTGTCCCTACCCTGGGGCAGTCCTCAACAGTAGGAAGGAAAGAACTCCTTGTTCTTGTGAGTACATGGGTGAATCCAATAAAAACCCCATCCATTTATTTCAGGTTTAGGAACAAGCAAACCAATTAATACCAGGGTTATAGAAACCAGGGTGAGTGCCTGGGTTGGGTGGAACAAAGGCAGGGTAGCAGAAGAGCCAGGGGCTCTAGGGGAGGGAGCAAGGGGAAAGCTCTATACTAGTGCCAGTGCTGAGTGGGTGTGCATTTGCAATGGACTCCAGAGAATGAAGATGGGTGGCATATATCTCAATAAAGTGCCTTCAGAAGTAAAGTTAGCATTGCTATGGTGTCACGTGTTATAAATAACCTTCTCTAGTTCTTTGCATCAGCAGAACTATCAACTACAGGCCCCTGAATAACTACCGAGGATAAGATTTGTTAGAATGTGATTAAATTTCTCTGCTTTTAAACATGATTACTTATCTATTGTGGCATATTTCTTAAAAAGACATTTATTTCAAGGTATATATGATATACAAATCTGTGGAGAGAGATTACATAAGAGCAAGCTATTTTTAGGTGAAGAGCTTTGCAGTCATGATGAGGAGTGTTCTTAGCAGACTCTCAGATAGGATTCCTAAGCAGAAGCTGAGACTGCCTGTGTGCTGTTCCAGAGGTCCTAGTATGGCTCTCATCTGATGTACTGCAAACTGAACAGAGAGCATGGGTGACACAAACGTTGATTCCTAGACAGACTTATTTCCAAATACTTTGCTAATTGGTACATTATAAAAGACATAAATGGAAGTATGTAGAAGAGCTATTTTTTTATATATACTGAAATATCACCATCAGAATCTAAGGTTTTTGTGTGTTCTTTTTACTAATTTTAGTGTGTAAACACACAAACAGCAACATACATCACTGCTTAATGTTTTTCATTGTTTTTCTATCAGAATGAATGTTTTTGTTACATCTAGTTTTTGAAAAGAGTGTGTGTGTGTGTGTGTGTGTCCCATTCATGGAGGCCAGAGGGAGGCCGTCGTTGCCTTCCTTTATTGCTGACTGCCTGATTCCCTTGAAGTGTGGTCTCTTACTGAATCTGGAGCTTGTGTTTGCCTTCACATCCCACTGGCCCGACTGCTGGTCCACAAACCCCAGTTATCTTCCTCTTTTTATCCTGTCTCCAGGCATGTCCCATTTCCTAGTCACCCCTCTACTCCAGTGACAGGGCTACATTCAAGGACTATCACATCTGACCTTTTACATGAATGTTGGGAATCTGAACTTAGGTCCTCATGGGTAATTATTAAGTAAACTTGGTTTGTGGTAGTTTATAAATAGATGTACTAGTGTTTGTGTTTGCCTTTAATAAAAATCCCCATACACGAAACCATGAAATGAATTGGGGATTTACTTTTCCTTCACCCTGAAGAGTCAAGAAGTGGACAATATGACCCGGCCTCAGTGTTAGAGACTGTTCCAGCTACTGTGTTCCTGCACCTTAAGTAGACCTAGTAGATGCTGTAAAATACTACAGTCTTTTGGGGCACAGCTTCTCATAGCCAGAGCTGCCAGAGGGATTGAGAAGTAGACTCCTGGCTGAAGCCTGAAGGGGCTCTAAGCAAGGAAAAGGGATCAGTGCTGGCAGAACCCAGCAGCCTTCTGACTGGCTACAGTCTTGTTGTGCTGTTGTGTGTGAAAACACGACACAGAACACAAGGAAGTTCTGACTCAACAGGCTGAAACCAGGCTGTCTATCTAATTTGAGAAACAGAGAAACAAACCTACCGACCTGTTAGGTTTTTGTAGACGTACCTAAACTCTGAGCCAGATGTGTACTTGATAGACCTACCAGTGCTTGGATTAAGGAACTGTTTGGAGAATATGTCACCTGAAGAAGTTGCTAAGTTTGTCACCTTACAGCAGTGTGGTCCCTAATAGGGCTCCTAAGGAAGGGCTATAGCAGATGTTGGCTGTAGTTCAAGTAACTCCGTGTGTGTCAGTGTGTGTGTGTGTGTGTGTGTGTGTGTGTGTGTGTGTATGTGTGTATGTAAGAAGCTTATAAGACGATAAATTTCACTATGGGTTTTTTTGGACCTCCTTAGTTAGCCCTCGACTGCCCCTCCTCTTCCATGTCCTCCCTGTTAGCAGTGACTCAGCATCCTGCTTCCACCCATTGTTATTTGAGGATATGTTAATTTGCAACATGGAATTGGAAAGCTTGTTGAATTTGGTAAAGATATTGATGATTTGGAGTGACTTTCTTAAATTTTTTAAAAAACATTTAGCCATATACTCCTATAGTAATGACCTAAGAGGAACTAAATCTCCTTTGAACAGGAAAATTCTGTGTGTAGAGTTAAAGGATATTATTTTGAAAAATAAATTTTTAGGAAATTCTAAAGCCAGGTGTGGCCATGCATACTGTTTTCCCAGTACAGGTATTCCCAGGTACAGGCAGGAGGGGCAGAAACTCAAGGTCATCCTTAGCTGCATAGACAGTTCCAGGTCAGCTTCTGTTCATATGAAACCAACAAAACAAAAAACACAAAAAATTCCAGAATCTTTATTGAATAGGTGAATTTGGAATTCCACTGTTTTTTTATAGCCAATGTGGATCTGTTGTGTTAAATTGAGGCGTGTTTACAATGAATTGGATACCACCATTGAGTGACTTAAGGTTCTTTTGTACAATTTAAATAAAGATCCTTTGAAAACCTTTGAAATTTTAACCTGTACTATAGTCTGGGATGATCTGGACACTATACACTGAAGTACCCAGTGCTTATAGGAAAATCCAGTAAGTGCTACTTTTAGGCTATAAAATGTGTGTGATATTATGTAAACATTACAATGTCAAATGGTCCAGTGTTTTCATTGAAACTCAAGCTCATTTTCGAATCAAGTTATGTTAAATTCCAGAGCCATTAAAGGAGCATCTTGTTGGGGCCACACTGTGGGTGCTGACCAGTGAATGAGATCAAGTACTACTTCACTTCAGAATCTTGTTTCTTTGTTCCATATTTAAAGGGATAGGCAGAAAGTAAACTTCCCTGACACGTTTTCACTTGTATGCAGCATTTGATTTGATTTTCAAGATGCCACTTTTAAGTTATTTTATTAAAATAAGTTTCAAATATTCTGCGTTTACCTGGATTGTGTAGCATGCAGTTTCTACTCTTCTGCTTTAAGCTCCAGGTGGACCATGCTACTCGCCTAGTTCCCATAGAACTGTGGATGAAAGACACACACATATACATTAGCTTATTTTTAATATGCTTTTTAGCTCAATGGCCAGGCACTTCTAAGCCTCCTGCAGCTAACGTGCCCTTACTTTCACTCCTAGCTCCATACTTCTGATTTTTCCCTCAGCTTAGCTGCCCTGTTCCCTTCTCCTTACTCAGCACCCTACATCTGCCCTCAGCTTAGTCTCGTTTCTAATCTCTTGCCTGCTACCGCAGGCCCAGTTGGGGAAGTGGCCAATGGCTACTCCACCGGAGATCTCACATGGCTGGTGGCTCTCTCTCCCTCTGAACCATGATAAATATCTTTCTTCCTCCTGTGTCTCCTATCCTGCCTTCGGGAACCTGGAATCCCATCTCTTCTGCCAGCCACTCGGAACAGAACCTTCAGTGTTCACAAGCAGATTCCCAATCAAAGCATCAGAACCACCTCATACATCTCACCTTTCCTATCCAATTTATAAAAACAAAACAAACTCTTCTCTCAGACATAAATTGAACAAAACCATAACAATCATGTAAATTACATAGTATGATATACAATTAACATCCAGTCCATATTTGTCAATTAGATAAAGTACTCTGCCATCATTCCTAACTTAAAGAGTTATAATTCTATCCCTGAATTATGTTTAGATATTAGCCTGTAACACCATCTGACAACCGTGTCTTCCACTTTATAACTTCTCTCTCAATGCTAAGCAACTTGAGTTTGATTATGAGACTATAACTATTCTTTAACCCCATCTGAAATCTGAGAATGAATTAACTATTGCCTGAGCATATAGAAAGAACCAAACATAGCTTCCAAAACGTAAACAATTACAGGGATAGCCGACTTTCTGAACAGCCCATAATTTCTTACAATGTTGAGCAGACCTTTTGTGAAGCAAGAAATATGAAGGACTAGCTTACTCTGTCTTGGCAGAGCTTAGTAGTCAACTATCTCATCTCTCTTTGTCCTTTTTGGATAGTATATTGTCTGTAGATGATATAAACAATTTCTGTCAAGTGGCTACCTTGTCACAATAAGCAACCTCGACTGGAGATAAAGAAGGTTTTTTTTTCCCCAACTAAATTTTATTATCATCTGACCTCCACCCCCACCCCAATTTATATACCAGGTATCTTTTTTAAGTAACACTGCTTTTTCACTTTTTATGAATCCCTTTATCCAACTGTTTCAAAGTATCAGCTTTCCTGTTGCTTTTTGGTCCTGGATAAAAGAGTTCCCCCAGTTCTGCCCGGATGTACATGTCTGAGTATATCCTTGGATGTGATTGTGTAACAAGCTCTGCAAAGGTCTTTCTTTGAGTGTGTCAGTCAGCACCTGGGTCAGTCATGCCTTCTGCCCAGTGCTGGCGCCTGGGGACAGAAAGGCACTGGGATTATTTTGGACTGGAGCTCTGTTTGTCTTGGTTTGAGCATAGCTTAGAAGGTGATGACGATGAGGAAAGAATATCTTAGTGGTGCCAAGAGCCATCTCATTCTGAACTTCTAGACATATTTCCTTCATGCTGTCAAGAGATAGCTTCTATATGTCATATGCTCTGACCAGTGTTGGTTGATACCTATGTCTGTTTCCTGGTGTGTATGTGTGTGTGTGTGTGTGTGTCCGTGTCCTCCCTATGCAAGAAGACAACAGAAGCAATTAGAAAGCAGCTTGAAGTTCAGTGTATCTACCTATCTGAATCTGTGCCTACACATTCTTTTCTCCTGAGGGAGGGTGACCTGCTTGGTCCCTTATTGAAGACCAAGTATACCCATAGCTTAGGTCTTAAGAATCTCATTCCAGCAATTCTCTCTGCTCATTCACACCTCATTAATGACTGCAAAACACAGGCTGGGCTTCATGTTCATCTGATTTGTGTTCTTCTGTCTATAGCTTTAGTGATCTTATCTAGTCTAGAATGTAAAATACAACCCTCGAGATATAACCCCCTTCTTGTAAGCACCAAGTTTAGTCTGCTTATCTACTTCTGTGTTTGACTGTTTTATAGCACTGTACATTCACCATGTGTGAGACTGAGTTCCACCTGGCTTGCCCTCTCAGTCTTCCCTGTCCCAGGTAATTGCAACTCTGTCTTAATTGTGTAATCCCAACTAGGAAGCTATGTTTGCTTCTTCCTTACTCTGAGGTCACAGTCTGTCAGCTGATTGCTTATTCTCTCCTTCAGAATCTCTCCAGAGTCTGAGTGTTCAACACTTCCACTGTGCATATCCAGTCCCCCCGCCCCCCATTTTACTTGACCTCCCCACAGTCTCCTTTTAAACAAGAACATACATTCATTTCACTTAAAAAAGTATTGCAAGATAGCAAAGAAAAAAGTACGAGAGTGACATCCTTAGAACTCATTGTACAAAGATGCTTAGCAAGTCCTAAAACAAAGCAGCTGTGTGCTGGATACCATCATAGAGATGTATCCCCATATCTCATCTTTCATCATGCCTCACGTGGGATCAAAGTATCCCAAGACCCCAGGGGAGAGAGCAGCTGTGGATTTAGAACAATTTGTATTCATGTGAGCATTCCATTTCTTATCTTAGTTTGTATTTCAGTTGTGGTAACTGTGTGCCCACAGTTCTGGGGTTGAGGAAACCTTATGCATATGACGGTGTCATCTGTGGAGTGTCTGGTGAGGGCCTTACTCTGGTTCATGGCATAGTAGTATCACATAGCTCTTTGCCAGCTAGTGTCTCTCCTCTTACATAGTCTGTTGTAGAAAATATTTAATCTCAATCCAGGGCTTCTACCCACCTTTAATCATTCAGTTCCCAGGTAAAAGACATATAACCTTTACATTTACAATAAGTCTTAATCAGCACTAGAGCTGTTCAGATATCTACCCTCTGTGCTATTAGAATCTATTTCTCCATCAGTAATCCCATTTTATAATTTTCCATGTTCTATCTGGGCAGCTCTTAACTCCAATTGGCTAACCCTCGTGGCTATGTGTTCATGATTCACTTACCCCATAGTGGCTTCCTCCTCTTTCCACCTTCTTCACCTCTTTGTGCTCCTCTTCAAACCCAAGCCTAGGAATCCCAAACCCCACTTATGTCTCTTCTTCCCAGCTATTGTCTGTCAACATCTTTACTTAACTAATGGTTTGAAATTAAGGAGCAAGGTCACATTGTACTTATGGTTTCTCTCCTCCCTGGGAACATCCAGGCTGGGGTAGGGGGACAGTATTTAACGTTACAATATGGCAAAAGACCAAACCTGAACAGTAGTCACTAATACTGTGAAGCCCCTCTACCCTGAAAAGATCTCATCTCATTCTAATTATGTCTTAAAGGCTCCACTTCCATATTCTATTGACATATGGAATCTTTGCGGATTACATTTCTAGTGCAGGAGGTGGGGAGGCTTCCAACCCTGCATCCTGTTTCACGCAGACAGTGTAGTCAGACATGTAGGTGGGAGGGCTCATGTCGTCTGTGAGTGAGTATCTTGCTTCTTAGTCGCCACCTCTGTGGAGTCGAAACAGGGAGTAGCCTAAATCTCATATCCTCAGAACCTTTCAGTGCTGTTGGTCCTATAACTACAGCAATGTGTCAGAATCGCTTCTTCATAGAGTGAATTAGGGAAGACAGTGTTTCAGTCTCTGCTACATTCTTTGTGAATATAACTGTATGTGTAGTAACTGTGAAGACACCAGAGTGTGGTTAGAATTTCCTATCTTATAATCAGGTCATTGTTCCTGATGTTCTGTGAATACTAGTCAGCAGTCTCCAATTATTAGATGTCTTTGTCAAATGATTTATTATCTCTGCCTCACCCCCTGTGGAACGCAGGCAAACAGCAGGATGCTGTTTAGAAAAAGAAGAGTAGATAAAAACATGTATGTAAACTGTAAACTGGCTAGCACGTGCTGTTTTTAAAACTGGATTGCCTTGCTGGCATTTGTTCACGTGGGAAACATTTACTGAGGAGTTCACCTTCTAGCAGGAAATAGATAAAGTAGAAGTGGTTTGAGGAGATGGACTCTTGAGAAAGTTCAAAGCTGTGTTGTTCTTCAAGGGGCTATAGACAGAATAGTTCACATGTGTTTTGTTTGGTAGATAATAATACTGTCCTGCTTTCTAATAACTTTAATTTGTATGTCCACTTGACATATGTTGACTTTTCTTTACAAATCATAGTCTAAAATTTTCTAATTTAATTATGAACATATGTTGGGGTCTACTAGTTCTGTGAAGAAAAGTCTGGTTCCTTTAATAATAGGGTAGTTACAATAGCTTGAATGTTTAGAAGGTGGAGTTATATGAAGGTGCTGTTCTTGTTACAGCATGGAGTATTAGCTAGCAAATACAAATTCAGGAAAACAGTTTAGAAGGTGACTTTTTTATAAAACCACACCCACCATCTCCTCATTGGTAGCTTTACGCTGAGCTTCAGGGCTAGGCTCCTTGTAGGTACCTTGGAACTCCTGGGATTGTAGAGGACTGGAGTCCCTCTGCCCCACTGAGCAGTGTTTGGCCATTTAGCTCACAGGTGCTTCCTTAAGGGAGAAAGCTTCCTGGTGCAGCTCCTGCTCTTAGAGATCCTTTCTTTCTCTTGTGTATCCCTTACTCAGGGGGAGAGCACCTTTTTGCAGTTTTGTCGTAAGGCTTTTGGAGTGGGGGAAACTCCTAAGAGCATTCTCAGATCAACTGAAAGTTTAACAAGTTCAGACACAGGAGGGTAGCATGTATCCTCCACACCTTCGCAGCCACTCACGCTTTACTACCAGTGAGGTCTGATGGAGGGGTGGCAGAAAGAAGTGATGCTATTTTAGGTGAATAAAGGCTCATTTGTGGTATGAACAAGATTTTCTAGAGAAGATTGGATGTTTGAGGATGTTGATCAATTTTGACACTTGACTAAACTCTATATAAATTTAGCATTCTAATATAAGTATTTGTTAACAGAAGGAATTATTCTTCTGTTGTTACATTTAAAGGTACATAGCATTCTCTTCTTTGGAGACACTATTTTGATTATGAGAATATTCTAATCATAACATAAACATAACAAGTGTTTTTGAGTTTTGTGTTGCTTAGGATTACTTATTTATATTGCTATTTTATTTCATTATCACAAATCTAATAATTATAATCTCACTGCTCTAATGATAAACACTTAAGTGCCTGAGGACTAGAGCTGTTCCAAAAGTGAAAAAGCTTTAACCTGTTTGTCTGGTCAAGTGAACCTTGAAGCTAAATTGTATTTGAATTGTTCTCACAATTCTTACTAGAGCCTGATGTGCAGCTATGAGGACCTCAGGGCACAAAGGATCCTAGCGTCAGACAAGGAATACCTCCTCCTCCTCCTCTTCCTCCTCGGGATAGAGAGGAGCACTAGAGAAATGTCAGGAAGCAATAGGTTAGGATGAAGCAAGGAGCATTGTGCAAGAGTCCCCAACTCACAGATCTAGACATTGAGGTTTGACCTGAGAGAACTTGGTGGCAGCTCCCGGGTTTGGGCCTACCTCTGTGGTCTGCTTCAAGGGAGGAGAAAATGAAAGCAGATTCTTGTAATATCCAGCACTAGCAACAGGATTCTGCTCTCTAAAACACCAAGTTTTATAGTTTTATAGAGTCTAGACTCCTTCCAAATTCTCCATTCTCGTGCGCTATCCTCCCCAATCCTGGGATTGCAGGCATGCACCACCACAACTACCTTTAAAATGAACATTTTATGTTTAAGATTGCATCTGACAAATCGATTCTGCTGCTAAATTGAAAATACAAGTTTAAAGGCCATTGTGCTAAACACTGCTTAGATTATAATGGAAACCAGTAAGAAGCAGAAACTACTGAAGGCATGTCTGAGGACACATGCCAGCCAGTACAGGCAGCCTCTCTGACTCCCGAGTGAGGTAGTAAGACAGAAGGCCAGCAGTGATTTTGGAGTTCTTGATACAGTATTAGATAAAACTTGGGACCAAACTCAGTGCATCCTGTCTTGTGAAGTTTAGAGGGCTTTAGTGCTGTACAGGGTCATACACTCTTGAATTGTATGCAGAGGACAGTACTATTTCAAAGGCCAAAAGGTCTGACCATGCTCCACCTTTCCCATAACCTTTGTGTGTGTGTGTGTGTGTGTGTGTGTGTGTGTGTGTGTGTGAGAGAGAGAGAGAGAGAGAGAGAGGAGAGTATTTCATGATTAGTGTTGAGAAAGAAATATTTTTTTAATATAATTTCCAAAGTGACTAATGCCTTTTTCTTTTACTAGGATCCTAATAATTTGAGCTGATTTTGTTTAGTAGTTAGCAATCTATTTTCATTAGCTAAGCTGTGTGAGGAAAAGGTCCTTTGGGAAGAACAAAATTAGCCTAGTAATTTTGCTCCTTCATCTGTGCGTGTGTGTAACTCAACTGCTTTCATTACTGATGTTGCAGTGGAGGTAGATCAAAAGCAAGTAATTTTCACATCCTGAGAAAGCCTGTATTTTCTGCCACTCTGAACTCTTATGTATCTGCATTCTTCTAGGTGAGGAATTTTAAATTGGAACAGGAGCAAGAAAAAAACAAAATTTTGTCAGAAGCACTGGAGACGTTAGCTACTGAGCATCATGAACTAGAACGATCTCTGGTTGAAGGATCTCCGCCTGTCAGCATCCTTAGTGAGGACGAGTTCTATGATGCACTGTCAGGTAACTCCAGAGCCGTTTCATCTGTGTGTTAGGAGTGTATAGGCTTTGTGAGAGTGGCTGTCACCTGCAACTTCCCAGAATAAACATGAAGAGGTTTATCAGTGCAACTCCCCAGCTACTGTGCAGCATGTGCATCTGTGTGTGTGTACACATCTGGGTGTATGTGTGCATCTGTGTGTATGTGTGCATCTGTGTGTATGTGTGCATCTGTGTGTATGTGTGCAACTGTGTGTATGTGTGCATCTATGTGTATGTGTGCATCTGTGTGTATGTGTGCATCTGTGTGTATGTGTGCATCTGTGTAGATGTGTGCATCTGTGTGTATGTGTGCATCTGTGTGTATGTGTGCATCTGTGTAGATGTTTGCATCTGTGTGTATGTGTGCATCTGTGTGTAGGTATGCATCTGTGTAGATGTGTGCATCTGTGTGTATGTGTGCATCTGTGTATGTGTGCATCTGTGTAGATGTTTGCATCTGTGTGTATGTGTGCATCTGTGTGTATGTGTGCATCTGTGTAGATGTTTGCATCTGTGTGTATGTGTGCATCTGTGTGTAGGTATGCATCTGTGTAGATGTGTGCATCTGTGTGTATGTGTGCATCTGTGTGTAGGTGTGCATCTGTGTGTATGTGTGCATCTGTGTAGATGTTTGCATCTGTGTGTAGGTGTGCATCTGTGTGTAGGTGTGCATCTGTGTGTATGTGTGCATCTGTGTGTATGTACACATCTGTGTGTATGTGTGCATCTGTGTGTAGGTGTGCATCTGTGTGTAGGTGTGCATCTGTGTGTAAGTGTGCATCTGTGTAGATGTGTGCATCTGTGTGTATGTGTGCATCTGTGTGTATGTGTGCATCTGTGTGTATGTGTGCATCTGTGTATGTGTGCATCTGTGTATGTGTGCATCTGTGTGTAGGTGTGCATCTGTGTGTATGTGTGCATCTGTGTGTAGGTGTGCATCTGTGTGTATGTGTGCATCTGTGTGTAGGTGTGCATCTGTGTGTATGTGTGCAACTGTGTGTATGTGTGCATCTGTGTGTTGTGTGCATCTGTGTAGATGTGTGCAACTGTGTGTATGTATGCATCTGTGTGTATGCAAATGTGCACAGATATCCATGTGAGTACAGGCACGTGTGTGTGTGTGTGTGTGTGTGTGTGTGTGTGTGTCTTAAGACAAGAATCTGAAGTTTGGTGACAAGCTTAGCATTGAGCAGGTAAGATGGCGCTCACTGGTGAAGTCATTCACTGCCAAGCAAGAACCAGCTCTTAGAAGCTGTCCCTGCTCACACAACATGCTATGACATGTGTGTGCCCCACCAAATAAACACATTTTTAACCCAAAGGGAATTTTTACTTCAAATAAATCAAAATGGACTCTGCCTATTTTGAAAGCACACAATATGCTAGAATTGGAATACTTTCAAAATCGTGCACATTTCCTTTGTTCCTTTTCTGTGACTGTCTGATGACCACCCTGTGCTGCCAGCTCTTGACACTTGCTCTAAGGAAACAGAGACAGTGGGTTCTGTCTTGAAAAAGGCCTTTAGAGTTCAGTGTGCTAGAGACAAAGTAGATAGAGGGCCAGAGTACAGTTGGAGCAGAAGAAAGGAAGTTCCTAACATTGCCCCAGAAACTATGCACAAGGACAGCATAATGAATGTCCTGGGAGCACGGACACCAGGGCCTCCAGCCCTGACAATGGTACTGAGCATTGCTTAGCACGGACAGATAAGAGATTAGGTGGGGTAGTTGTGGACAGGGTGAAAAAGGTAGGTCTGCTAAACAGTTTGGATTTTGTGTGTATGTAGGGTATCGTCTCAATTTGAGGGCCAGGCTGTATGTGAACTCATGATCTTGCCTTCATCTCCTAGGTGCTGGAATCACAGGCATGCACCACCATACTTACTGAGTTCTGATCTTAGAATTTAACATTAGAAGTTTTAAGATACATGTGAATGGGGAAGGGGAAGGTTCCAGAGAGCAAGGTAACTAGAGATCAGTGAGGTTGCGACAGTATTTCATGGAAGGAAATGAAAGAGAGGAAGCATGGTGAGAGATGGCAGAAATGAGAACAAGAGGTTAAGCCAAGAAAGCTGAGGCACTGGGTGGTTGCAGGGTTAGGAAGAGAATATTGGAAGGGTGGAGATTCAGGATCAGACCATTTCTAGTAGAAGTAGGAGAATTAGCCGGGCGGTGGTGGCGCACGCCTTTAATCCCAGCACTTGGGAGGCAGAGGCAGGCGGATTTCTGAGTTCGAGGCCAGCCTGGTCTACCGAGCGAGTTCCAGGACAGCCCGGACTACACAAGAGAAACCCTGTCTCGAAAAACCAAAAAAAAAAAAAAAAAGAAGTAGGAGAATTAAATCAGGGTAACATATACTGTAATAGCCAGACTTGGAGATATCAGGACTATGGTGATGGTGACAGTGTCAGTTAACTGTGGGATGTGTGAAAGAGTGAAAGAGTGATGCATGCTGGGAAGAGAGAAGATGTAGGACTTGAATACAGAATGAACGACAAGGGTGAAGGTGCTTACTGAGATGGGAGGGAGGGAGGCAGTGTAAGAACATTTGAGATGGCTGACATGTATTGTACTCAACTGTTCTGCCAGTTGATGTTAACTCATGTATTCTGTGCACAGCTTCCTAAAAAAGTCAGTAGAAAATAGTGGCCTTGGTCCACGCCTTTAGTCCCAGCAGTTGGGAAGTAGAGGGAGGTGGATCTACAGAGCAAGTTCCAGGATAGCTAAGGCTACACAGAGAAGCTCTGTCTCGAAAAACCCAAAGCAGAAATAGAAAAAGAAAAAGGAAAAAAAAAAGTCAGTAGATGGATCATAATCTGATGCTTTCAATGAGAAATGTCCCCAGAGGCTCACACTTCCACACTGAGTCCCTGCTGCTGGCTCTTTGAGGTTGCTATGGAATCTTTACGTGTGTGGTCTGGCGGGAGGAAGCATGTCAGTGGGGTGAGCTTTTAGAACCCATAGCCTCCCCCCACTTCTGGTTCCCTTTCTCCGCTTCATAGTTGACGTTGGAGATGTGATGTTTCAGTTTCTGACTCTGGCTGCCTACTGCTCTGCTCATCGTCCTTAGAAGCCCCCAATCGCCTTTTCTTCCTTAAGTTCATTTGCCATGGAGTTTTATCATAGCAACAGTATATGTAAATATATATTGAGAGTCTCACTGGTTCTTCTTCAGAGGCTAGTTTTTAAAGATGTATTTTCAGTATATATGTAGGCACACATGACTATGTGGTTATGTTCATGTGTGTGGACCTGCCCTTGGAAAGCAGAGGTGTTGGAGTCCCTGAACTGGATTACAGACAGTTGTGAGCTGCCTAACATTGGTGTTGGGAGCCAAACTTGAGTTCCCTGGAAGAGCAATATGTGCCCTTGACCACTGAGCTCTCTCTCCAGTCCTTCAAGAGGTTATTAACAGCTTGATACCCTCTCTTCCAGGCCTTCTTTCAAGCAATCCCAAGTCCCTAGACTCATACATATACAATGCATACCCAAGTGTCTTAGTTAGGCTTTTCTTGCTGTGAAGAGACACCATAACCACAGTAACTCTTATAAAGGAAAACATTTACTTAGGGCTGGCTTACAGTTCAGAGGTTCAGTCCAGTATCATCATGGCAGGAAGCATGGTGGCGTGCAGTAGGCAGCAGGAAAAGACTACCATACTGGGCCTGGCTTGAGCATCTGCCACCTCAAAGCCTTTCCAATTTCACTCCAACAAGGCCACTCTTCCTAATAGTGCCACCCCCTATGGTCCTATGAGTCCATTTTCATTCAAGCCACCACACCACGTATGCACTGGGACTTGAAGAAAAGTCATCAAAGTAGCTATGTGATTATTCATGATGAGCTTTTCACTTTATCTTTGGACTATATCAGTATTGTAGCTCCAACTCCATCTTTTTATGCGTGTGTAGACCAGTTTCTTAACCATTCTCTTCTTGAGAGGCATTCAGCAGCTTCTCCCATGTTTCTGCTTCTGGCTATGTCACAGCAGTCATCTCTGGGAAGAGGAGATAAAAATCGCTGCCACCCCTCTGTCCGAATTCCCAAATGTTCTTCTTGCTCAGGTGGGATTGTGGTACCTCTGCTCTGTGAATTGCTGCACAGAGCAGGCTCCCGAGGCTGAAGCCTAGTATCTAAGATCACATTCTCTGCTGGCTGTAGCAAATGAAGACAGGTACAATGCCAAGCCATGAATAGTTACACAAATTTTGTTACATTTGTTTAAACACAGTAGTTCATCTGTGACTTCTGTACTATTTCTTACTACAAATTTAGTGAATCATGGAACAATGTAAAAGATGCATTGAAATGAATAGTCTGATAACCTCTTCCAAGTCCTGACCTGCTGTTGACGTGGCTGCATAGTTCATGGGGATCATAACAGCTCTCGCTGAGAAATGATTTCACTTTCACAGTGTAGTGTCTACTTATCAGCCTTTCTTCACACTTCCTCCTTCACTTCTGCTATGAGAGGAGAAGCCTGACCCTTAAATAAGGCTAGCCCTTGTCTGTCCCGCTACCCTGTGCCTTCCCAAGGAGACTTAGTTATTATTTTATTCATTTGTTTAAATGCCATGTAACTTAAAATGCTAATTTGAAATTAGACTGAAAGAGTAGAGGTTAATTCTCTCACAGTTCCAGCACTAAGTCCTAAAGTCAAAGAACATCTAGGCTCTAGGATAGACTCTGATTCCTTGCTCTAATGACCCACCTACATTCCTTGGCTCCAGGCCCATTCTCTATCTTCAGAGCCTAAGCAGATCAGCTACAGCCTCTGATTCTGGCCATCCCTCCTTCCTGCTTAAGGAGCTCTGTGATTACATTGGGCTCACCCAAAGAATCTTGGACATTTTCCTCATCCCTGGATTTAGCTTAATCAGTAGAATATCTACTAGGCAAGTAGCATAATCATGGATTCGTTCCCTGCTCTCCTTCAAATTCATGGTCTCTCTCTCTCTCTCCTCTCTCTCTCTCTTCTCTCTCTCTCTCTCTCTCTCTCTCTCAAAAACTGGGAGAGGTTTTAAACCAGATGTAGAACTCTCAGCTCCTTCTCCAGCACCATGTCTGCCTGCATGTGGCCATGCTTTCTGCCATTACAATAATGAACTAAACCTCTAAAAACATAAGCTATCCCACTTAAATGTTTTTCTTCATAAGAGTTGCCATGGGCATGGTGTCTCTTCACAGCAATAGAAACCCAAACTTAGACAGGGTATAATGACAAAGTTTATAGATTATTGTTAGGGATTATGCTGGTTTGGTAAATTAGTGACTTTAGATTTTCCTTTAGTAACTATGACTTCCTGAGCAATGAGCCGTTAGCTAGGGTTCCAGGACCAGGCATGTCTGCCTTTTGTTGAATGGATCTTATCCAATTGGTATGTGTACCGCTATGGCACTCATAGAGTTACTGTGCCATGCAGGTCATTGATGTGCTTCATAGGCATCGTAGCTGGTTAGGCTATTGGTTGCCTCCCTCTTTTGGAAGCTTCTATGATACCTTCTACTACCCAAATGGTCATTTCCAGCTCAGCAGTCTCTGGGCCTTCTTTTGGAAGTGCATGGTGTCTTCAGCAATGGGGACCTTACAACTCTAGGGGTTAGCCCAGGGCATTAGCAATAGGCTCTATATTTTGGGAATCTCTTGGACAGATCTGGCCAACAATGCAAACAATGACTTAGCATGTCTGGTTTTAAGATTTTATTAGATGACCTTTGGGTCTTATACAGAGCACTGCCAGCCCAGATGAAAGGTTTATTAAAATTATATATACACATGCATGTGTATACACTGAAGTTTGTTTTATATATATATAAAACTTGTGTCTCTTCCAGGTATCCTTGTTATTTTAACCACCCACCTCCTTTCTCTGTATTTACTTCCTTCCTCCTTCCCTAAAGATCCCTTTTCCCATTTCCCCAGCAGATCATGTGATTCCAGATATCCCCCTTATCCTTCTACATTTTCTCAGTTTGCCTCCCTTCTCCTCCCCACATCTCCCTTCCCCATTTCTCTGATCAGATCAGATCAGATCGCTTCTACCTCTCTATTGATACCAACACCCCCATCCTGGAAGTGGTCCTGGCTTAATTTCCCAGTTTCTGTAGTTACTACAGGTTGTGTATTTACATAGAAGATTTGGAGCCAGAAACCTCCAATAAAAGAGAATACAGAGCATTTATCTTTTGGGGTCTGGGTTCCCTCACTCATGACCTCTCCTAGTTCTATCTAGTTACCTGAAGAGGTCATAATCTCGTTTTCTTTGAATCTGTATAGGGTTCCACAGTGGAGATGTACCACATTTTCATTATCTGTTGGCTAGGACACATAGGGTGTTTCCATTTCCTAGCTACTGTGAATAGAGAAGCAGTGAACTTGGCTGAGCAGATACCTGCTCTACAGTAGGATGTTGAGTCCTTTGGGCACACGCCAGGGAGTGAGTTGGATGGGTAATATGATAGATTTATTTTTAGTTTCTTGGGGAATTTTTCACGGTGATTTCCATTATGGCTACACTAGTTTGTAATCCAACAGCGAGCGAGCAAAAGTTCCCTTTCCCCACAGTGCCTCCATCATTTGCTGTGCCTTGTCCTATTTATGTTTGCCATTCTGACTGGAACCTTTCAATACTATTTTTATTTAAATTTTCCTATTTGCCAAGGGGTAACAAAAACAATTCTTTTGAGATATTTCTTAGCCATTATTTTTCTTTTGTTGAGAACTTTCTATTGAGGTTGCAGGCCCAGTTTACGAATAGGTCGTTTGTTTCATCTTGCTTTTTGAGGCAGAGTCTTTCACTGAACTTGGAGCTGCACATTTCACCCGGGCTGGCTGCCTTAAGATCCACATGTCTCTGCCTCCTAAGCCCTGGGATCATACATGGATGCTGCATTCCTGACTTCTGTGTGGGTGCCTACTTCCCGTTTTTGTGTGGCAAGCACTTGCCTCACTGAACAGCATACAGCATTGCTAGCCTTTTGAAAGACAGTTCTTAAAGTTTGTAATAGTTTAAAAAGTTTTAGTAGCAAAAATAAAAAATAAACACTTTAAAGTCTAGGAAGTGGCTATCTTGTGCCACCTTTTTAAAAGAAAAGGATTCTTTGATTTGCCTGGATAGGATTTCACATGATTTCCTGTTTCCCTTTATTGTGTTTTATGTACGCATTTCCAGATACACGGGATCAATGGAAATCTACTAATGTGATGGGTAACACCCACTGTGGCACAGCGCCTACGGCAGCTTGTCATATTTCTTTTCCAGCCAGTGGCATGTCTTGAGAAAATTACTTATCCAGTATGCTTAGTGACTATTTTACAAAATTCCACAAAGAGGTCAGATTCCTTTCTTACAATTTGATTAAGTACTCCTGAGTTAAATTATTTAAAGGGAGAAACATTAATGAGGTATCACTTTCCATGTTCACTGTGGTGTGTATATGTGTGTATGTGTCTAAGGGATGAAATAGCTATATCCAATAAAATCCCAACTGTAGTTCAGTGGACATTTTGTGGGGGAAAGGGCAAACATTCAGTGTATATTAAAGCAAAAAGATTTAACCAGAATCTAAATGCTAGTTAACTCTGTGGAAAAGCTTTATTCTGGCAGCAAATAAACTTTTGGGAATCAGTGGTTCTTCCTAAGGACTTCTACCTCAGTCTTTCTATTCTTTAAGCTGCTTTCACCTCTCTAGAGCTCGCAAGGATCTTCCCAGAATTCCTCTTCTGCAGTAGTGGACACCTCCTTTTGGAGCAGTGTATTGCACAGTACCTGACAATTTGGGGACATCTGTTTCCAGCTCTGAGGTGCTGAGCACAGCAGCAGCATCGCTTTCTAAAAGCTTGTTGAATAAACACTGCCAATATTTATGTCTTTCTTACAAACATATTGAACATCACCAGTGAGCCCAAGGTTGTCAGCACTTGCTGGTTTCATGTATCTGTGCTCACTGGTTTGGATTATGTGATGGTAAAGGATGGGGGCTGACAGATGAGAGGAGAATGAGATGGCCCAGAAATGAACCTTGTGGTTAAGTAGTTGTCAGGCGGCACCGTGAGACCTCAGGGTACAGGGAGACAGCGGCAGCAGCTTGGGAAGAAACCAAATTGTAGACTTTATGAGCTTATAGTCATCTTGTAAGGAGTCCTTTTCAAGCACACCATGCTGTGTTTACTCTTTAGTGTTAATGGAGAGATGCCTGTCCATGACGGTTGTAGCTCAGGATGATTCCTACTGTGTTCACCCTCCTTTTAGAAGCTGAGATCAGTCAGTGGCTCAGAAAGGCTTTCTTGTCACGCTTTCTGTTTACTACTTTTGAGTGTAAAAGACCATGAGCTGTACATAAAATCCAGTCATGTGGATTATGTCATGTAACAGAAACTGTTAAAATTTTTAGCAGTTAAAGTGCCAGGCAATGGGCTGGAGAGATGGCTCAGAGGTTAAGAGCACCAGCTGCTCTTCCAGAGGTCCTGAGTTCAATTCCCAGCAACCACATGGTGGCTCACAACCATCTGTAATGAGATCAGATGCCCTCTTCTGGTGTGTTTGAAGACAGTTACTACAGTGTAGTTATACAAATAATAAACAAACCTTATAAAAAATAAATAAATAAATAAATAAAAAAGTAAAGTGCCAGGCATTGATAAATCACATATTATTTTCAATCAATAAAAATTAAGACCATAACCAAATCAGAGGATAGTAATGACTTCCTTTGTCATGTCACAGTTGTGGCCTGAGTCACATAGTTATATCTGTTGGGGTCTACTGTTTGTCAAGGTGTTAAGGCTAATGGTGTTTACACAGAGCAGGTACAGGATTGGATTATTGGATTGCGTTATTAATGTGGTTTACACAGACCAGGTTGTTAATGCCTTTAGTAAAGGCTGGAAAGTGCACTGTGAGCATTTTAAGACACATGTGGTAGTTTGAATATGCTTGGCTCCCAGAGTGGCAGTATTGGGAGATGTGGCCTTGTTGGAGTAGGTGTGACCTTGTTGGAGGAAGTGTGTCACTGTGGAGGTGGGAAATGAGACCTTCCTCCTAACCACATGGGAGCTAGTCTTCTCCTAGAGTCCTTCAGATGAAGATATAGAACTCTCAGCTCCTGCACCAGGCCTGCCTGGATGCTGCCATGCTTCTGCCTTGATGATAATGGACTGAACCTCTGAACCTGTAAGCCAGCCTCAATTAAGTGTTGTCCTTATAAGAGTTGCCTTGGTCATAGTGGCTGCTCACAGCAGTAAACCCTCACTAAGATGACACTGTTCACTGTTCTTTGGGTTCCATTTCCACATCTACAACTCTAACCTGCAGCTTAACTTTTTTGTTGTTGTTGTTGAAATTTCTTTTTTTAAATTGTATATTTTCTTTATTTACATTTTAAATGTTATCCCCTTTCCCGGTTTCCCCCTACAAACCACCTATCCCATCTCCCCTTCCCCTGTTTTTATGAGGGTGTTCCCTTGCCTCCCCGCCCTGGCATTTCCCTACACTGGGGCATCAAACCTTCACAGAACCAAGGGCCTCTCCTCCCATTGATGCCTGACAAGGCCTTCCTCTGTTACATATGCAGCTGGAGCCATGGGTTGCTCCATGAGTACTCTTTGGTTGGTGGTTTAGTCCCTAGGAGCTCTGGGGGTTCTGGTTGGTTCACATGAAGCTCAAGAAGAAGGAAGACCAAAGTGTGGATGCTTCAGTCCTTCTTAGAAGGGGGAACAAAATACTCATGGGAGGAAATACAGAAACAAAGAGTGGAGCAGAGACTGAAGGAAAGGCCATCCAGGGACTGCCCTACCTGGAGATCCATTCCATATACAGTCACCAAACCCAGACAATATTGTGGATGCCAAGAAGTGCTTGCTGATGGGAGCCTGATACAACTATCTCCTGAGAGGCTCTGCCAGAGCCTGACAAATACAGAGGTGGATGTTTGTAGCCAGCCATTGGACTGAGCATGGCATCCCCAATGGAGGAGTTAGAGAAAGGACTGAAGGAGCTAAAGGGGTTTGCAACCCATAGGAAGAACAACAATGTCAACCAACCAGACCCCCCAGAGCTCCGAGGGACTTAACTTTTTTTTAGTGTATATGAGTACATTGCCACTGTCTTCAGACACATCAGAAGAGTGCATCGGTTCCCATTACTGATGGTTGTGAGCCACCATGTGGTTGCTGGGAATTGAACTCAGGACCTCTGGAAGAGCAGCAGCCAGTGCTCTTTACTGCTGAGCCATCTCTCCAACCAACCCCTCAGCTTAACTTTTAAAAGCTGTATATTTTTATATGTCCCTCTTTGGTATTATTTCCATGTTCTCTGGGCCTGCTGCTATTGGGTGATCTCAGCTACCTCTTTACACTTTATGTCTATTGTCCTGTCTACTTAATAAAGAACTAAATGCTGCCTTGTTCTTGCTTTTTATTTTTGATAACACTTGCTTCTTACCTCCCTGACACTGTGTTCCTTAAGGGTGCAGTGTCTGTGATGAGTTGGTTGATGCACAGCACCACAGACTCCATACCATAGGATGTGACCGTTGCTAAGCCCCTCTGCAGTATTTATCATACAGCATTCTAGAGAGGATGGGACTGTTCTTAAACCCCCTCTGCAGTATTTATCATACAGCATTCTAGAGAGGATGGGACTGGTAAGCACATCCCTTCTGTAGTGTAAATGGTACAGCATTGGAGAGTGAGAGTAGTGGGGGTGTTCTCACTGTCTATTGTGGTATTAAAAATTACCTATCTGCTTGCTCAAACCGTGCATTTAGTGTATACTGATGAATGCAGTTTGTCCTTTAAGCTTTGGATTGACTCTGGGTAGTTTTGTTTGTTTGTTCTCTATGTTTGTTGAACTTCAATGTTAACTACACAGTCCAGGTTCACCTTGAATTCACTATGTAGCTGATGGTAGACTAAAACTCATCCTTCTTCCTCAGTTTCTCAGGAGCTGGACTTAAAGGCAAGCACCACTGGGTCTAGATATTGTGTGTGTGTCTGTCTTTCCTCTCTCTCTCTCTCTCTCTCTCTCTCTCTCTCTCTCTCTCTCTCTCTCTTTCTGTCTCTCTTGTTTTGTATTAAATAAATGTCTACATTAGAATTTATTGTGCATTTTATACTTCTTAAGTATTGTGACGATTTTGTTAGTCAAATATATTTTAAGTGTGTGGTATCTCAGCTGCTTGGTTAGGCATAAACGTAGCCAGATAAGAAAGATTCAGTCTTTGGAATCAGTAGGCTTGTTGGCAGGCTAGGAGGAGAGTCTGTAGCGTAGGAGACAGTGACGTGTGTGATAAGGTATCTAGTCTTCCAGTCCTCTGCAGCCTCACTCCCAAGTTCAGACTCAAGTTTGTCTTCTTTGTAATGTTCTCCTCTGTCATCTCAGTCTTATAGTCCATAACAAGACCTTTGTCTCCTTTCTTTTTGGCCTCTTAAAGCCCTACCCTGATGTTTCTTTGACTGCACCCAGGCATTTGCTCTGTGACCCTGCTTGGATTGGGTGGGCTGTCACATAATGTGCTGCTGCCTTCTCTCCCCAGATGGAGCCGGCTGGTTCAGCTCCAGGCCAGGCTTCCCCTGTCAGTCCCCAGCAGCAACTTGATGGCCCTTGCCGGCAGTTCTTAACTTTAAGTCTGTGGCTGTTCCTTCCATCTACTTCTGCTACCTGCCAAATCCATTATCCAATGACGGCATTGCCTATGTCACTGGGAAACCGTCTTCTTTGGTTTCCACTAACAGAGCCAGCACCTCATAGTATGTGCACACCTTGCCCTTTTGTATGCCTTTGTATTCTTTTTCTTTTGTATTCTATAGCCATAGGTAACAGGGTCTATGTGGTGGTTTGAATGTCTCCCCAGGCTCATCTATTTGAATATTTGGTCCCTGGTTGGTGCTACCTTAGAAGGTTGAGGAACCTTTAGGAGGTGGAGCCTTGCTAGAGGAAACACATCTCTGGGGACCAGCTTTAACTGTTTATAGCCTTCCTGCATTTCTGTTCTCTCTGCTTCCTGCCTGTGGTTGAAGATGAGCTCTTTTAGCTTCTTACTCTGCCTCACTGCTGCCATTTTTCCCCTCTGCCAGGGACTCTCCCTCTGGAACTGTAAGCCAAAATAAACTCTTCCTGATGTGGCTTTGGTCGTGGTGTTTATCCCAGCAGCTAAAAGTAACTAATGCAGAAGTATTCCTGTAACAGACCTGACCATGTTAGTTTTTTGGAAGAATGTGGAAGACATTGGAACTTTGGACTAGCAAACTAAGCCAGTAAGCAGTGTTCCTCCATAGTATCTGATTTATGCCACTGGGTTTCTGTCTTGGCTTCTCTCAGTGGTAGACTGTGATCAGGATGTGGCCCTTTCCTCCTGTGCATGGTTTGAAATGAGAATGGACTCCATGAGCTTATGTGGTTCAATGTATGGTCCATAAGTGGTGGAACTCTTTGGGAAGGATTAGGAAGCATGGTCTTGTTGAAAGAGGTGTGTCACTAGGGGCAAGCTGTGAGATTTCAAAAGACTAGTACCATTCCCACTGAGCCCCTCTGCTTCCTTGTGATGGAAGGACAGCTCTTAGCTGTCCCTGTTGCCATGCCTTTGTTTTGGTATTATGGACCATAAGCTAAATGAAATGCTTTCTTTTCTGAATAACCTTGGGCATGACGTTTGTCAAAATAGAAAAGTAACTGAGACACCTCTACAAGTTTCTTTTGGTCATGATGCTTATCACAGCAACAGTCTTTTACTGTCAGTTCTTCTGTACCTTGAATTCTAGTCCCTGTCATTCACATAAAGGCATCTTTCTTTACCCAGTCAGCTGTGGCTCCTCGTTCCATTGGTATCTATTGAAACATCTGCCCTTGGCCATCCATGTCCTCCACTGCTGTGCCTGTGTTCATGCTTACAACAGACATTCTTAGTGCTCTTTTCCTTCATGCACTAGTGCCTTCTCTGCATTCTTCCTGCAGCTTTGATACAGTCGAGGAGCCTGCTCTTTTTCCTTCTTCACACTCTAGACTTGCACATGTTCTGCCTACGGACTAGTGTAACCAAATGTGGCAAAGCAAAGCTATAAGTATGGACCACAGAAAAGCCATAAACTTACTTGAAACATGAGAGCTTTCTAGAGTGTGAACTTTGTGACAACATGGTGTTGCTCTGTCAAGACTTGATAAGCCATGACTGTGCTACATGTGCTGTCCAGAGTAGTAACACGGATATCTCTTGAGAGTTTAGTAGTTACATAAAACCTGAGGGCCCAGTTCAGAGGCAGAAGAAAGAACCTGCACTTTAACAACTCCTTGGTGACTCAGATGTCCATCATAGCCCACGTGGCACTGATTCCATGCCTTTGGACTTTGCCCCCATCATGATAACTGCCAGCTCTGTGGCTCCAGCCTCACTCTTCACCTGGATTCCCAACTCATCCAAACACTTACCTGCTTAGTACTTAACTGTCTACCTGGATTCCCAACTCATCCAAGCACTTACCTGCTTAGTACTTAACTGTCTACCTGGATTCCCAACTCATCCAAACACTTACCTGCTTAGTACTTAACTGTCTACCTGGATTCCCAACTCATCCAAGCACTTACCTGCTTAGTACTTAACTGTCTATCTGGATTCCCAACTCATCCAAGCACTTACCTGCTTAGTACTTAACTGTCTACCTGGATTCCCAACTCATCCAAGCACTTACCTGCTTAGTACTTAACTGTCTACCTGGATTCCCAACTCATCCAAGCACTTACCTGCTTAGTACTTAACTGTCTATCTGGATTCCCAACTCATCCAAACACTTACCTGCTTAGTACTTAACTGTCTACCAAGGACACCTAAATGCCACTAGGTGTCTATGAGAGAACTGAGTTCCTGCACACTTTCCCTCCCACAAGTTTGACTTCTATACCTTGTTAAGTAGAGGTCTGCATTACCACTTACAGAGTCCAGTGTTGAACCCTTGTATGGTTCACCAGAGATTCTTTTTTTCACATTCCACCCTTCATCAAATTCTGTCAGATCGACCTTTAAAAGACAACAGAATCTGGACACATGTGCTCAGTCTACCCAGGCCCAGTGTCCTTTGTGTGTCAGTTGCTTTGTCTCAGTAGCTCTCCAGCTGGTCTCTCTGCTTTACCTCAGATCTCACAGTATTTACTACTGGATGCTGAGGGATCCTTTGGAGGCATGGATCCACATTGCCTTTCCACAGAGCCCTCCAATGACCATTATAAGTGCTAGCATCTTTTTTTTTTCTTTTTTCTTTTTTTTTTTTTTTTTTTAATAAAAGCTATTTATTGTGTTTGTGTGTGTGGCAGGGTACCTTTGTCATTCTCCCCATCCATGTGAGTCCCCAGGAATGAACTCAAGTTACCAGGCTTGGTTGCAAACACCTTTGCCCAGTGAGCCATCTCTAGGCCCTGACGTGTACTATTCTCCGGGGGTGGGGAGGAACCATTCTACATAGTAACCCTGCAGCAGGTAAGGATACCAAGTGCTAGCATCTTAATGACCTGGTTCTCTGCCACTTTCTCATACCTGCCTTGTCATCTCCCTTCTTCCAGTCATACTGAGCCAATGTTAGGTCTTGAATTTGCCGTGTGTACCCTCAGGCCTCTGTTCTTTGTTCTTTCCTCTTCTTGGAAGTCTCTTAGCTAAGGCATCTATAGTTTATTGTGCTTAATATCTCACTTTCTATTTTTTTTTTTCTGTTTATGGAATCATTACAGTCATTCTCTGTTCTGGTAATGTCTTTCACATAATAAGCATCTGTTTGTTGATTGCACACAACTAGACTATAAGCTACTTTATGGGGGATGTACTTGTGTTCAGTTCAAAGATGTTAGTCAAAGAAGTGCTCAGCAAATATGAAGTGAGCAAGTGAGTAAGAATCTTGTCTAATCGTCACTCACCTCTGGCGCCTTAGCCACTCTTCTTTTGGACCCTAGAGATATGACACTGCTCTCCTGATAGGTCTCCTATTCACATTTTTTGTCTCTGTTTTCCACACATTATGTCCCTAGGCGTACTGAGAAACAGCTGGACATATGCCCACATACTTGCTAGAACTTGTAAATAGTTCCTCATTTGCAAAATAGGATCTTTGCAGATATTATTAACTAGGGTCTTTGCCGTGTAGAGCCTATCAGCTTTCTGGGTTCTATCAAAGTCCTTTCACAAATGCTGTCATAAAAGAGGCAAGAAAGCAGATTACATAGCTATATGAGGAGAGATGACATGGTGGTAGCTAGAGATTGGATTAAGTACTTGCAATACCTGCACCTATGAGGGTGGGAAGAGTAACTCAAGGGTCCTCTCTACCCCCAACCCCCACCCCCAGGTACAGTACTGTCCTACCAATCTGATTTTGACTCTGGGAAGCTGATGTTGGACATTGGGACTCCCAAATTCTTAAATCCTTTCTGTGATTTTAATCTAAGCCTGTGGTTAGAGTCCCATAGGAAATGATATATCAGGGCCATATGCAAAGTCTAAATCAAATGTTAATCATCATCTTGTAAAATAACTGCTGGCTTCTGTCACCTATGGGTTCAGGTCCAAACTCTGTGGTCTGCCCTGTGTAATACCAGTCTCTGAGGACTCTGTCTTCTCTGTGACTACCTTCCTCTCTGACTGTGCCATGCTATCTTGGGCACATACCTTCAGCACCCAGTTCTTAGCAACACCCAGTGTTCTGCCTTGCCTTGAAGTCATTGACTTTATCTTTCCTGCTGAACCCTATTTGTCAGGTTTTCTCAGAAGCTGGCCCTACCTTCCCTAAGAGCAGCTCCCCCACATTCTCAAACATTCTCCAACGTGTGCTTACAGATGTGGTTATGTATGTCTTCCATTATGTATGTATGTGTGTGTGTGTGTGTGGTGTGTGTGTGTGTGTGTGTGTGTGTGTGTGTGTATGTATGTATGTAGAGCCCTTGGAGGGTACCAGCTATATTTCATTAAACTATCCAAACTGTCTCTCAAGCTAATTTTTAGGTAGTGTGTTGTAAGTACTTTAAAAATGCTGGTTGTTGGTCACATGAAACTACAATTCCTCTGTAACTAGGCTTCAGCTGCAGAATTATTAGATGCATATGTGACCTTCATGAAGCTAGTGTAGAAGAGGCTGTCAACCAAGACTAATTGGGAACGTGAGATTTCGTACTCGGGTACATTGAGGTTTTCCAAAAGCATGTTTTTGTGGTTCATGTAATTCTTAAACTACATGCGAAGATCTTACAAGTTGAAGAAAACAGAATAGATTTATTCCTTAGGGACGAGCAAGTACTTTTGAGAAGCTCTGTCACAAGCGTCAGCATGCTCTGTGGCTGCCTTGACTCCCTCTGGAGAGAATGTCTAGAATGTCTGTGACCCGCATCCATGGCCAAGATTCTGCCTCATACTCTCCTCAGTTCCTTATAATTGCTACAGCAGTCTCTTGGCAGCCACCTCGGGAATCATCTTATTTTCAGTTCATAATTTAAATAGGAGTGTAGTCAGTTTTTATTTCTTTATTCCGCTCACTTATTTATTCCTGTTGGTTTTGAGTTTGTGCATTTATACCTATGGCCAAATAAAATTGTGGCCCTGACATTAAAGCTGTACCTTGGGTTATTTCAGGCTTTTTAAGAACAGCTCTAGTTTGTGGATAACCATGGACAATGAAAGCTTTCCATCGGACCTGCCTTTCTCCCCTCCTGTAACTGTAGAGGAGGAGGCAGGATTGGGACACTGTCCACAGTTCTTCCAAGTTTTCTGCTTTGACCTTGTTTGTTCTTGGGCTAGTTTTCAAAGATCATGTCAGAATGCTTATCAGGACAGCCCAGGAGAATTATTGGCAAGTTTATAGTGTGGACTTTCTGACCTGTTCTTCCAACCTTTTAATGGTAGGAAGGATTAATTAGTCAACACCTGGAACACTCCTGTACTCTGAAAAGGCAAAGGTAAGGATTATCTTAATTCCAGAGAATGGGGACTGTGTTAGTCACATTTTGTCACTGTAACAAAATGCCTGAGCAAATCAACTAAGAGGAGAAAAATGTTATTTATTTTAGGCCAGAGTTGACTGGCTCAATGTCATTCAGCCTACAGTGACACAGAACATGAAAGTGTGCTTTACTAGGGAATCTATGACAGAGGACACTGCTCAGTGCATAAATGGCTGGCAAGTGGGCAAGGGTGATGGGCAGGTACCAGGAACAGGAGGCATTCTTCAAAGCCCCTAGTTCTCCTTCAGGCCCCGCCTTCCACCCCCACCCTCAATGGACAGCAGGGAAATGGACACATGGCTCAGACAGAGCACTGCGTAATCACTTCTCTGAAGATAGCCTTTGATCCACAGAGTGAAGTGTATTGTACTTCATAGTCAAACCACAGTGCCACATTCAATCAGAATTGTGTTGAGAATAGTTCTGACTTCTACTATAATCAAAGCCTTAAACATCTGAGTAATTACCACATGAAAAACGTTAGCGGGCTTCCTGTTGTCTCCGCCCTCCTATTGATGTTACTACTGTTTACTTTAACCAGAGATTGTTGTGACCCTCGGCTTCTCCAGAGTGTTTTGTTGCAGTACTCTTTCTGTGAACGATAGCTTCCATGACAACTCACCGACTCCTTTAGGAACTACACCAAGTTTCCTGTTCATCATCTTTAGGCTTGATGGATATTCCTAATTACCTTGAAGAAGATCTGGGAGATGTGCCAGAAATAGCAGGGTCCCATTGCTCTAGTTTTCAGGGACCAGTGAGGCATCCTAAAAGTTTTGAGTTTATTTGCATATTATAGAATCACAATTGTTTGTAGGGGAAAATTCAGAAGAAAGGTAAATGGCTAACATAGTGTGAATCTAACTATATATTGTTAAAATAAACTTTTTGTGATTGCATTTAAAAATATTAGAAAAAAATCAATGGGATTAGTAGGAAAGTCAGTGGGAGCAATTATGATCCCATGTGATCTTTTGAAAGTGAGACTGAGGTCAGAACTGAATAGACCAGAATCCAGTTCATATATTAAGTGTGTAAGGCCTTTGACTTATCAGGTTTTTGTTTGGAGTTTCATTTTTGTCTTTGTGTTTTTCTTGTTATTTTTTTTCTTGTAAATCTATGAATATTAATTAATCATCCTTTCTAAGCATTTTTGAGCATGCCGTGTGGTAGGATTAGGTATATTCATATTGCTGTGTCACCAATCCCTTCTTAGTATGTCCACTTTCATCACTGTAACAAGTACTTGAGATGACTCACAGTTCTGCAGGGTGTGGCACGCTATCAGCTTATCAGTTGGCCACATCACTTGTAGGCCCATAGCACAGAGCATATCGTGATGCAAGCACACACTGAGCAGAACTGTTGACCTCAGTGAGGTGCATGAGACACATCCCTGTTACATCTCTATTCTGTCACTGTGGAGACACCATGATCAGGGCAAGTTTTATAAAAAGAAGTGTGTAATTGAGAGATTGAATAGTTTGGAACTGTAGCTCTCCTTTGAAGTAGTGTAGCTTTGGAAGTGGGTTGATGTGTTTGTGCTAAAGGTATGCGCATGAAGAATAGGTCCCCGTTGCCAGTGAAAGCAGTCTTTGTTATACTGATGTACTAGGCCTGGTACTGCACTGCCTGCCATGAGGTTCTGCACTTGCCAAGGATGCTACGGTTTCTACCTTCATACAGGATGATCAACTTCATGGCTCATCATACCCATGAGGTAAAAAGCAGTTGTTAGAAAACAAAGTTCAGTTACCTCCAATATAAAACAGAAGGATGTCACCCTTCATTTGTTTTCTATCCTCTTTGTCCTCTGCCTGCTTTTGCTACCTCTTCTAAAAAATCCTATGTAGTATGCATATGATGCATGCTTCCTGTATCTTCCACTGCTGTTTCATAAGCACCTTGTTGCTTTAGTACTGGTTCATACCTCTTACTTGGGACAGTTGCTATGATGTGACACTGTCATTCTCCTCCCTGTCTTACTTCTTGTCAGCTTATTCACCCTTTTGCTGACATTTTCTCGGCTTTGGGGATTGGACCGACGCCTGATGGCCACTGTCCCCATTCTGACCTCTGTTATTGTACCTGCAACTGTTTACTGAGCACATTTGTTTCCCACACAGTGCACTTCTGCCAGACCATGGGCAGCTGCCAGGGCTCACTGTTTGGGAATCTCTTGTGCCTGCTTTGCACATGTACCTAGGAAGGGAGGGGTGAATTGAGCAGTGTCAGAGATGATAGATGAGTCACAATTAGAATTGAAAAATGGCCACTGGACTCAGCAGAATAGAGGTAATTAGTAAGCTTTGTCAGTGCTTTTTAACTGATAGTCCAGACAGAGGAGGAGTTAGGGAGGAGGTAAGGGCAGGGAAGAGGAAGGAGGAGTTAGGGAGGAGGTTAGGGCAGGGAAGAGGAAGGAGGAGTTAGAGAGGAGGTAAGGGCAGGGAAGAGGAAGGAGGAGTTAGGGAGGAGGTAAGGGCAGGGAAGAGGAAGGAGGAGTTAGGGAGGAGGTAAGGGCAGGGAAGAGGAAGGGGGAGGAACCGAAAGATGACAAAGAAAAGGGACTCAGGGAGTTGCCAGAGAAGACTAGTGTCTGCAGTGCCATGTGATTCTATGTCCCTGAGATGAGCATGGTGGTCCCATGTGCATATTCCTAAAATGACCAATACACATGAGAGTGGGGCCTCAGCTTCTGTATGCACCACACTGAGATCTTATTTGGAGAAAGTGTGTCTTTGCTCAGAGAAGCTCTTACTTATCTCTTGTTTACTGTTTATTACACATCTTTTTAGTTTAAAAACAACCCACGAACAAAAGCTTTTTAAGTAGGAAAGTCCCTTCCTGTCATTTGTATCTCTTAAATTTCAAACAGAGTATCCTGTGTGCAGCAGTGCTTCAGAAAAATAAATCTAAGGACTGTTTGATTGCGTTTTTATTTTTGACATCTAAATTATATAGTAAAAATGCATTTGAAATCATACTAAGACAAAGCCGTTTAACTCTTGAAATTCACAGTAGTTTACAGAGAGACAAATCACAGGATACAGGCAAGGAGCTCATGAACCTCTTCTGGCCGATGTGTTCCCAGCTTCGATTCAGGCTTGCTCCTGAAGCTCCTGTTAGAAGTGTTTCCACTTCTAGCGTTTACCACCACATCCCAGGACGAAGGTGACATTAGATACTATCACCTTGCTGTCCACAACTTAAAGCTTACAAGTGGTTTCTGGAATCTTCTATATAGTTGTTGAACCATAGTTGACCTCAAGGAGCTAAAACCATGGTATCTTAGTTTGGGTTTCCATTGCTGTGAAGAGACACCATGACCAAGGCAACTTTTATAAAGGACAATATTTAATTGGGGCTGGTTTGCAGGTTCAGAGGTTCAGTCCATTATTATGATGGCAGGAAGCACAACAACAGGCATAGCACTAGAGAAGGAGCCAAGATACTGTTCTGAAGGTAACCAGGAGGAGACCAGTGTCCTCAGGCAGCTAGGAGGAAGCCCTCTTGCCCACCCCCACAGTGACACATTTCCTTCAACAAGGCCACACCTAGTCCAACAAGGCCACACCTCCTAGTAGTGCCACTCTCTGGACCAAGCATATTGAAGCTAACACACATGGCAAGCCAAACTGTGTGTGTGGGAGGACTACTAGTGTGTGTTGTATTGTGATGTGTGAGAGAGGACAAAGCTGTGACCTTTCTACAAGTCGAGCCTCAAGACTTGTAGACTAGTGAAGCTGGCACTGTACCCCAGTTCCTTTCTGAATCAACATAATGGGATCTCAAGAAGACTATACATTGAGCTAAGTGCTAGCTTATAGTAGAGGGGAAAAGCCTAAGGCGCTTGCTGCTGCGCTGAGCTGTAGCACACGTGTAGCAGATTTGAGTTCCTCATGAACAAGCACCAAGCTGGTTCCAGCTGTGCAAGGCAGGTTTCTTAGAGCTGAGCACAAGAGGGCAGAGTCAAGCGGGAAGTCTGACCATCTTTCAGTAGTGTTTGACTACAAACAGGCCTCCTGTAAAAAGACTTCTGCAGAATGAGTGGCTACTGCTTTGAGCTGAAACAAACTATTCAGTCAAGAGTCAGAAACTGAGGTTTGGATCCCAAGTTCCCACAAGCCAGGAGATTGTTAACATACTTGATGGTAATCCAGAGCCTTGCCTCACTCCTTGCAAAGTATCCTGAGGATGCTCCTGACGATGCGGACTGTAGGAGTCTTGGCAGCTGCCATGGATGGTACAGAAGTGAATCATCTTTTCGGTCCCAGCAAGCAGATGGCTCCATTCTGAGTACCTAGGCAACTAGAAATGTCCTTAAAACAACTGCCTCACGCTGATATATGGACACCAAAATTCAGAGGAGTCATGCCAGAGCAGTGTTGCTACATGTATTCTTAAAATTACCTTTACTTTTTATACTGTAAGATTTGATGTGACTTAAACTTCTCATAAGTGCAACACTGTAGATATTCCTTTATATACAAGTTTTTAAAATTGAATCTTTTTTGGGTATGCTAAAGTTAAGATGCCTTGAGAAGGAAAGAATAGAAATTTGGGGGTGGGAGACTACTGAATATGATTTCTTAAAGGACTCAGTAATCTTTGGCTCTCTCTAAGTATATAAAATCAGTTTAACTGTAACTTTATATAAGTGTACATCTGTCACGTAAATCCATGTGAGCCGCAGTGGGAGCGGGTTCTCTAAAATCCCCGAGGAGGTGTCTGGGGATGGATTGAGAAAGGACAAAGTAGGCTGCTTGAGTTTCACAGCCCAATGCATTGAGAGAGATATCCATTATTAGTGAAGCCTTGCACCCAAGTTCAGTATGTTTATCATGAACCTGCTCTGCCACAGGTTCCGAGTCCGAGGGGTCGCTGACTTGCCTGGAAGCTGTGACAGCACACTCCTTTGAAGACAACGAAGTGCCTGTGAGCAGTGGAAAACACAGAATGTCTGAAGGAAAAGACTGTGGTGGGGGAGATGCGCTCTCCAATGGCATCAAAAAGCACAGGTATGGGGTCTTGGACTGTAGTCAGCCATCACCATCACACAGCTTGGGCTTAAAAGTGAGATGCTTTCCTCTGCTTCCTCCCCAGTACTGGGTGTTTATGTTGCTTTCTGTGCCACCTCCAAGGCAGGATTGGAAGCACTCTTTTTTTGTCTGCTTGGAGGAATGTCCCCTGGATGTTCAGGGCAGAGCTTGGCTGCGGCCCCCAGGCTTTCAGGGCGTGTCTGATCCTTCGGTTGGGAGTGAGACTCTCAGAACCCCCCATTGAAACTGATGCTCTGCTCCCGACTCATCATTCATCTTTTATGACTCTGCCTCCCGATGCTATTTTGGTTCCTAGTCATTTGATCTTCTTGTTGGTTTTAAGAGTGAATAGTAATGTTGCCAGCCTGCTGTCACAACCTAGTTAAATTTAAACAAAGACTGTTGCTAAGGTCCAGGATTTGCTGAACATATTCATTGTATATGCTCTAATGACATTAGTGTTTTATTTCCCCAGGGGTTTCGTGCTAGAGATTGTCCCAAATGATGAGATGTAACAGACACCACAGTTCTCTGGTTTCTGAACAAGTTCACAGAGTGGTAGAGTGTAATTTTATAATATTATGATCAAGTGGGTTATCCTGTTGTCTTCATGAGGAGATGCTAGTTAATTTCTCCAACAGTCTTCTGTATGTTTTATAGATTGTATAACACCAAGATTCTGACCACAGCTGCCTCAAGCATTGTCCAGTGTTGCTCTGATATATGCATTCCCTTGTTTAAAAAATTGTTTCTATGTTTGCATTTCTTTTAAAAAATATAAATGGATTTTTAAATACCATAAAGTTCATGTGACACTGACTTAGAAACTGTCTAGATTAAAGCAGTTTTCCTTTGTTGATTCTGAGACTTTAATGGCTTCACTACTACAGATGATGTGGCTGGTAGTGTCTTCTACAACTCTTGTCCACAGTCAGCAGCGTAACTTTGGCACATAGGACTGATGTGTGTGTATCTAGGACATAAAATACCTCCTAGTAAACCTGAGATGGATATCTGTAACAGACACATGTTGTGTTCTCAGTGACAAAATAAGTAAAATCTTTGGGAAAATAAACAATTTGAGCTCTTTAGATAGTTATTAAAATACCCAAATAAGTACAGTGCCAGGGCCAAGCACCTGCT
Organism: Mastomys natalensis; assembly: GCA_021653895.1. Classification (NCBI taxonomy): domain Eukaryota; kingdom Metazoa; phylum Chordata; class Mammalia; order Rodentia; family Muridae; genus Mastomys; species Mastomys natalensis. The sequence continues at coordinate 701,415 of JAJTUV010000974.1, read as the reverse complement.
CTGGGCTGTGGCCTCTGGCATGCCCTCTGGCCTTTCACCCTTCTGTGTATGTACTGTCACAAGGTGGGAGATATTTTGTATTCAAAGTGATTATGCTGTACTAATCTATTCTGCTCTCTTAATCAGACCCAGAAGGATACAAAAATGCAACTCGGAATTGTTAACAAGTTGTAGGGAGAGAAGACATAAGGAACTCCAGACCTAGCCAGAAAAGTTACATTTATAAGTAAGGGGCATCCTATTAAGATGATAAGTATAATGACTTGTTTTCCTGTTACTCTGTTTCATCAGAAGGAGAGAAGTTCTGAAATTGTCAGAAGCATTAATAATTGCAGGCTTGGAAAAGGTAGCTTGAAATGCCCATGTTTTGTAAGGCTCACCTATATATAGCCAGAGGATATTATAAACCCATCTTAACTGATATACTGATAATTTTTTAAAAGTATTTTCAACCATTTTTCTAATTTTTCATGAAACTATTTGTCCAGTAGAAAGATAATTTAGCAATGATTTAAATCTCACTCCATTCATTTAGACAGTACCCATTTTTTTCTCATACAAAATATACCTTAGTTGGCAGGTCAGTGCTCAGCCTCTACCATACTGCATTCAGTTACATTGACAACCGAGCAGTTCTCTGTACTTGCCTCTAATTTCTTTTGAGCTTTTAACTTGTAGTACTTTCCCCTAAATACTTCTCCTTGTAAAGGTTTGCCTATGGGATTCAGCGTGTCACTAGATATAATGTAAAAATACGAGACAGATAGCAAGCGACTGCTGCACCCAGGGGAGGTCCTGAGAATGCCCTTCCCTATCTCAGCAGCATCCACAGATTAGAGGACATAAGTGATCCTTCCTAGCAGATGAACTTACCCCTCATTAGGAAGTGTTTCAGCAGACTGCAGCAGGGAGGGAGCTCCAGGGTCAACTGCTACAGCAAGTGCTTAGAGACGAGCATTAAGGCAGTCACAGCATCAAAAATCAGACATGAGACCTCATAGCCAGAGACACAACACACAAAAACCTGAGAAATAAAATTGTCATTATCCACAGATGACATATTTGTCTACATAGAAGATACTTAGTATCCATAGAGAAATTGTGAGTTAGTAAAAATATTTGGTAAGGTTGTTGCATACAGAATTACATTTTTGTGAATTATCAACAGAAACTGGAATTAAAACTAGAGGAAAAGAAATATTTGGAGCAACTACTGGAAGTCACAAGCTTATCAATTTTAGCTACCCCCCAAAAAACCCACCCACACAGTAAGAAAGAGATCCTGATAATTTTGAAAGTGAATGCTCATTGTCATAAAGGTCTTCGTGCCAGATTGATCTGTAGATGGAATGCAGTTCTAGTTCAAATTACATTCCTTGGAAGCTGTGAAGTGGGTTCTGAAGTGTATGCTGAAGCACAGAGGGTTGTCAAGAGTCAAAACCAGAACCACATCACATGAAAGGGTGTTTTTTCTACCGAATGTCAAGGTCTGTGACAAAATATTTAGTTCAGACTTTTCTAGGAGATAGAAAATCTGTAGAGAATCATCATATGGAGGAAAGCTGGTCTTTTAATAAAGCTAGCGTGGCAGATCAGTGAGGGAAAGGGGGGAGGGGTTGGTATGGAATAATTAGTAATCATCTACTCCAGGGAGGGATGCAATGAACTCTCATAGCCGGGTCCCTGCCTGTGTCCAGGTTCCCTAGCTATAGGTTTAAGCTACTAGATACGGAAGGTACTTTAAAAAGTTGAAGTAATTGTTTCATGTTAGGTATTACAAGTAATCTTCAGATCATTTAAATACACAGAAGACATATGCAGGTTTCTGTGCACATAGGACACAATTTTATATAGCTGACATCAGGAACTACAGATTTTCATACCAGGAACTGGGGCCTTAGAACTGATGCTGCACCGATTCCACAACATAACTGCCTATCTTCATAATGTTGAGGTGGGGACAGATTTCTCACAGCAGAAATGGTGGATTGTTTATTTTCTCTGATGTTAATTAATGCAAGCTCATTATCTGTTAATTTTGGTGAAGCTCTGTCTTAAACATGGATTGCAAGAGTTTGTTATGCTGAGATCCATGGTGGTTGAGCTTCCAAGTAGTCGGTATCTTCCCTGCTCTCCATGACTCTGTGATCTGAATTCTTAGGAAGCCAAAGGAAGGGCAATGTTGTACAGTTGTGTTCTGTGTATGAAGATTTTATTCTAGGGATTCACAGACAAGTTGAGAAAATGTGAAGTATTTACTACATATTTTATCATCACTGGAGCCATAGGCATGCTCTTTTTGGGCTGCTTTACTGGCTTCTATTATCTCCCACCCTTCCAACCTTTATTCCACCCAGCCCTGCCAACCCCTAACACTAGGCATGAGAGAAAGAAGGTTAGAGGGGAGAGGGAGCATAGACCTCCTTAGACTATTTCCTGCTGATTGCGGGCACCGAGTTTCTTGAAGCAAGTCCAGTCTTTGTTTTTAGGACATTTCCAACCAGCAATTCAGCAAAACAGCAATCCCGCAGTAGCAAATGCAGCAGCAGGGGAGCTGCAGCCAACATAGGCCCTCTCAGGGCTCTCGCATGTATACCCTCTCAGAAGTCCTCAGACTTCTAAACATAAACTATCTGCAACTGGCAAAAATCACACCCTTCCTAGAATAGGAGACAATCATAGTGGCTGTAGACAATCTGAAGTAGCCCCACATCTCACACCTTGGATTAAACAAAAACATTCATATAGTATAACTGGGTTTTTTAAGAAACCAAAATTCTCACTACCCTGGAGCCATCAGAGAAAGAGCGAGAACTTTGCCCAGAATTCAGCAAGTTTGTAGAAGGGTCTGGGGACAGCAGGAGTTTATGTTCTCTCTGGCCTTGAAGGTAGATGTCTGGGATGAAAGGAGAGAGCAGCAGTAGAGAGCTTCAGGCAGTTGAGGCATGGGGCATCCCCTGACCAGCTGAACACCCCACAGAATCCTAAGAAACAGCCTGCCATAGTAACTCAGTGGGGTTGTCCTATGAGCAGTGTGGAGGTTGGCAAGGGTTCCACTGTGCTGGAATGTAGACTGAATATTGCTAGTCAGTCAACTGCAGTGCCTGCTCCTGGAGGCCAGTGCACGTTGGCACCTGGAACAGACTGGCAACTTAGATGGCAGCAGCTGAAACGGGGACCTCAATCTCAGCAGTCCGCTCAGGCTACAGGACATTCATCTTCTACTAAATTACATTCCAAGTCCTCCCCCACAAAGAAGGGTGCCAGCTTGACAGATGGGACTAGTCAAGAGGGACTAGTCAAGAGGGACTAGTCAAGAGATTTTAAGACTTCATTTAAGAACAACATGCTGGCAGACTGTGGCGTCACTTTGTGTATATTGGGAAGAAACAAAAGGCAGGTTGGGCTGCTCCCTGATAGGGATTTCTGTAGGAAACCTGTGATATACCGGGTAGAGCTCATCCATTCCTCTGCTCCACTGGAAAGAGGTAGTGGAGAAACTGATCTCTGTGAGGCCCGGGACCCCACAGGCCCACCCATGCTCCTGAGATGCCTCCTGAGAGCCTGGAAATGCTTTAGTTAGTTAGTTGGTTGATTAGTTAGTTCCTTTGTTAGTTACTTAGTACAACCACAGGATCTGTCCCAGCTTGGGCATTGTGTAAGGAAGCTGTGGTGAAAATGAACTTTCATGTAAATCTGAGGGCTTGTCCCAGCCTGTTCTGGACAGACAGATGCTTACTGTGAGTGAATGATCAGTCTTCTGGGACATCCATATTCTGCAGCTCTGCTAGAATGAGCTACACAACATAAGCTAAGGCATCGATGAAAAAATAAAAACTAGTTTTTTAGGTATATGATTTCATGTTTTAAAATTTATTGATAAAATTTCAAGCATGCTTAGAAATATAGAACACATTGCTATGAACCCTGTTTATCATTGCATCATTATTTCTCATGCCGATGCCTTTGTTTCACCAAAACCCCATCTCATTTCCAATAACTTTAAGATACATTGTCTTTATTATTTATTTTTCAGAACACAAATTTTAATTGAAAAAATTGTATGTGTATATTGTATACAGCATGGTATTTTGAAATACATACCATAGATTGGCTAAATCTAGCTAATTAACATGTGCATTACGTTTATACATATTTTATTGTAAGAATAATTAAAATCTGCATTGCATTGCTGTAACCAGTTTTCATCACGTGGTACAATAGACACCTTCAGCTTAGTGCTAGACAACATGAAGTGTATCAGGTGGGTAGTGCAAACCTGCAACACCACCAGAGGCTGTCTCTGTGATTTGGAGGCCTAAGTGGTCTACACAGTGAGTTCCAGAACTAGAGGGGGTGGGGGACTCTGTCTCAAAAACAAAAACATAAACAAACAAACAAACCAAAAATGGAAGAAAGAAAAGAAAAGAAAAGAAAAGAAAGAAAGAAAGAAAGAAGGAAGAAGGAAGGAAGGAAGGAAGGAAGGAAGAGAAGGAAGAAAGAAAAACATAGAGTGCTCCATTCACATTAGGACTATTCTAATATTCTTTGTATTGTTTACATTTTAGCATAAGTCCTGCCAAATGTGTGTTCTTCATCTTCATCCCAGACTCTTTCCCCTACTCAGTCACAAAATTATTCATTATCATAAATAAGTAGTTCCTTATCTTCAAATTTTTAATTACTATTCAAATTTTCCTGTTGTCTCATAAATGTGTCTTAGTAATTGGATCTGAAATGTCATTTAGAGATAAGGACCCAGAAGTTTCACGTGCTCTGTTTGTCAGAAATGGCTAGAAGAATCACTAGATTTTCTGTTCTCTCCTCTTAACTTTTCTTGCCCTTTATTTGCCCCAAAGAATATTCTACAGTGTGGATATGGCTACTCACATGTCTGGGGTATCATTTAACACAGGGGCCTTGACCCCTGAATGTCCTTCAAACCATTCCAGTCACAGAAGCTTGACCAGGTTTAGGGTTGATACTAATTATGATTAGTAGTATTAATACTATTTGATATGGTATACTTTGTAGACACACACACTATGGGGGGCCATATGTACCTCCTGCTACATCCTGGTCTGGGCACTGTGAGCTAGCTGTTTCATGGGACAGTTTTCGGTTAGTGTTTTCCCTAATGGTTTTAGCAGCCGTTGTTGCTCACTATCTTCAAGCTTCCTTGGAAGCTACAGCACAGTGCTATTTCAAACCTGCCATTCCTCCCACGCTTACTAACTGAATTCTACAAAGAGCTGCTGGCCTGGGGAGATGGGTCAGTCAAAAAATTCTTCATGCAAGCATGATACGGACTTGAGTTCAGATTCCCAGCATGCACTTAAAAATGACACGCATCTGTCATCCCAGTAGTGGGGAAGTGTATCTGGCTTCAAGAGTGATGTGTGAACACTCAGATGAAGAGTTGTGTAAATATCTTACTTCATCCCCCTCTTTGTCCATGCAATAGGATTCCATCTTGTTTGTGATGCTCTCTCTGTATGTGTGTTTGTGTGTTTATATGTTCAGTTGCTCATGTGCATGTGTGTCAACACATGTCATTCTGCAGGTGCCTTCAGTCTTTGTTTATACAGTCTCTCACTGCTTTGAAACTTCACGACATAGGCCTGGTTAGCTAACCAATAAGGTCCAGGGATCTCTTCCTCCCAGCTTGCATACCCAGATTTTTATATGAGCTCTATAGATTTGAACTAGGGACCTCATGCCTGCAAAGTGATCACTTTGCCAGCCCGAGCCATCTCCTCCTGTCCCCAGTCTCTTGTGGGTATAATATGTATTCACTACATGTATATTGTCTTTGAGAGTCACCTTGCTTTCTGGTATTGCAGGCTTATATTGTTTAATTTCTGCTCTAGACATAGAGACAGCTGTCTCTAAGGAACCCTGTTTCATTTTACTGGGAAATGCTGTTTAGAAGCAGCTGAGCACTGCCTATGGTCTATTTTTAGTTCATTACACTGAGAGTTGACTAACCTACTTTTGTTTTGCCTGTAGATAAAAGGTACATTGTAACTTGGCCTTTTCTTTTTCACTTATATAGAATATACAGTAACCCCAGCTTTTTAGGTATCTTGTTTTTGTTGTTTTGTTTTTACCTAGTTTGTAGCTTGATTATTCGTGAGCAACTAAACAGATGTATGTGTGCACATTTAGTTTACATATGACTCCCATCTAAATTTGTGATATATTAAGTGTGGCCTAGAGCTCAGAAGCATAACAGAGTGCATAAGTAAACCCAACATTTTACCCGTTCTTCTGAAAGTGCTGACATTTACCACTTTTTATGATCATCAAGGAAACTGGCTTTCTCATGTGAAAGCTATTCTTCGAGCTTCTTTTCTTTTTATATAGGATCTCTCTGTGTATACCTAGAATGCCTGCAACTCACTATGTAGATCGGGCTGACCCAGAACTCACAGAAATGCACTAGCCTAAGCCTGCCATGTGCTGGAATTAAAATTGTATACCATCATACATGGCTTTTTTAAAGCTTTTCAAAAAGAAAAATAATTCTTAGAATTTCTATTTTTACCTCATTGTGGGAAATAGGTTTACCGGAATGATTTAAATAATGATGCTTTTAAATTTAGAATGACTTAAATTTCATCTATATAAGTCTTTTTGAAAAAGAAGGTATATCAGTAAACTATAATAATGTAGTTACTAAGAAATTTGGGGGTTTGAATCCTACCTGGTGCCACTTTCCTGACCACAGGCTAAGGTATAATTTCTTTGAAATTCAACTTTGTGTATAAAATAGGAGTAAAGTAAACCTCACTGGCTGGTGATGCTTCGATTAGGTGATCTGTATAACGCATCTGGGGACTTTTTACTCACAGATGCAGAGGACTGTTACACAGAAGGAAGAGTAGGTGCATGCTTACTTTTCCTGTCTGTCTGTCTGTCTGTCTATGGCAGAGTTCTACACTGGAAGTAGCCCCTGCTAGCCCAAAATTCACTTTGTAACCCAGGCTTGACTTAGACTCACAGCAACCCCCCTGCCTCATCCTCTAGGGTGCTGAGATTGCAAATTCTAGCTCTCAAGCTTTTCTTTTAATTTAAGTGAAAGGACTTCAAACATATTTTAGAAGTTAGGTTTGTCCTTTGAAAGTGGCATTTGTAAAAGAGGAAACTAGCTGGATGCATTTCTCCTAGGAGAAAACTATCTTCTTCTGGTAAGCATGAAATAAGGACTCTATTTTTAAAGTGCACTGTCCTTTATTTCCATGTCATTTCGTAGTGTGGTTAAATGAAGCTGGGGGTGGCGACTGCTGCTGCTGCTGCTGCTGCTGCTGCTTCAGATAAGAGCATATGACTAGGCTCTGCCAAGCTAGTGTACACTGTCAGTGGTGTAAACAAGAGGTGCTGAGAGCCTTTAGGCTTGCCCCTCCTTCCTCCATCCCTTGACACTGCCTCTCCCTGGGCAGAGGTCTCATTACTTTCTCCTTCTGATCCAGAGACCTTTTCAGTCTCTTAGGGAAACATCCAGTTTCTATTTCAAGTTTGTTTCATGAACAGTTTTAGTTCTTACAGTGTCAAAGAAGTTGTTAAGTACATTTCAAAGTACACAGTTGTTACATTTTTAATTAATTTTAAAATTAGTATACAAAGTGACAGCTTTCATTGACATTTTCACACATACACACCATTGTGCGTTTTTTTTCTTATCCCTTCTGCATCTGTACTTGCCTGTCCTCTCTCTGGTCTTGCTTAATGCTTTGTCTATTTATTTGAGGTGGTCTTCCTGCACCCCCCCCCCCCATAAGCACATAGTTTTGAACATCAGGAAATTCCTTTTGGTGTAACATGGTTTTCTAATGGTCTGCCTTAATCGATATATTCTGTACATTTTTTGTTAAGTTATAGGTTGGGTACCTTAAGGTCTGCTGACCCATGGGATTTGGTCTCTAGGATTACATTCAAGTGTCTTTTGCTCTTTGGAGTTGTGCCAATCCAGATTTTGCCTCCAGGAGAGAACTGCCTCAGGGGACCTACCTAGAGTTCTGTGGTTTTGTTTTCTTTGCTTGTTAGCTCAAGAAGTATTTTTTTTTTTTTTTTTTTTTTTGTCTCAAAGAAAGAAAGAAAGAAAAGAAAGGAAGGAAGAAAGAAAGGCTACAGATTTTTTTTTTTAAAGGGATTTGCAAGGTAAAGTACAGAAGCCATTGCTGTAAAAACCACAGAAGTCATTTAAATATTTGTTACTTTGTTTCTCGGTTCCTGTAAGATCTTGGGTGAGGGGGCCACTCCTTTCAAAATACTGTATCTATGGGATCCCTGCTTGTCTTGAGTTGGGTTTTGAAGTTCATAGTGAACTGTCTCAGCACAGCAAATATTCCGAGGCACTTGTGAGGGTGGCAGTGGCTCCTGGCAGCACCCCCCCTCCCCACACACACACAAGGAAGCATCCAGTGCTGCCCTCTAGGGCAGACATGGATATGGAAAATAGGCAGAGCTGAGAGTGTGCTGTTCCCATGTGCAGTGTAGCACTGTGTGAGCAGGCGATGTGCTTTATGTAGAGCAGGATGTACCCAGCTCCTCGTAAGATCTAAGGCGTGCAGTGCAGTAGCTTCCTGGGGCCAAAGCACCACATGGGGAACACACCACGAAGAGCCAGTTGCATTTCTCAGCGGAGTAGGCTTCAGTGTGGGAGGGGGGTCCAGACCATGGGTTCTTTACAGCATCATTACATGCTTTGTGTTTCAAGTCTTCTGACACGGTGTGGAGTGAGTCCCGGACTTAATGTGCCACTTCTGCTCTGTGGGTAAGATGGCTCCTAACTTTGGCAGGCATTTACCCCATCTAGGCCTCACCTGCTTTTATTCTAAGCTCAGCAGAACAAAGTACTGGTCACAGCACATTGGGTAGGGGCCTGTCTCTGCTTGGGTTTGAAGACTGCTGTAGTCTGGCTCACCTGACACTGTGGAGCCAAGGCTCTTCACAATATGTGCATAGTAGTGGTAGTTAATGCTTACACTGAGAGTGTAAACCAGTGTCTCTAAAATACCCATATTGTTACTTTTTGACTCTTAAAATATTTTCTGATTCATAGGTAAAGGCAGGTTTGAGGCACAGAACCTTGACTTGGCCAAGAGACTATTGCTAGGATGCTCTAGCTACCTGTCTCACTCTGGGCTCAGTGAGGTCCTGTCTCAGAGGCCTGAGGCAAAGGGCAAGGGAGAGGATGTCCTCCGCTCTGCATCTGCACATACCTCATAGACACATACAGAAACAAAAGGGAATTGTAAAATTGTAGGCTTTTTTTTTTTTTTCTAGCTACTTAGAATAACAGAGTTGTGTAACAGAAAGGAACATCCTATTCTAGAGCTCAGGTCATTTCCTCAGCTTTTGATTCTGTTTCCTGCTTCCATTTAATGATTTCCCCCAAATGGTCACTAAGCCCGCAGAAGGGAAAGGGTCACACAAAGTGTTGCTTCTCTTAACAAGAGTGGGACAGAAGCACGCCCTGGACAGATGCCCTCGGAGTTCATGCCATCTTCCTGTAAGCCCCATGTCTGCCAGCTTCCACCAAAGCAGGGCTCTTCAAAGGATGAAGGAATAACGGTTAAAATGTTGCCATTTGAATGGAAATAATTTTTGCTCAGTAATAATACACTTTTCTTAGTACTAGTGAAAGTCCAGCCTTTGGGCTGTTTTCCTCTGTAGTATAATGAACACAAGCCGCCTCAGCAGGAGCAGACCCTCAGAAAGCCGCTTGTTTGCAGCCCTGTCACCTCTCAAAGCAGAAGTAAACTCTAAGAAAGAGATGGTGGTCAGACAAGAAAATGAAGGCAGCTGATGTTCCTGTCATTGGTTCTGTGCTTAGCACGCAGGAGGAGCCAGCTCTTCAACTGTCCTAGAAGCAGTCGGAAGCATCATACACCATTAAAGGAAGTTAGAACAGGATGTTGGACTCTCTCAAAAGCCAAGCACAAAGGAGTTATTATGCTCATTGCGAGAAGGAAGGTGGGTTTAAAGTTAGACTGAAAAGTTCAGAGCCAGCCGGGCAGTGGTGGCGCACGCCTTTAATCCCAGCACTTGGGAGGCAGAGGCAGGCGGATTTCTGAGTTCGAGGCCAGCCTGGTCTACAGAGTGAGTTCCAGGACAGCCAGGGCTACACAGAGAAACCCTGTCTCAAAAAACCAAAAAAAAAAAAAAAGAAAAGTTCAGAGCCACAGACAGCATGGTCACATTTGCAGAAGAGTGCTGGGGCCCGCTTTCTCTCTGCTTCTCTGTTAACTTGCTGTTAAATAATTTCTGCTTTATCTCAAATAGAGATCTGCACTCTTTGTCTTCAGTGTTCTAGGAAGACACAGTCTATTAAAAATCGTTATAATCCCGGAGCTGTGTTCAGGGATCAACTGTTTACTCCATTACGAGAGCAAGCTCTCTGGGTCTTGCCAGTCCCTCAGTACCTCAGTCCCAACCTCCGGCAGTACATTCATGTTCCTAGCATAGACTTCTAGGTAGTGAGGAAAAGCTGCTCCACCTTTGACACCAACAAAATTATGAGTAATGACGAATCCTCAGCCTCCTGGGAGCAGCAGAGCTGCTTGTGGAATTGCTGTGCCCAAGCAGTGTATGCTGCAGTGCGCTGCTCTGTGCATCCCCACCTCCTCTGACCTGAAACTCTTCCTTTAGGCCCCAAAGATCATGCTGTCCTCAGTTTCCTCTTCCTTTTAGTGGATCGCATCTCTAGTACTCAGTGTGTACAACCTTACGTGGTAGTCATGAGTAAGCCGAGAGAGCCACCCTTTCCCTGCCTCCTGAGGCATCCTACCTCGTCCATGTACTCACCTCTGAAGGAAACTGACTCTAAGTAATCCTGTACCCGAACTGATGTTCCTCACTAACCCCACACTACCCACCGCACATGGACGCTCCCAGCCGTCCACTCTGACCTGAAGATGGGATAGTCTTACATCCTCTCCCATTAGTGCAGCGAAGTGCCTCATTATAATGACTTCTGAGTTTTAGAAATGTTCTATAGAAATAGATGCATACAGTTTTATATGTGATTTAAATTTATTAAAATCAATGAAGTGACCCTAGCTCATTCACTTCAGAGAACTAGGTTTTGTGAGTGATAATCAGACTCTACATATATAATTTATAAGATCCAAAGTGAGGGGCAGGACTTGACCAGTTGTGGGCCTTCATATTCACTGCCACTTACTACAAACCGAAGTTTGTCTGTTAAGGTTTCAAAGACCTCTCACATAGTTTTTACCTTTGCCATATTACATTGCAGTAGCTGGCCCTTCTAGATGTCAGTCTCTTGCCTTGCTTAGCCTCCAAACTGTGAACCAAATAAAGGCCGTTATTACTTGTTTACTCTTGTGTTCTTAGCAACACAAAACAGACTGTCAGACCATTGTAAAACAAAAATAATAAAGGGTATATGTTGGAGATTTTGGGCTGATGCACATTCACATATACCTAACATAGCAACCAAGCTTTAGAACACTTCTTCACTGCAGAACATTCTGCACCTGCCTTTCACGCAGTCCCTGTCTCAGAGTTCTGTGGCTGTGAAGATACTCCACGACCATGGCCACTTTTAAAGGAAAACATTTAACTGAGGACTGGCTTCTTGTTCAGAGGTTCAGTCCATTGTCATCAAGGCAGGAGGCGAAGCATCATGGTGCTGGTGCTGGAGAAGTCGCGGAGACTTCTACCTTTGGGTTCAGAGGCAGCAGGAAGAGAGTAAGACACTAAGCCTGGCTTAAGCGAGACCACAAACCTCACCCCAATTAACACACTTTCTCAGACAAAAGGCACACCTACTCCAACAAGGCCACACCTATGGGCCTATGGGAGCCATTTCATTCTGACTGCCACACCCTCCACAAACAAACACCTGCTGTCGTCTTTTCTGTTGCTCTAGATTACTATCGAATGTGATGACAAACGGAATCATAGTGCATGCTATAAATCTTGCTTTGACCACCCGCTGGGGTGGTTTTAGGGGCATCTCCATTCATCCTGATTATCAACATCTATTGTTGATACTGGTAAGTGATGTGCCGTGCTTGGAATATGCCTGTTGCTTCTTTGATGGTGTGTTTAGATTTTTTTCCAATTTGAAGTGGGAAATAAGGTTATTGTGTAATTGCTCTTATAGGCATCCTTTTATGGTATGGTTTTTGATTTTGCCACTTTCAGGGATAGAATTATCAGGTTATAGGAGACATGTACATTTGGCTGCATAGAGCTAGTCAGTGCTGCTTTGCACTGGGATATCAAGTTACTGCTGTGGGCATGCATGCTGCCCCTCACCCTCACCTGTATCTGGTGTTCACAGCTGTGAGTTGGGGCCTCTCTGGTTTTGGTAGCTTTTCTTCAATGACACGAACCATTTGCCCACATGTTTATTATACATGTCCTGTCTTTGTGAAGTCTTTGTGGGTTTTTTTAATTTTAAATTGTGTCTATATATTTGTATCAAGTCTTTATATATTATATTTTCTAATTCAGGCACTAATATATTTCAAAACTGTTTTACTTGGTAACCTGATCTTTTGTTTCCTTAATAATAAACACAAGTTCTTAATCATTTTAAAGCACATGTTATAAGTTTTAATAAGCCCACTTTGCATTTTCTCTTAAATTATTCTTTTATGGGTTCTTCTCAGGCACTCGCAAACACTTAGAACCTGGCCTTGTGTTCTTCCTGATCACTGACAGGGCTTTCCCCAGTCCAGTTCACCAGTGTCTTCTGATGGAAATGGAAAGGGCCTCCGGAGTCCTGCACTGTGGCACAGAGCTCCTCATAGCACACAAATCCGGGGTTCTGTTCTTAACGACAACAGAAGTACATGTTGTAAAGGTCCTGTGGACTGCTTTGCTTATCCTAGAGCCCTACCTGATAGAAATCCTGGCTTTGTAAACTTTATCTTTATCTTCACATCACGCACTAAGTATCCTGCAATCCTGATGGAAACTGTAGGTTCAGCAGAACTTAAAACTGGAGAGAGCAAGAGATTAATGTACTGAGGAACGGTGCAGCAGTGCCATTGTGTTCCCCGAAGTACAAATATGGGGTGAGGAGGCGGGAGGAGAGTTGTGCGCATGTGGAGGCCAGGCATGAGAGTTGGCAGTTTTTCTGTCACTCCCCACTTTATGGTTATGTGTGGGGGGTGGGGTGGATGTGCATGCGCGTGTGCACGCGCTTGTGTGTTGTATATACATTGGCATGGTGATGCATGTGTGGTGGTCAGAGGCCAACACTGGGCGTCTTCCTCTATTGCTTTCCACCCAATCTTTTGGGATATGGTCTACAACTGATCCTGGAACTCATCAGTTCGCCTGGGGCTGGCTGGCCAGTGGGCTCTGAGGATTTACCTGTCTGTGTCCTTTTCCCCACCAAAGCTGAGGTTACAGATTATGTGTGGCCAGCCAGGCGTCTCAGCCCTGCTGCTTGTATGGTAAGTGTTTTGCTGACTGAACCATCGCCTCAGCCTCTCCATCATACTTTCTGAGAGACAACCTCTCTCTAAACTTGGATCTCACTGTTCCAGCTCAACTGGCTAGCCAGAGAGTGCCTGTCTCCACCTTCCCGCCTTTGCTGCCTCCACAGCTGGGGTTGGCTGTATGTCATTGCATCTAGCTTCAACAAGGACATGAACTTGAGTCTCCATGTTCGCACTGCAAGCATTTTGACAAGCAAGTCATCTGTCTAACCCCTTTTGTGTACTTCTCTCTGAGGAACTGTTATCCTTTCAGATGAAGAGAATGGGGTGCATTCTGTATGATCCCTTATGTCTTAGTCAGGATACAAAACAAATAGAGCAAGAATTTCCAGCTGTGGGTTTTGGTACTTTTCAGCGAATATTTACAGCTTAGAAAGCTTACCCAAATATTTCCTGTTTAGCTTTCTTTTTTAAAGAATACATTTGTGAACTTTATCCCAAAATGAGCCATTTTACATTGTTTTTGATATATAAATGAGTTAAGACTTCATTGGTATTATAATTTATCCTGTACTATCATTTTAAAATTTCCCATTTTATAAATTTATATTTATAAATTCATCTCTAATGACTTTCTAATCTGGAAGCCTGATTCAGTCAGGTCATTAGGAAACAGAAATTAAAGATACAAGCAGTGTTCATTTAGATTTTATTTAAGTTGGGATATGAGAGAGAAAAAGAAGAATTTCAGCAGTGGAGAAAGCGTAAGTGCCAGTTGTTTACAGGTGTATATGTAAGGACACAGCAGCATGATGAGCACACTGGTCCACATGCTTACGTTAGGTTGCAGCTCAGGTATATTGGTATCTCATTTCTCTTATTAGTTCGTGCAGAATGGTTAATAACATGGAGTAGTCACTCATTCAGAGGAAGCAAGAAGTTTGTTGAAGAAGCTGGTTTTCAGAGTCCTCTTCAAGACAGGGCCAGGGCAAACATGTTCTCAGTGTTCTTGCTAAGTGGGCATGCCATATTTTCAGTTTCTCCCCCAGGATCCATTTTAACTTAAAAGCAGTAGGTCCATGCATTTTTAAACACTGACTACCTGTCCTATGCCAAAGCCTTGGTAGCATAGGAGGCAGAGGAGACCTCTCTCTGACCCTGCAGTGTAGTGATTGGCAGAGATGAGTGACATGCAGAGCTGTTAGGAGTGAGTGGAGGGTGGGACCCGCTGACCTCATTGCTCTGAGGTAGCATACTGGAGCTACATCTAATAAAATCATGCTGCTGATGGCATGGCTAAGCTCAACCCCATTTCTCTGGGTGCAGAAGAGGAGGGTCGATGGAGGAGCCATGCTGCACATCTCCCAGGGATATACCCAAGGTCTACACAAGAGCCAGTTTTATGTAATAATGTCAACGGAATGCTTAACACACATTCAAGTCAAGTGTGACATCTACAGGTGTATTCTATGCAATCGTGCCAATTAAATAACACTGTTTGTACAGAACTGGCCTGGAAATTTGGCTCCAATCATATGGTGAAGAACTCCAGTGTATTAGTTATTTATCTGTTATTGATAAAGTACCATGCCCAAGACAACCTAAAAAAAAGGAAGCACTTGAGCTTACAGTTCCAGAGGGTTAGAGTCCGTAATGGCAGAGTGAAGGCATGGTAACAAGAACATCTGAGAGCTCACATCTCCAGCTGCGAACAGGAGTCAGAGAGCACACTGGAAATGGCATGGGCCTTTAAAAACCTCGAAGCTCACCCCCAGTGACTCACCTCTTTCAACACGGTCATGCTATACTTATACATATACAAATAACATGCTATACTTAAGCATGTATTTGACCACATTTTATTACTGTGTGTGTGTGTGTGTGTGTGTGTGTGTGTGTGTGTGTAAATGCATGGATTCATGGATGAATGTGTGCTGTAGCATGTGTATGGAGATCAGAGGATAACATGAGTCTGTGCTCTCTTCTTCCCCCGTGAATCTCTAGGGAATTAGTTTAGGTTGCCAGGCTTGTTAGCAAATGGCTTGTTGCCTGTTCAGCCATCTCATCAGCCCTTGACCACACATATTTAAAAGTACACGTGACAATTCATGGCATTTGTGCCTGTTTTATTACAGCAAACATTTGATTGACAGTCCCTAGCCTTACTTATGTTGTCTTAGAGTATCTGTTGCTGGGATAAACACATTAGCAAAAGCAACTTGGGGAGAAAAGGGTTAATTTCATTTTACAATGCTCAGATCACAATCTAACACTGAAGGAAGTTAGGGCCTGCACCTAGAGGCAAGAACTGAAGCAGAAGCCATGAAGGAGCCCTAAGCACTAGCTTGCTTCTCGTGAGTTGCTCGGCCTCCTTCTGTATACCTCTAGGGTCACCTGCCCAGGTGTGGCATCACCCTGTGTGTTACTGGACCCTTCCGTATCAATCGTTAACCATGAAAATGCTTCACAGGCTTGCCAACTAACCATTCTGTTGGGGCAATTTCTCACCTGGTGTATCAAGTTGACAAAAAACCAACTAGGACCTAGGTGTACAATATTCATTTTTAAATGCTCATTAACTATTAAATGGAGTTTACAGAGCATAATAAACAATATGAACAACACTGCTCTGTATGTACAGCTTCCTTACATTATCCTCACAGGGAATTAGGAAGATCTGGAAGAAACACTGTAACTTTATTTCCTAAGTAGAAACACTTAATCATAGCATATTTGGTGAGTTACTAGTTGAGGTTTCACAGTCCTGAATGGAAGTCAGCATTTTAAATGCTGGGAGTTCAGGCTCTGTAATAATGAATCCCGTTTTTTCTGCTTACTGCAGTTGTGTCTATGCACAAGGTATTTCATAAGAGTGCTCAGTGGACAGGACTGTTGTGAGGATTCAGTGATAAGGTCTGTTGGATGATTGACAGACAGTCTACTGTGGCTAGAGCCATTAGTATTCAGATTCTCACATCATCTGTAAAGCTTGAAGTTTGCTCAGGGATATTCTCACGTTACATGAAATGTTACATGAAACATGCTGTAGCATTTCTGAAAGCTCTGCTTATTGCAATCAACCTGGAGTTCTTCTATCTTCTCTTCGGCAGGGTCAATGGCATTTTAAAAAGATACAGAAACTAAAACCGTATATGCTATTGAGCTTTCTGAAGAGGGCAGAAAGGCACAGGGAACCTGAGGATCTTGGAGGGCTCAAAGTCTCAACAGGGACAGCCTTCTGCAAGGCCTGACTGCTTTCTTTGGAGATGTGGCCTTGAGACATGCAGTAAAATTAGGACGTAATCTTAATTTTAAAAGCTCCAGCCAAAGTGGGAGAAACCTTTATTAGGATATAAAATACAGAAGCTATTTTAAAAAACTATTTGTGTACAAACTCTGTAAACTAATTTAAATTTGCAAGTATAATAAAAGATTAATATCTTTTCATTTATTTAAAAATTCTTATAAGTAGATATACACACAAGCAAAAAATCAACAACAATAACAACAAAACTCCAGTGTTTCTGACCTTCCTCTGGCTCAGGGACCTATGCAGAAGACAAGGCAGAGAGATTGTCAGATAGACATGATGAATGAGTCCAAGGAAACTGTGCCTCAGACACAACAGGACCAATGCAGTATGAACTCACAAAGACTGTGGCAACTTGCACATTCAGTTCCTGCACATATTCAGGCCAGATGGGGGCACCATCACTGAGGAGGGGAAGTACATGTGGGCTCCTACCCACAACCAAGAAGCTACCTGCAGTTGATAACCACTTGAAAAGGAAACATCAATGTTCTTTAATGGAGTCTTGCTGGGTATATTAACCACACTACAGGCTAGACCTGGTGCCCATGGTAATCTTTGTGGACATTTTGTTCATTTGCTTTTTTGGACATTCCTCCCCCCTCCCTCCCTCCCTACCCCCCCTCCCCTCCCTACCTACCCCCCTCCCTCCCTCCCTCCCCCCCCTCCCTCCCCCCCTCCCTCCCTCCCCTCTGTGTGTGTGTGTGTGTGTGTGTGTGTGTGTGTGTGTGTGAGAGAGAGAGAGAGAGAGAGAGAGAGAGAGAGAGAGAGAGAGAATGTGAGTGAGTTCTTGGAGTTTTTTGTTTCTGGATTTGTTTTGGTTTTTTTTTTTTGGTTTTTTCGAGACAGGGTTTCTCTGTGTAGCCCTGGCTGTCCTGGAACTCACTCTGTAGACCAGGCTGGCCTCGAACTCAGAAATCCGCCTGCCTCTGCCTCCCAAGTGCTGGGATTAGAGGCAGTGGCCACCACCGCCCGGCTGGTTTATTCTTTAAAGGGCGTGGTGTTGTATGGGGAGGATCTGGAGGGCGTGGTGTTGTATGGGGAGGATCGGAGGGCGTGGTGTTGTATGGGGAGGATCTGGAGGGCGTGGTGTTGTATGGGGAGGATCCGGAGGGCGTGGTGTTGTATGGGGAGGATCCGGAGGGCGTGGTGTTGTATGGGGAGGATCTGAGGCGGGTGTATGGGAGATCTGAGGCGTGGTGTTGTATGGGAGGATCCGGAGGGCGTGGTGTTGTATGGGGAGGATCTGGAGGGCGTGGTGTTGTATGGGGAGGATCTGGAGGGCGTGGTGTTGTATGGGGAGGATCCGGAGGGCGTGGTGTTGTATGGGGAGGATCTGGAGGGCGTGGTGTTGTATGGGAGGATCGGGAGGAGTTAGAGGAGGTGAAAAGCATGATCAGAACATAGTGAATGAAAAAATACTTTCATTAGAAAAAAAGCAACAAAAGAAAGAAAATAGAAGGGAAAACAAATGAACAACCTCCCTCCCCAAAGTGGGGGCTGGAGACATGGCTCTGCAGTTACGAGCATGTATAGTCCTGGACACAGCCTGTGTGATTGCACCACCCCCAGCAGGTTAGGTCTTCATGCCCCAGTTAACAGTGAAGACAACCACTTTATAGACATGCCCACAGGTGAGCCTGATCGACACAATTTCCCAATTAAAATGCTCTTTCCAAGTGTTTCTAGCTTGTCAAGTTAACACGTCAACCAGCCCAGTAAGACATTGAGATCTAATTTCATTCTTTTGTATGTAAATTCCCAGCTTTTCCGGTACCATTTTCTAAAAGGAATATTTTGGTGTTTCTGTCAAATATTAGATGCATATGGTTTAGATCTCTTTAGATCTTCTATTCCATTGATGTTCATGTCTATTTTTATGACCGTACCATGTTATTTTGTTACTGTGGGTTTTTTAATAATATTTTTATTTTTGAAAATTTATGTGTACATAATGTATTTTGATAATGTCCACCCCCTGCTTCCCTGCTCTGACTCCTGGTGCTACCCTGGGCTACTTTTCTTTTGCTCTGCTAAGACTCCATTACTTAGGCAGCTTATAAAACAAAGTGTTAATTAAGGCTTACAGCTTCAGAGGATTGGAGTCCACAATGGCGAGACAGGCACAGCAGCATGAAGAGCTAAGAACTCACATCTTGATCTGCAAATAGTTTATTTTACCTATCAACTAACCCACCTTTCCCCCACCCCCTTGTTCCCTCATATAAACCTGGACCCCTCCAGTCCTGCTCCTTATGTCCATCCTGCTCTGTTTTGTTGGCATGGCTCCTTGGTGAGCCGTTGATTTATTGAGACTGTCATTGTCACCATTTCACTTTGGTTTTCTTAAGTATTCCTCGTCCCGTTTTCATATTCTGTACTGATTTTCACATTTAGCTTGTCTTTGTATTCTAATTCATTTCTTGAATTCTTAGTCTTGGATTTCATCAGGATCTTTGTCGTCCAATGCCATTATTCTAGGATTGGTAGTTTGGGGAGAAGACAACAGGAACTAAGTCAGTGATTTTGTTTATTTGCTTTTTTTACTTTTCTTTCTTTCTTCATAATTCCGAGTATAACATTCCGAGGGCCTAAATTGTTGTATGTTTGAGGTATCATTTTCCTCTCCTAGGCTGGCATTGAGGGTACAAAACTACTCCAGTTCTTTCCTGAGAATAGAACACCTACCACATCAATAGATACCACTCAGGATCGACCCTTAATTGTCTTTAGTGTTTCTTTCCTGGATTTCCTGTGATGGGTGTTCTCTTCATGTCTTCTCTGTTTAATATCCTGTCCCACTTTCTGGCTTTGGCTTCATCTTTGTATGGATCAGACTCTATCCTTGGCTTGGCTTGATACCTAGGGTCAATGTTGCCTGTAGTATAACTATGGAAACAACTGGTGCTTATTTGTGGGTGTGGTACCTAAGGTGACCTTGTTCTGCTAGGTGGTATAAGTCTGGGCAGGCAGGAATAGCTGCTGGGTCCCACTCCTGACCTCAAGACAGGTCTATGGGCCAGCCATGAAAGGCCAGGGCATCTGCTGGGTCTAATATGAAGTGTCTTATTTCCCAAGGCATGGACATAGGTAGACAGGGCAGCTTCTTGGTAAATTCTTCAAGATTGTATATGTTTCAGGTTTGATACAGAATTCTAATTCCCAAAAATACAAGAATGAGTTTGCCAACTTTTGTGAATTAAATTATTTAGCCCCTACATCTACCCATACTCAGGCCCATCAGGTTTTTATCATGTCTTATGGCAGTACCAAGAGAGAGCTGTTTGTTTTATATACTCATTGTCAGGCATGTAGTTTGGGGATAGTTTACTTTACAAATCATACTATAAAATAGAGTCACTTCCAAGTTGATAGTGAGCCAAATACGAGGAGATAATTGTGCAGTGGCATGCTTTTGAATTGGGGGATTTGCTAAGGCTCTGAGTGAGCCAGTAGCAAGAGTCGTGATAACCAGTTCTATCCCAGATGTGCATTCATACACTCCACTGAGAAAGACTCTCCCAGGTGTGCTGAGATTTCAGCCTTTGTGTGACCATACTCATGACATAAATATGTTCACAATGGCCCCTGGGAATTAGGGAATGCATTTGAGCAGATGACACACCCCATACCCCTTGTTCTAATTGAAGCTTGGTTTTGCCTGTCCTGGCTTATCAATATCATTTTTATCTTTTTTTTTTTTTTTTTTTTTTTGGTTTTTCGAGACAGGGTTTCTCTGTGTAGCCCTGGCTATCCTGGAACTCACTCTGTAGACCAGGCTGGCCTCGAACTCAGAAATCCGCCTGCCTCTGCCTCCCAAGTGCTGGGATTAAAGGCATGAGCCACCACTGCCCAGCATCATTTTTATCATTTATCATCTTTGCCAAGAGTCTCCTGAGCAAGTGGTGCTGTGTGCCTAGCGAGGTGATCCATGGGACACAAACAAGAGGCGAGGCCAGGAGGTGTCTGCAGATGGATGGATCTTTGGGTACTGTGAAGTTCTCTTAGGGTTTCAGCTGTCCCAGGGTTTGTCAAAGCTTGGAGGCAGGAAGTAGGAGATGGCTTAGAGGCCCTGGCACAGTTTTCCTCACAAAGAGATTTTTAGGGGTCAGCATTCTTTCATCAGATTTCATAAACTCATTTGGTTTAGCTCATTTAGACTCTCTGCCAGAGTGTGGCGCAGGGGATCATGGTGGGACAAGTAGAGACAGCACCATCACACAGTTAAAACAAACTAAGGCGGTTTCTCATTCAAAATCCAGATAGGGGTTTGTTGTATAGGCAGCCATGATACCCTCTGTGTAGTCTAAAGCTGAGGCAGGCAGAACACTGTCAGTCCCTGGTACAGTGGGTTGTTTATTCTTAGCCTGCAAGATAATGACCCTCAGATGGACTCCAGGGGAAGAGAATAGCCACTCTGTACTCGCTGCTGAACCGTTCTGACTCCTGACTCCTGCCTTGAGCTAATACTGCCGTCCAGTAACATACTCCTGATGGAAATCTTAATATACAGAAGCATATGATACGGATAAGTTGAACGTAATCTACCATATCCTTACTTAACTCTGCCCCCTCCCTCTGTGCACTGGCCTGCAGATTTGGCCTTTCCTTGTGCAGGCTGTGAGCTGGTGTCTTGTCCTCATCCGCTTGCACTCTTGAGCACTTTCTTTCTCTTTCTCCACAATCTTAAGATGTAATCACTGGGATCCAGTCCATCCAGGGCAGCTGCTGGTGTTTGTTCAGTGGCTTTTGCACTGTTGATGCGTGCCTGGTGCGGCTGAGCTGTGGCACTTGTGCAGCTGACATTTTCACTAGTGTAGGCCGTAGGGCAGCATCAGGTCTCTCCACTGTGCACCCTTGACTCATTGCAGCTGAAAGTTCACTTGGAGCTCATAGCTAAGGTGATGTTCCTAGTGTAAAATGCACTGCATTTTAAAGACCATGTGAATTGCTTGCATGATGCGTGTTAGAATGCTGATATTCTAGCTGCAGCACTGTCTTACAGTGTCAGCTTCTGCACTACAGTGGCTGATTCCTGTTGATCTCTCTCAAGGTCAAGCGTGTCCACATTCATGCACAGGTGGGGAGGGTCACTGCGCCCCACCCATACCTAAAGAGCTGTTAGCAGCTGATGGCTGCCAAGGGCAGCAGGGTCAGCTTTCTGCAGGGGTGTGTCCCCTATTTGGTTGCCCTTCTTCCTGTAGGTGGCTGATACCCATGCACATTTGGGCAGGACTGTTTTTGGACTTGGGATTATTTGGGGGCATAAAGTTGGAAGGGAGAACATGGTGGGGATATTCCCAGAGGAGTTGGAGGGTAGATATGATCAAAGTATATTATATACATTTCAGATATTCTCAATGAATACATTTTAAAACTTCTGAAGTAAAACGTGAGAAGTTTATTTAGTTCTTAGTTCCATAGGACTCAGTCTTTGGTCCTTGGCATTCTTGGTTCTGGCCTCTGGTTGTAGTCGGAGACTCAGGACAGGACTCAGAACCCCACATAGCCTTCAGAAGCGTGCCCCATTGCCAACTTCCTCCAACTGAGCTTTTTCTCCTAACTTTGCAGAACAGGTGCTTCTGGCTCTGAGCCAGGTGTTCAGCATAAGAGGTTCTGGGAGCATTCTATAGTTCCCTGCACAATAAAGACCAAAATTAGTTTCTTTCTTTCCTTTTTACTTGATTAACCTGAATCTTGCTACATTTGAAATTGTGTGTAATGTTCTCTTTGTGTTCACCTAGCAGGAATGACTGCACACCCTTGGCAACATCAGCATTGGGCAGATAACTGTGTGGTCAGTCTTGTTCTCTGTAGGCTGTCCAGCAGCACAGCCTTCCATCGTGCAGATCAGCTTTCCATGCTGTGCCTGATGCAGCCTCTGCCAGAAACCCTTCCTCAGATGCACAGAATCTCTCTCTTCTTTAGGCCAATTACTCTAACATCTCCTTGCATCTGTAGTATGATTCCTATTGTCTTGAATACACCGAAAACCAAATACTTTCTAGAAGAGAAAAATGAATACAATCCAGAGTTTATCCAGCACTCTCCCCTGTGCTAGGCCCGTATTAGGCATTTACTGCAGCAGTCCATAAAACCTGGGAACTTCCATACTGATTGGGTCACAGTCATGGTTAGACAAGAAATTATGGAGGTGTCATATTATCCATGCTGTGGAGAAGGGTGAAAGAGACGGGTTCAGAAAGGATGGGACAGTAGGGGTATTACAGGGGTGTTTATACCTGTCACCCCAAGTGGTATACTCCAGGGCCCCTGCTGTGCCTCCTGTCCCCTAACCTCCTTTTTCCTGTGTTCTTCCAGAATACACATTTCCTTCACTGCCAGTTAGTCATGTTTTCTGGGCTTTGGTAAGTCTTCCTACATAACAATCAAGGAGACTGTTGAAGGTGGCACCAGACCTGGTCCCAGTGTGTCTGGCTCTGTGCCTTCCTGCACAGTCTGCCGTTGCACCTGTCTTCCTGGCAGCCTAGGCAGCCTTAGATCATGGTCAACAATTCTGAGGTCATTGTTAAACCAAGACTTCTGCACAGCATTTCTTCTTGTAGGCCAGTATTTTTCTCATAGTTTCTGACCAACACATAGCACAGTGTGGGCTGAATATGGTCTGCACCTGGCTCTGCACGTCCCACAGAAGAAACCAGTAGTCTGTAGAATAAGTTCCCACTCAGAGTCCCTTCCACCTCTGTTCTGTACTTTCGTTTGGCATACATATTGTTGCTAGTAATTTGGCTTCCTCATAAACAAGTAATTGATGTGTTTTTTGGGACATACTTGGAATCATAACACTGCAAAGGCAAAAAGATTGAGAGTTCAAGACTAGCCAGGAGTACATAGAGTATGAAACCAGCCTTGGGTATGTAGCAAGCCTGTCACAAACACATACTTCCAAGACATTTATTGCCTTTCTGGCTACTCTTCTTGTCTCCAGTCAGAGCAGTAGCATATGCCTATACACTTAATGTAAACCCTTGTGGGTAATCCCAGCCCTCCCTCAGTCTGTATGAAGCGTACTTCAGGATTCAGTTGACAAGGTATGACTACACTTCAATCTGTTCCACAGACAGGAGAGGGAAGGCCTGCTTATGTGTGGATAATACTGTGTTATGAATTCTCGTGGCGACAGTGATAGGGATCTGTGCCCTGGGATGTATTTGCACATCACAGAGATTGGCACTCATGGCGAATGGAGAATGTAGTTTAAATACTGGCTGTGGCCACAGCCCTAGCATATCAGCTGGTTGAAGACTCTTCTGAATGAAGACTTTTCTTCCTGGAAGAAAAAGCTAGAAGAATTTCACCATGATAGCGTTTTAAGTAGCATTTGCTTTCAGACTGAAAATCCCATTATAGTTCAAATTGATGTAGGGGTTCTTTCAAAGATAACAGTTTTGTTGGGTATTCTGAGTTTTGCTGGTAGCTGTTTTCTTTTTAAATTTATTTTGTATGTCTGAGTGTTTTGCCTGTGTGTATGTCAGTGTGCCACATATGTGCCTGGTGCCTGCAGACACCAGAAGAGGGTTTCTGATTCCTTAGGAGTGGAGTTACAGGTGCTTGTAAGCCAGCTGGGAACCAAACCCAAGTCCTGTAGAAGAGTAGCCAGTGCTGTTTCCTGCTGAGTCTTCTCTCCAGCCCCTTGCTTTGTTTTTGGAGCCAATTAATTATCATCCTGCCTCACTGTTTCAGGTACTAGGATTGTAAGCACGAGTTGTAGAACTTTGACTATTGCATGTGAATGTCTCTCAAAAGCAGCTAGAAATCTGGCAGCTCTTGTCACCTTGGCAAGAAAGCCGACCTGGCCGACTTGTTCCTTCCCTACCGTAGGACGGCTACTCTGATCTCTCGGGTGGGCTTGGAACCTGCCTAACAGGCCTGGCTTCTAACTGCCTGAAATCCAAGCTGGAGAGCCCCTGTTATTGAAAGCATGGTCTGTCTTGCTTCTTTCTCCGAGAGGCCTTGAAAATGCTCCCTCTGTCAAGATTTGCTTTTTAAAGACTCTTATAATGTTTAGGGGGGTATCTCAATTTCTTTTCATGTTCGGTGCCCTGGGCAAGTTTGAATTGTATAATACAGGGCTTCAGCTTTGCTTCTGTTTTGATAATTTGTTAGTATTTCTCACTTAATTTCTAAAACGCAGCAGGCTTTAGGGTGGCACTTTGTGTCCAGCAGTTGGCAAGAGTGTGGTGGTTTGCTAGGTCACAGTATGGCTACTGGGTTTTGAATCAGATAGCAGAAGTATACATATGCCAGCACACAGAAGCATGTGTGGGGCTTCTCTAGAGTGAGGTGATCTGGCCTTACTCTGAGGACCAGGAAAGATTGAGGGAACTACAATCATCACAGCACTGAAGACAAAGGGCCTGTTTATTTGCTCTGAAAACATCAGGGATCAGAGCAGTGGTGAGCGGGTATGACCCCTGGTTTGCCCTATGACAGTGCACATTTTTGTAATGTGTCTGTACATGTATGTGCCTACACTCAGGTCAGTGACAACATGTTTCTCTTTCCAATGTCACTGACATTAAAAATGAAGTTTGTTTTTTTTTCGCCCTAGAACAAGCCTGCCATCACCTATGTTCTCCAGAAACGACTTCAGCATCTGGAGCATCCTCAGAAAATGCATTGGGATGGTGAGTCAACTCTGCTTCCTCATGGGGTCCAGTAGCTATCTGTTTGACTGCATATCCTAGGGAAGGGGCTCTCAAAAAAAAAAATAATAATAACATAGAAGTGTGGCCTATGAGTCAAAGTATCCATGAGTATAAAAACCTCAGCTGTACATTGGGTTTTCCTGGAAGAGTCAGGATCACTCTTTATGCCATTTAATGTGGCATAAAGTCCCATTAACTTTCATAGGACTTGTATGTAGGAAAATAAAGACATGTTTCTCCTTAAAGAGTCTCTCCAGAACAGACCTCACTAAGTAGACTCTTACTTTGCTAGGGCTTTGTGCAGGACCATCTTGTGTACTGTCTCTGTGAGTGCAGGGTGGCAGACGTGTGTCCATCTTTGCTGCATTGTCAGGGCAGGGTCTAATCTGGGAGAGGGAGGACTGTGGCAGTATTTCCTGTGGCACTGCCTCCTGGATGCTCTGCCACCCGATGCAAAGCTAGAAGCCTCTTCCTAGCATGACCCTCAGATGTTAGAATGGCCACCAAGAATGACGGTAACTGAGTGGCATGACTCTCAAGGTGCCAAGGCTTCAGCCTGCCACCTGGTGTGCTTGCAGAACCTTCCCTGCACATGCCCTTCTGATGCCAGAGTCTTGTCAGCCACTCTGCCCACCCCACATTCTCCTAGTGCTCCTTTGCTCTGTCAGCAGAAACTTCCTAAGTGCCACTTCCAAGGTGCTCATCCCAGAAACAGTCAGTGCAAACCAGTGTCTTCTGAATCCTTCATAGAGAGTAATTCAGCTAAGCTTTGTGAAGCTTTTTCATGACTTTCATGTTGTCCTGGCCACTCCTTTAGGTGAGACTTGGGCAAGCACCACTCCTTGTGGGTAGTACTGCCTCCTCCGCCACATCAGAGACTAGCTCACACTTGAGAGATGTGTACAAAGATACGTAGTGTATACGAAATGTCTAGGTATCTGCTAGGCCAGCACAGTGCTCAATACAGAGTAGTCCTTATATCGACAGGAAAACCAGCTGAGAGTCAGAAAGTGAGCTTCAGTCTCCTTCAGTCATATTAGGATTCAAGCCAGAGCAAACATATGGCAAATAATATACTTAAGTTAGATGACAATTATACACCCACTAAGCTGTAGGCTAATAAAAATCACTTGTTATCGACTTTAATAGTCTCTTTATAACTAACAATTCAAACCAAAAATGTTTCTATGGAGTATTTTTCATACCTTCAATAGATGTATTTATCTTTGTCATGTAACATGTAGTTGTATGTATATGTGTGCTTTTAAAATGAACGCCAATTTCACAAGAGAATGATTATCATTACCACAGTGAGTTTTTAATATTAAAGCAATACTGAGTTCAACTCATTAAACTGATTTCATAACTTGCTGATTAAACAAAACCCATGGTTTGGAAAACACTGTTCTCTTTCTATAGAATCGATGCCACGTCTGCCTTGAGACCATGTGGGAAAGGAGTTTGCATGAACACAGTATGTGTGGCTGGTCTTTCTGAACATTATAGAAAACAGAGCTTGTTGAATGTCTC
Source organism: Mastomys natalensis (assembly GCA_021653895.1). Taxonomy (NCBI): domain Eukaryota; kingdom Metazoa; phylum Chordata; class Mammalia; order Rodentia; family Muridae; genus Mastomys; species Mastomys natalensis. Next base: position 674,482 of record JAJTUV010000974.1, on the reverse strand, counting down.
TTGTCTGAGCCTGTCTCCTATCTTAGCAGGTGTTCAGTCCATGGTGGCATCAGGTGTGATAGATGTTGCAGAGTCACCAACAGTATGCCTGTTTGTCTTTATCAAGTTCTTTCTACATTAGAACTGGTCTTTCTAAGTTAGAGATGACATCATGTTAGATCAAACCTGTTATTGTTCTCTCCAGAATGTGGCTATGCTTTTATTTTTAGGTACAGAGCTACAGGTGCAAATAAATACATGGATGACTCATAAATAAAGGAGAGCAAATACAAACAGTTGTGTGGGTTGTAACACTCTCGAGTGTTCTGAAACTTGTCTGTAGATCTGGCTGATTGAGGAAGACCATGGGAGGTGACCCTCTGGCGGTCTAGCTTCATTAACTTGGGTTTAAGGGGGTATTACCAGCATCTGGAATGTTCTCTGGTGCTGACTGTGTAAGGCCTTTCCTAGGCTGCAGGAAGAGTCAGAAGGTGGAGGTGCTGGGCAACGGCAGAGAAGGAAACAGAGATGCCTGGCAGAGCAGTGGAAAGGACACTACCATAGCTACAACTGTATTTGTCTGTATAAAGCACTCTAACATATACCTGTTTTACCCTGCCCCCAAGAAAACCAGTCAAGACTTAGAAAATTGTAGCATTCATACAATTTGATACTTTTAAAGAATTTTTAAAAAAACCCTTTACATCATACTCATGATTCTGTTACAATCATGTTATAATGTTAAAATGTTACATGTAACAACCTGTTAAAAATCAGCTGGTGTTTGAAAAGCCATGTAGGTGCCTTCAGCTGCCATATTTCTTCCCTGAGCATTATGTGGTCACTTAATTTGGTAATAAGATGTTGGTTGGTTGGTTGGTTGGTTGGTTGATTGGTTTCTTTCTCAAGATGAGACCTTGCTATGCAGCCTAGGCTGGCTTTGAACTCTGAGTCCTGCCTCTTCCTCCCAAGTGCCTGGATTACAAATGTTCACCAGTGGGTCTATCACTAGCTTTTGTCTTACTTCCCTGAGTATTAGAAAACCTTGATTCTCTGAAAAATGCTTGAGAGTACTGAAGAAGTGAGTTAGGCTTTAAACAGAAGCAAGAGGGTAGTGGGCTTGATTATTGCTGGTATAACAGCTTTAATTTCATTAATTGCTAGCACCACTGCTTCTGCAATAGCACTGACACAAGGAGTTAAAACAACTATTTTTGTTAACCATCTAGCAAAAAAATATTACTAATGTATTGAGTATACAAAAGGATTTATATAGGTATCTGGAACAACGGAGATGCTCTATATCATATTCAAATTATCTGAAGGAGGTTCAGGGTTCAAGATTTAGGAGCCATCCCAAGTGTCATGGCAAATATCATTGGAGCAGTGTTACTTCTAAAATTTACAGTGATTGTCATTAGAATTAGAAAAAAGTTTAAAGACACCTGTAGGATATTTGGGATAATCCTAACACCTCTCTGGGTGTGTTAACTTTGCATAGTGAGATTATGAATTTAAACAATGCTGCTCTGTTGAGCTTTGATGCTGCAGATAATGCTGATAAAATTATCCATGGCCTGAGGTCAGTATTTCCATTTTAGTCAAACCTCAGGAATGGCATATATAGCTTGATCAGGCTAGCCCTTCTTGTCCTGGGAATACTTTTATTCTTGCTCATCGTGTTAAAGCTTGTCTCTAACTACATCAACAGACTGGCAGCCAAAGTACATGACTTGAAACTGATAATGGACCCCCCAGACAGAGTTATTAATTTAACAGGCTGGCAAGCCAGGACAGGTAAGATTCTGCACAGAGCCTTACCAACCTAAGACAGAATGCATTGCTTTTGATAATGCATATTCCATGACGGGTAAGGAAGGCATTCTTGTCAGAACAACCTAAGACAGGCTCAGTCTTGTTAATGAAATAAAAAAGGGGGAGAGGCAGAGAGCCTTTGGGGATGTTTGGCAAGAATCTGACATGGGCCAAGTGTAGTAGGAGATATTTAAATCTCCAACCTGAATATGACTGGTCAATGAAAACAGAACTCAGTAATTATGAATATATTCTATAAGCCTAGATTGGGCAGATACCCCTACACTACTCTGTTCCCCAGCTATGAGACCCTTATAACTTGAGGGTTTTCCAGACCCTGCATTTGTCCTTCTACCTCCTGCTTCTCAGTCGTCCTCTCCTTTGTTGTCTTCTCTCTCCTCTCCTCTTCTCCCCATTGTCCTCTCTTCTCTCCCCAGTCATCATCATCTCCATCATCGTCTTCCTCCTCTAACCAAGGACAAGGAAATGGGCTGCTTGGCAGGAATATGACATTGGCCAAGGACAAGAAAGTAGGCTTCAGGCAGGAATCTGACATTAGGCTACAACAAAGAAGTAATCTCATGCAGGAATCTAAATATTAGGCTAGAACAAAGAAGCAATTTCAGACAGGAATCTAAATTTTAGGCTAGAACAAGGAAGTAGGCTTCAGACATGAAAATAACCTTGGGCTAGGACAAGGAAGTAGGCTCAGATACTTTGGTCATCCTGATAAGCCTTAGAAACAGTGATCATGGGAGTGTTCACGTAATTGGATTTAATGCCTTGCTTGTTCTTTGACTATTTGTGTCTATTGTCTTGCTTGTTCTTTGACTATTTGTGTCTATTGTCTTGCTTGTTCCTTGACTATTTGCATCTATTGTATTGCTAGACCCTCAACCGAGAACTGACCTTAATACATGCATGTAATTAAAATAGTATAAAGGCAAAAAGGAGGGGGGATGGGATAGGGGTTCTAGGGAGGGACACAGGGAAAGGGAATGACATCTGTATTGTAAATAAATAAAATATTCAATAAAAGAAAAAAAAGGAAAAAAACCCAAATGTTCACCAGTATGCCTGGCTTAGAAGTTTTAGAAGTAGCAGAGAAGTATGACCCCGAGTCCTGCCCCTGTGCACTAGGTCAGAGGACAGTGTGTAAGTGCCACTGGTACCAGCCTCACGGCTCAGCACTGATCTCAATTCGTTCTTAGTTAATGGCCTGCTGATACAGTGATGGGTAGTGTAATTGGAAATATGGGTTTTAAAACTCACAGGAGACAGAGGTAGACAGACCTCTGTGAATTGGAGTGGTCTACCTAGTGAGTTCCAGGCCAGCTATGGTTACACAATGAGATCCTGTCTCAAAAATTGAAATATAAAACAAGACACACAGGAGATATTTATCTGCTAGGGATGGTAGGGCTGTAATTCTGTGATCAGTAAGGAAAGTCTGTTTTCTCAGATCAGTTATTTATCACCATGTACATGGTGATCTGATACCTCCACAGCAGGGCTAAATAGCTGACCCCTATTTCCTCTCCCTGACCCCAGCACACCATAGTTTGCTTTGTTTCTAAAAAGTATAGAATCTCACACTTCTCACACCTATGCAGTCCTTCTTTTCCTTTCCCATTTTGTTTTGGACAGGCTTTTGTTACCAAATATCAGATTACATTACATGAAATAAACATGTTATATAACTTGAATTCAATGTCAGTCTCTTGTGATGAAAGCTTTCATTAAGCAGTTCCCGGTTCCCAGCTCCCTCAGAAGCATTTGCTCTATTGTCTTTGTCCAAATGTCTCCTTAATCCTGTGTCCCCCTCTCCTGTCCTGATTTCTCAGGCTTTGTTAGCAGACCCAGCTGCAGGTTCAGCTTTGGGAAGCCTGTTCACAGCACTTGGGCCAGGGCAGAGAGCCTTTGTCCTTGATGTCCCCTCTGTATCCCCTGCTTGCAGGCAGCACTTTGACCTTAGTGCTTAGTTACTGTCAGAGATGAAGGTCTGCTCTATGGTGAATGCTGACTTTTACAAATGGAAATTTTGTAACACTCTGCAGGGCCGTGGGGAGGCCACTCCCATAGAGAGGTGCATGCTGGCGTCACAAAATGTATCTAAAAGGAGTGTTAACTTTGTGTCACTATTATAAATAGTATATCAGTGATAACATTATGGGTGGAACATTTCTAAAATATCAGCATAAGAGGTAGAATGCTGTTTGTGTGTGAGTGAGGTGGTCCTGGGGCAGTTGGACTCGCACATTTGAGCGCCATCTCCAACTGCAAAATGACAGTGGACTTTAGGACAGTTATGTTACTTTAATAGACAGCAAGATTGAGGAACCCTTTGCACATTCATAGACAGATGGGAGTAGGAGTTTGTGGGATTGTTAATATCTAGGATTGTCATTCAGTTCTTTGTCCCTTCTCAGCTATATGCCAAAAATTAGAGTGCATTATCAAAAATAATTTGTTATGATCTATGAGCTGACAAATCAATTAGGACTTCTTCCACTGTTTGTAAAAATGGAACTTTGGAAAACCTAGTAAGGGCTTTGTTCCCTTTTGTTCTTAAGCTGTAGGCAGTGTGGTCTGCGAGATGTTACAGGAGGGTCCAGGCCTCTCCCATCCTCGCCCACACACACTTTGACCCAGTGTTACCCAGCCCTTTAGAAGGGATTCAGACACTTCCCCAAGGCATACTTTCATCAAGTTAGTATTTCTTGATGAAAGTCTTTTGTTACCGTGGGCTCTGAGATGTGTTAGTGACTTATCTACCACTGTGTTCAGTGACATGTTATAAATACGAGGGACGGACATTGGTCTGCGCTTCTGGTTCCAGAGGTTTTAGTCAGAGGTTGGCTGTACCCTTGACTGGAAGCTGAATGTCATTGTGCTTAGAGGGTGTGGCAGAAGACACTGCTCACTCAGGGCAGTCAGAAGACAGATGAGAGGGGTCAGGGACAGGACACGCTTTGAGGACCTGCCTCCTTCCTAGGCTCGGAATGCACCAGTGAATCAGAGGTTTTATGTCCCTGTCTTCTCTGGCTGATGGTAGTCACCTGCCAACGACCAAGCCTTCAACACATAGACATAACCACTTCCTTCAAACTGTACATTTACTTCACTAGGTAGAGAACAGGGAAAGAGGGGAGCTTTACCACACCTGCCGTGCTGCAAACACTGACTGAAAACACATCACCACACCTTCAGAGTATCGTGATCTAAAATCAGAATCTCTCCGAGGAGAACTGCCAGAAGTCACCCTGGTGGGACATAGTTCCTTAGCTGAAGTGGTGTGGGGGGGCATGGAGTGAGGTAGATGAGTGGTTCCTTGCATGAAAGAGGCTGCACCTGATAGCAAGAGGACTCCCTGATAGCAAGTTCTGGGGGCTTTCACACTTAGGGATAAAAAAATTTTTACAGTAATTCAGAGTGGGGTGGGTGTCTTGTATATTTACTTTTTAAATAAGTCTGGCTGGGCCACGATGGGGAACTTAGCCCAGGTGCTGGCCAAGGCCTGCCAGAGCTGACAGGGTGAGAGCACATGGGTGGAATATGGAAATGAACACCACATGAAGACATGAACCACGTGAAGACATGAAGACTGTGGCTTGGCACTGGCAGCCCGGGTTGCCTTCCACATTCCCCAACACTGTACCTCAGAGCCCCTCAGCTCAGACCCATGCAGCAGTCCCTCGGGTTCCTTCTCTTACCCTGTAGCTTCTCACAGGTCCTCTCTCCTGCTTTCCTGTTGGTAGTATGAATGTGCCCCATGCAGTTGCTCAACCCCCAGACACTTGTCACTTTTCCTGCCTTGCTGTCCTCCATGTGCCCTTCATATGTCTCTGAGGACTGAGGTGAGGCAGTTGCAGTTACCACCAGAGCAACGGTTTCCAGAGTGCCTTGCAAGTTCTCACCTTACTGCTCAGGGCACTGCCAGATGGTCAGGTTATCACCTACTGACAAGCACTAGACTGTGAATGACTTACAGGAGTGAGGCCCCTGCTGAGGGCACTAGATTAGAGCATTAAGTGATCCTCCAAGGCTCTAACTGGAAGGAATGTGCCATTCCCACAGCCTTTATGTCCAGGTCCACTGCAAGCGTGGCCAATGCCCTTACTAGGCCACCTCTGCATGCCCAAGAATGGCTCCTCCCCAAGCTTTCGGTTATAGTAGGCTAAGTTTATTTAAATGTATTCATTTTTATGGATATTAGCATATTTTTTGTATAGCCTTCTGACATGACCTTTGGAGAAAGGAAAGATATTGTACATATTTTTGCTGACCTGTAAGAGCTGGCATTTCCTGCTCGCTTAGTGTGGATCTTTACTAAAATGAATACATAACATAAACAGATGATAAACTTGAGAGAGAACAAGGATGGGTTGCATGGAAGAGACATGGGAGGAAAGGAAGAAGGAAAATGGTATAATTATATTTTAATTTTAAAAATAAATATATTAACAAATATATACCTAACAAGTCCAGAGGAACAGGGATGGAGGCTGATAATCTCACACTCTAGAGGACGTTTACAGCAGTGTCAACATGGAGAAAGGGAGCAGGATGAAGTGCCACAGCAAGTGCACACAACTGCACACAACAGAAGTGTGGCCTCTGAACAGACAGAGTGGTATGGCCAGGACCCAGGGAAGAGCAAGTGTTGCTAGTGGTTGGTGGTTTTCAAGGAGTTCTGTGATGGGTGGCAATGAAGAAAGCACAGCCTTGTGTCTGTAGTTCATGCCACTTAAAGAGTGTCAGGGTGGTGCTGGGGAGATGACTAAGTGTCAAGCATTTACTGCTTAATCATGAGGACTGAAGTTCATATCCAACCCCTTGTAACAAGCTAAGTCCCACAAATGCACATGTGCACACACACATACCACAATAAACAAAAACCAAAATCTTTGTGAAAACATTGGAAGGAAATGGTTAGAGTGGGCTGGAGAGAGCTTGACAGAGTAAACCTTGCACTGCAATCCTAAAGATTGGAGTGGAGATCCCAGCACACATATCAAGCCGGTGTCCTAGAAAATGGCCATAGCACTAGCTCCAAGGGGCATGAACCCTGGAGAATCTTTGGAGCTCACTGGCTTCCAATCTAGCCAAGAAAACCAGAGCTCTGGCTTCAGGGCATAAGAGCCTTCCCTGAGGATTAAGAACGGAGTGTTAAGAGAAGAATTTCTACTCCATGACATCTCTGGTCTCTACATGTTTTCAGACAGAGACAGACGACACACAACACACACACACACACACAAACACCACACACACTGGGTGGAAGAGACATAGGGGAAATGTGTGCACATAGTCCAATGGCTTGGAAACAGCCCTGACCTCTCAAGAGCACACACAGCAAGCTATTTTAAAGCATGCCAATGATGGTGTTTATTTCCTCCATTGTTTGGAGCTAATTAAAAATAATCTTACACTTATTTTGGTTTCTAAAACTTACAATGCCTTAAGTAGGTAATAAAAACAGCTATACAATATACATTTCCCTTCTGTCCCTCCTAGTCCTTGGTAATTCAAATATACTGTTGCTCCTTCTAATCTAGCAAACCTGGTTGTGCATCCATTAGCTATTATATAAACAAATTAGCGTGGTATATGTCCCGGTAGCAGGAAAACATGTATTCCAATGGTCAGCCTTCAGGAAGAGACATTAGCTGGAACACTTTTTATCACTGAGCTACAGTCAGATGGAAAAATTAAATATTTATTCCAGGCAACTCTACCTTGTGACCTAGCTAAAACAAAGTTTAAGTTGATCCATGCACACTAGTAACAACCAATGGTGCAATTGAAGACACTCCTACTTGGAATTTCTCATCAGCTGACGAACTGCAAAAAGACAGAGGAGGAAGGCCATCCCTCCTTTCCAACACCATGCACAACCCATAAGCAAGGCTGGTTTGAACTCAGCTGAGGTGAAGACTATTTTCTAAACAATAAGTCTCCCATCTTCATATCTAACTGTGCAAATAGCTAAGATGTGGGTTCTCAACGGAAACCTTCGGTGGCTGGTAAATCTGTACCCTGTCACTCAGGCATCCACTCCTGAGCAGTGTGTGACCCAAGCACTCCGTGGGCTTCTAGGTTCTTCTCATGGTTGCTCAAAAACATCCTTACCTCCAGTTCCAGAGGATCTGATGTCCTCTTTTGGCACTGTGGGCCCCAGGAAAACATCTGGTAAGCATACATACATGTAGGCAAATCAACACATGCACATATATTTTAAAAAAGCATGCTTATTTTATATCATTGGTACTTACATTCCTTAAGTTTGTTTCATAATTTTGTATATAATCTTATATATTGTATTTTATTAATATTTATTTTCATTTAATTATATTCAAATATGGAATAATTATTATCTAATTGTATATGTTTATATTGCACATTTGTATTTCATTGTATAATTTTATGTAAGATGTATTTTCAGTGTTAGAATTCAAATAAATTCATATGATTTCCATATGGACAAAAGAAGATACAGAAGACTTCTACATCACCAGCTGAAGATAGTTATTGTTGTCTTCTTGGTGTTCTAGCCTTGTAGTATGTCTGGGCAAATATATATGTAAATTAAATTAGATTTCTTTTTATATTGTTTTGTGACTTGTTTTTCAGGCTTAAACACTTTTTTTTTAGAATGAGAAAAACAATCAACAACTTTTGAAGTATAAACAATTGATAACTACTCAAAGTGTTGTAAATCTAAAATACTAACAAATGTTATTAATCAACTGTCTGGTATTTTCTATAATGCCTGTTCTTCTATTGGGGACAGCATACTCTTGTCATAGGTGATAATAACTGCGTGTTTTCCATCAAAAAATACATTTACTCACATAAAGTTATACAACGAAATACAAATTTGCAAATATAACATCTCGATTTCCAGAGAAAAAATTTGGATGTTCTGTTGTATTATGAGATTCCAAGCATGTGCCCAACCACACCTGGCTTTTTTACATGGTGCTGGGATTTGAACTCAAGACCTCATATGAGAGAGTCCCTCCAGGTGTCAGACAGGGAAGTAAACCACACAAAGAGATAAGAATAAGATCCCAGTACAAATTGACTTTGTCAACCTGGACCAGACTTCAGGGAGTCTAATGCCAGGTGATTAGTTATCAGATTATTTAAAACAGCACAATTTGGGGAAAGGTTTCCAGGCAACAATCAGTCCAGTCAGTCCAATTTTAGGCACACAATACAGCTTACGGTATGACTGTATAGAAATTCCTATATAAAGTACATGTGACTGTGGGGTGGGTTCTACAGCTAAAGGTCTAGAGTCTAGTGTGGTGTCCAGCTAATAGCATAAAGGTCAGTAAACCATCAAGTACATATGACACCCCCACTAAGGATGGGAAGGGAAGAGTCTGGAATAATCATTCTGGGGAATTAGGTAAGGTCTCTCTCCACAGTTAACAAGAAGGTCACCAGGTTGTTAGCAATGACGCTCAGCTTTCAGGATGGATATTTGCTTTTCTCTCCCCGCTGAGGAGCATCCCTGCAGGATTAATATTCCTGGTTCTCCTAGCTTCTCTGTAGTGCAAGGCTCTCTGCCCTTGTGTAGCAAGTGCTCTTATTCTGCACTTGTGTTTTATACCAAGAAGACTATATATTATACTTTTTAAAAGTAAAGTATATTTCCAAGTTAAAGAGGAGCCTGGCACATCTTAATTAGACAAGGCATAGTAGTTCCATTGTCTGGGACTTATACCAGCAGTGACTCCAAGTTTAATAAGCGCTTGGCTGTGCATGGCTGAACCTTCTTTTCTTTCTTTTTATAGATTTCTTTTCTTCTTCATTTCCTTAGTGAGGCAGTAGAAATAGACTCTTTAGTGTGTTGAATTGTTACTGGTCTCTTCTTCATTTTCTGGCTGTTTTTAAATGCAGTTGATGGCAGTTATATGAAGTTATATAAAGGCAGTTGTATGAAGACCATTGTAGTTTTAACTGAGCAAGCCAGTAAGAAGCAGATGTAAGGACAAGTCAGAGTTGAGTCTGGTGGCATTTGTCCTAGATTGCACCTAGGACTGTCTACCTGGCCAGGTGGTGTTAGCCAGATTCCCAAGGAAGCATTGGACAGTGGTAGGCAGAGTTTGGAAGGATCGTTGAGCATTCTAGAGTACCAAGGTAAGTTTGTCACTTAATGACTTTTGAAAGTACCCTGTGATGATATTTGGGCAGTACATGGTAAACAGTAGAAAGGTGGCATTTCCATGTTAGAGAGCCTTGTCCAGTGTGTGACTGGGCGGAGGGAATGTAAAAACATTTTATAAAATAGAGATAGCCTTCTAAAGTCACCCCACATTTATGTGTGGGTGCTCAGAAAAGCCCAGTGTGAGCCAAACATGGCCTCAAATTTAGAAATTACCCATAAATGTGGTGTGTATGATTGACTCTTAGTCCATTGTAGCAATATTAATGAGAGCCAACAGCCAGCTGTTTGGGTTAGGGTACCTGCTGCAAAGCATGATGGCCTGTTGATCCCAGGACCCACATGCTGGCAGAATTGACTCCCACCTCCTTCTGTGCACTATGGTACACATCTGCATACATGCTCCCACATGGTAGAATAAATAAATAATAAACAAACTAATAAGGTTTTTAAAGGATGAACTTATGTGCATGTCTTAATGGGCTTATTTGAGCTAACAATGACTCAGGCAGCCCCTACTGGTCAGTATTCCATAAAAGGGTTAGAGGGAAAATTACGGAAGGTTGTCCTTGTTGGAGAGAGGCAAAACAAGATTGATTGATTAAAGCAGAGAGTTGCTTACTGTGGTTTCCTTGCAGTTTCTGATTGGGCTTTGTTTACTTACATAATAGCCTACGGTGCCAGAGCCGCCTCTGCGCCTGCGGGGCTTGCTGTTTCAGCATCAGCATGAGGATTGCCTTCCTCTGCATCCTAGTGCTGGTCTGAGATGGAGTGCCACTGCCATCAGCCCGTGCTCACCATTAAGTGGATGTACTCTGTGACGCCATGAAGAATGTCTGGGCAGTCTCTGTTTCCTCGTTCTGCTGGATACTCCATAACAGAAGATGTTTGTAAAGATTTATGAAACTGAGCTGGTTTTAATTAAATTTCTTTTTGGTTGCTTCTTTTTCAGGAACACATTAATCTAAAGCAGCAGATATGTTTGCCGTGTATAACACTGATATAACAGTTTCGGTTTCTTCCTAATAGGAACTGTCCAAGATCACAATGCCAGTCATATTTAATGAGCCTCTGAGCTTCCTGCAGCGGCTAACTGAATACATGGAGCACACTTACCTCATCCACAAAGCCAGCTCATTTTCCGATCCTGTGGAAAGAATGCAGGTGTGTGGCAAGTGACCCTTGGGAGAGGTTTAAGTCTGAGACTTGTCCCTCTTCTCCTCTCCCACCCTACCCACAAACACACATGTTCACATATGTGCAGTCACTGACATAGATTCTTATACACATGTCTGCTGGTGTGAAGTCCAGCTGGGTATAGGATATGGACATTGCTTATAGCAAACGTTATTGAAGAGCTTCTCAAAAATTTGGAATACATGGTCACCAAAACTTGTTTGTGCTGGATCAGTGTTCCAGTATGTATATTCATAACTGCTCAAGTAACAAGAAGTTGAACTTTCTAATTTTCAAAATAAAAGTTGTTTGGATGGTGTACATGAATGGTGAAGCACACACTCAGCAGACACACGGCTTCCAGTCAAAGCAGCATCTTTCTGTTCTTTAATTCACATAGCTGTTTTTTATATATATATATTATATATAATATATATATTATATATATTATTTATGTATTTGGTTTTTCAAGACAGGGTTTCTCTGTATAGTCCTGGCTGTCCTGGAACTCACTCTGTAGACCAGGCTGGCCTCAAACTCAGAAATCCGCCTGCCTCTGCCTCCCAAGTGCTAGGATTAAAGGCGTGGCACCACCGCCTGGCACATAGCTGTCTTTTAACTTCATTGGTATCTTAGTCATAGTTTCTATTGCTGTGATAAAATACCATGTCCATAAAAATCTTACTTCAGCTTACAGTTCCACATCACAGTCCATCACTAAGGGAAGTCATGGCAAGAGTCTAGAAGCACAAGCTGATACAGGGGCCATGGAGGGTGCTGCTTACTGGCTTGTTGTCATGGCTTGCTCAGCCTGTTTCTTTTAGAACCTAAAACCATAGCCCAGAGATTGTCTGACCCACAATGGTCTGGGTCTTCCCCCATCATCATCAATCAAATGCACCATGGGCTTTCTTATAAGCCAGTCTGGTAGGGACATTTTCTCATGAGATTCTCTCTTCCCAAATCACTCTAGCTTGTGTCAAGTTGACATAAAACTTAGTCAACAAAATTGGCTTTTGCACCAATTAGGTTGTTTAGTTTTCTATCTTTTTTCCCAATTCTAAATGTATAGTTGGTGCACTTTTATCTGAATATGTAGACTTTTTGTTTGTCATCAGTCTATGAATGAAATAATTTTTACATTGTATTAGATACTATAGTAACTAGAAAATATGTAATATATACAAAGGATATATGTAAGTTAAAAGCAAATGCTATGCCATTTTATAAGGTTTGAGCATCCACAGAGTTTGACATTTGAGGTGTGTATTAGAGCCAGCTCCACTGAGAGACAACTGTGATTTAAAGTTATAAAAAAGTCACACATTGGAAGTAATTGGCTTAAAGGGTTTTTGTAAGTCCTTGGCAGAATTATAGCATGCACATGATCTCATCAAAGCCATGTCTGAAGGTAGCACTGTAGGAGGAGATCCAGGAACTTTGACTATGAGTGTAGAAGCTTCTACAGTAACTTTAGAAAGCCACATTAAAAATCCATACTAATTGAGCCTTTCAGTAATTTGTTAGTCACTCCCTTCTGTGTTAGTTCGATTCCCGAGAGGCGTGAGTGAACTGGCTGTTAATAACTTGTGCAATGCTCTATTCCAGTGTGTGGCTGCATTTGCTGTGTCTGCTGTTGCTTCTCAGTGGGAGCGCACTGGAAAGCCCTTCAATCCTCTTCTGGGAGAGACTTACGAATTAGTTCGGTGAGGTCTTTTGCTCCATTCTAGATGGCTTATTGAATGTGTATGACTTACATAGAGTTTTCAGTGAAGAAAAATGGGTATATTGAGTATCCCTAAACAATTATTTGTGTCTGGAGTATACTGATTATTTTGATATCCGTATCTATGAAACTTAAGAGACTATCAAAAAATACAAAATAGACATGTAATATACCATCATTTAAAAAAATTACAAGTGTCTCAGTGTTTCTAACCTTCTAGGATTAACTCTCCTCATTTTTAGGTGAATGACATGACATGATCAGGGTTTTACGGTTACTATTTTTTTTTTTTTTTTTTTTTTTTAGGGTTACTATTACTGTGATAAACACCGTGACTAAAAGCAACTCAGGGAGAAAACTGTTTATTTCACTCACAGTTCATTATCAAAAGCAGTGAGGACAGGTGCTCACACAAGACAGGAGCTCACATGGGACAGAAGTTCATACAGGACAGGAGCCTGAAGCTGATGCAAAGGCCATGGAGGGGTGCTACAAGGCTTTTTTGACCTGCTCTTTTATAGAGCCTAGGACTACAAGTCCAGAGATGGCACCACCTATAATGGACTGGACCTTCCCTCATCAGTCACTAATTCAGAAAATGTCCTACAAGCTTATCTTCAGCCTAGTCTTATAAAGGCATTTTCTTGATTGATGTTCTCTCCTCTCAGATGACTCTAGCTTATGCCAAGTTGACATAAAACTAGACAGCACATTGGGACAGAAACTCAAAACAGGAACCTAGAGGCAGGAACTGAAACAGAGACCATGGAAGAGTAAGGCTTTAGGTTTGCTTGTGTCTCCTGCCTTCTTATACTCTCCAGGACCACCTACCCCAGGCAGCAATGCCACAGTGAGCAGGCTGGGTTGGGCTCCCACATGAATTAGTAATCAAGAAGGAAGCTGTTGCCCAGACTTGTCTACAGACAAGTGTTATGGAGGTATCTGCAGTCAGGAAGCAGAGAGCAGACAGGAAGTGAATCTAGACTGTCCAACCTTCCAAGCAACCTCTAGTGATTCACTTCATCCATTAAGGCTCTACCTCCTAAAGCTCCCACAACCTTCTAAAACAGTGCCACGAGCTGGGGACCAAGGTTTCCAAAACATAAACCTGGGGGACATTTCACATTCAAACCACAGCCATAACCTTTATGTAAATCACCCAAATCCATGTGAATGTTCTTTATTTTAATATGTGCAAGCAGCTTGATTTCTAATGGCAGTGGACATAATAGTGTATGTTTTGTTGTCCTCATGTAAGGTTGCCCTGTGATAAGGATAATAATAAAAATCTTTTCTTCAACTGAACTTTTCCTAAATATTTTAACAAATTCATGATAGTTAACTGCAACAATGCATTTTTCTTTTTTCTTTTAATCTTAAGAGATGACCTTGGATTTAGGCTCATCTCAGAACAGGTCAGCCATCACCCCCCCATCAGTGCATTCCATGCAGAAGGACTCAACAATGACTTCATCTTCCATGGCTCAATTTACCCCAAACTGAAGTTCTGGGGCAAGAGTGTAGAAGCTGAACCTAAAGGAACCATCACTTTGGAGCTTTTAGAGTAAGTCCAGGAAAGCCATTCTCTCTCATGTGGCCCTGTACTCACAGACCTGACCGTGCCTGTGCAGCTGAAGATCATGAAAGGAACAATGTTATCGAGTGTCCATTTCCTGCCCCTGGGTAAAGACTCTGGGAAGCATGGCAGTAGCCGCTTCTAAGCACGCTGGTTGGTGTAAAACGTTTTATTGGTGTTTAATGTGTGTGGATCAACTGTAAAGTAGGTGCGATGAACTCAAAGGCAGTTCTTACAAAACCAGCTGTCTGGCTCCCATGATGCACCCTGAATCAGGGGGGTGACAATTATGTGACATGTTGGACATTAGGTTGGTTGGGAACTCTCTTCTGCAGGATTAACCTTAAAATCTAACGCATTTCTGAATGAGCTCCTGTGCCTCCACCCGCTCACACCTGCTAACCAGGACTGGAACCCTGAACAGGAACCACACAGCAACATTCTGGGATTCTGAACAGTAAGGACAGACTGTAAGGACAACACATTAGGGAGAAAAGTCACACCCTCAAGACTAGCTTTGCAGTGAGATTCCTAGTTTTATATTGTTCTCCTTGCTAAGAGTCTGAGCAGCAAATTGCAAACTGGCATTAGAGGCAGACAGAAGAGGTCCCAAGAGAGACCCTTTCTTCTCTACTTAGAGATGCCTCAGAGACAGAGTATTAGCCACATGGCGAGACTGACACGGGACCCACACATCAACAACAGGTCCCACAGCCACACTACAACCCAACAACCAGCTTTACAGCTGTCCTGAGACACCTTGCTGCTCTTATGTCAATGGAGGGGGAAGAGAGTCAGGATATAGGCTCCACGGTGGCGTGGCCAGTATGGACTATGGACTAAGAAAGGCAGACTATAATCCTTGGAAGAATACAGAAAACCTTTTGAGTTTTAGGTAGAACTCTCTTTCACAAACACAGTACAGAAAGCACAATACACAAAAGACTGGTCTAAAAACTCAGTTAAACTCAAAGTTCTCTCTAAATTACACTATTTAGGTATGAATGATAAACTATAAACTATTAGAAATCATATACCTAATAAAGGGTTGGTTTCCAGAATATATAAAGACCCCTGAAATAATTATGTAACTCTACAAAACCCCAAAAGTTTTTGTTTTCAAAGCAAACAATATGTACCATTACGTTTGGGGGTTTGAATTGGTTAGCTAGCTTGGGGGAAACTGGAAGGCACACTTTCTGGAAAATGCCCCATGGAACTTCATTTTGATTTTCTATGTCTCACTTACCCTTCATGTTGCACCAAACTTTGAAATAACACAGGTTGAATATTCCTTTTCAGAAGAGTTTGGGAAGACACCTATTCCATATTTAGGAGCCTTTGAATTTTGGAATGGCTGTATAGATCTTACCATCTGAAAGAAATACCATCTGAAAGTCCAAGGTCCAGAATGATTAGAAATCAAAGTTTTGGTTTTTTTTTTTTTTTTTTGAGTTTTGTGTCAGTGTGCAAATGTTTTGGAGGTTGAATTTTTGAATTAGGAATGTTAAACTTGTATATAGTTTATTTTTTAAAACAATAAAAAAGGAAAGTAATATTTGTTTTACTATGAGTAAAACAAGTGGTGTGTGTGTGTGTGTGTGTGTGTGTGTGTGTGTGTGTGTGTGTGTAAGCACACATGTGCGCGCCTTAGTGTTTGGGTGAGTACATAGAGGCCAAAAGTTGACACCCAGGTTTTCTTGTATTGCTGTCTACCTTATTCCTTGAGACAGTGTCTCTCACTGACTGGGACCAGCAAGGCCCTGCCTGGATTCTGCCTTTCTGGATGCTTCCGTTGCTATGGTTACAGATGTGTCACCACCACACCCTTCTTAAACTTAGGACATCATGCTTGTGTAGCAAATGACACTTGAAACAGACTCAGTTTTTTGACAAAATGACTCTGAACTACTAATCTGGGTTTGGGGTTTTTTTTAGACACAACGAAGCATACACATGGACAAACCCCACCTGTTGTGTGCATAACATCATCGTGGGCAAACTCTGGATTGAACAGTACGGCAATGTGGAAATCATAAACCACAAGTAAGCGCTCTCCAGCTCTTTCATGTACTTTCTCGTTTAAAAGCCTCTCTGCATGGTGGGAGTTTAAGAACAGGGAACACACACAACTCCTGCGCGAGTAGGATAGAAGGCTTTCCATTTCATGATAATTCCTACCCAGACTGGGTGGACCCTGGGCCTCTCGAGGGCTGCCTTCCGGTTTCAGCCGGCCTCCCATTGTATTTACTTAGTATTGCTGTAGGGCAGGTAAAGTGGGGAAAGCATGGAGGTATTCTGAAGAGTTAGCTTCAGATTCTGCAGCTCATTGCTGTGAATGCTTCTGAGCTTGTCCTTGTGCGGGTAGTCCTGATGGAGGGGAGGGGTGGGAAGCCTTTGAGGACTCTGATGGTGGCTGCCACCAGGAAGCCATCCACTTACTGTTCTCGGCATTGCGTGAATATGGAAACTTTCCTTCCTTTGTAGGACTGGGGACAAGTGTGTGTTGAATTTTAAGCCGTGTGGTCTTTTTGGCAAGGAATTACACAAAGTTGAAGGCTACATACAAGATAAAAGGTACAGTTTCTTCTTTTTAGCTTTGGTTGTATATGATTATTTAGATATTGGTGTTCAGCTGTGCTGCCTGATGGACTGGCATTCTAATAACAGTAAAGTCTTCTAAAGAAAATAACTATTTCTTTAAAGGTTGTACATATAAAATATAGTGACACTTTATTACAGCACAACATAGGCTTAACTGGCGACTAAATACCAGTTTCTCTTGATAGCAAAAAGAAGCTCTGTGCACTTTATGGGAGGTGGACCGAGTGCTTGTACAGTGTAGACCCTGCCACCTTTGACACTTACAAAAAGAATGATAAGAAAAACACAGAAGAGAAGAAGAACAGCAAGCAGGTAAGCATGCTGCATGGTGCAGCCACGGGCTTCTGCATGTGGACAGACACTCAAGAGCCGCCTGTCTCTGGACTGGCTGTCAGTGCTGCTAACACATGAGTTCTTCTCATTGCGTCTTTTGAATGGAGAGATAATCTGTCCTGAGTGGAGACTGCCATGCCTGAGCTTGACTGTGGCAGTGTCACTAGTTTATGGAGTATCCACTTGACTGGTGTCACTTGGGAAAGGTGCCCGTCTCCATGGCACAGGAGCAGGTTTCCCTCCTGTTCTTGTGTGTTAGAGGTAGAAATGGTCCTCGTAGGTAAGCTTTCCTCATGTCTGTAGGCTTACCTGTCTCCGCTGTTCTGTTCCTACCTCACTGACTCAGCACCACAGTTCTGGCTGTCCTACACTGTTCTCTTGAGCTGGACATTGCTGTTTGTGGAGCAACTTTGTCCCAGCCCCAGGCAAGCACAAGCTGCCTGCCTGCCACAGGCCTGCTTTGGCAGCTGCAGCCTTGTATCTCCTTCCTGCAGTCAGAATCGCTGAGAGCTAAAGAGAAGTTGCATCTGTGGGACAGGAGATGCTTGTTTGGAGCCGAGCCAGGAGAAGCAGGGACTGTGGGTTAGAAACCACCTCAGTCATCTGTGAGCAGTACAAACTCAGATCATTTCCAGCCCTCGGCCTCTGATATCAGCTCTAAGATGGGCGTTCAGCCATCTAGGCAGGAAGCCTAAGTAGCACCGCTTTTCTAGATGAGTGGAGTTCTTTGCTGGACTTTGTGAAGGTCTCAGAACACTCTTATGTTCTCAGCTTAAAGTTTTCCTCCAAGTATGCCCCGTGTCTACCAGCCAGGTGTTGTCTGAATGCTCACTCAACATGCAGGTTCTAAGTTCTAATCCAGGCTCAGTCCCCAGATGCAGGCCTACCAAGTCATAAAGCTGGGGCTTGATGCTGTTTGTTTCTTCTTTTTAAAAAATTCCTTTAGCCATTATACTAAATAGTAGGTTTCCTTTTGGCGTCTCCATACATATATAGCAAGTATGTGTTGTATTTCCTACCTCATCACCCTCTTTCCTTCCTATTTCCTGTTTCTTCTTGCCCTTTCTCCTCCTAAATAGTCCCACTTCCACTTTCATGGTGTGCATGATGTGTATGTAACCTAGAGCATCCATGTGAGAGAAATGTATCAAACTTGTCAAAGGCCGGCTGGTTTCATTTCACGTGAAATTCTCCATGTCTGCTCATCTCTTCATTAATTTTTAGATGTGAGGAAGTTCAAGAAGCTCCTGGTTTTCTCAGGGGTAGATGGCACATTTATTTGTCTGTGACTTTGTACATTAGGAGTTAGGCTTGGGCCTGTTTGTTTTCTGATGGAGTGCGCAGCTTTGATATGCTTCCCTCAGCTGTGAGTGCTCAGCTCCTCATGTTCCTGCCTGCATGTGCCTCTTCTGCGAGGTGAACCCAGGCCTCTGCAGGAAGCCTTAGTGGGATGAAGAAGGAAATGTCCCAGACTGCATGGCCGCAGCGGCACTGAGAGAAGGAACTTGGTAAACGCCACTTCCTTGGTATACATGTCACACCTCTCATAGAGTGTGGACAGCAAAGGACTCTGGCCAGATTCCAGAAAATACTCTTATGTTCCATTCTTTATAGAAAACAGCTTTCCTCTCAAGCTTCTATCCTGGTCTGCTTTCTCTCGTCCTGGGCACAGCTCCCTCCTGCCCGCTACTGCTGTTCCCGAAAGGTTCCATGGACCTCTTGCCCATATCCTGAGCTGGCGGTGGCGGCGGCAGAGGAGCGACAGCAGCAGCAGCGCACACACATCTCAGCACCTTGCTGTGGTTCCACAGTCTGTTCACCAGGCGCCTCAACCAGAAGCTTCGGTTTTGTTAACTCATGTTGAGGACTTTACTGCACTTTCTAAATCTTTGACTTCTTTATGTTTTCTGTTATGATGCTAATAGCTTCACACGGGTCTCATCAGCAAAGGTCAAACATACAGTGCTTAGCGAGCTCTAGTCTGTGGGGAAGTAGGCAGAGGAAACCACTGTTCCTTTTTCACCCACTATTTTTATAAGAGCTCCTTTTGTCTGCAGCACTGGGGAAGCCTGCTGACTGTGTCATTGATGAATTTAGTTAAGTGGCTCAGTATGTAAACTTTCATTCTCATACGTGTGCGAGCATTGGCTTCAGACTCTCTCCTGTTTAAATGTATTCCTGATCTTTAGTGTGTTGCTTTGAGCTTGTCAGGCTGTTCCTGTAAAACACTATAGCAAAGAAAGCCAGCAGCAACAAGGGCTTGAACACAGACACAGGGAGTGGGATAAGCCTGGAGTCCCAGACACCCAGCACGTGTCATTCATTGTCATGGGGACAAGTAGAGCACCCCCAGTGGTCCTGCTCTGTCTCTAGCTTCTCCTGGGTTTGTATATGCAGCTGTGACCTCCGCAGCCTGCCTTTCCTGCGGCCGTCCTTTCATCCATACCGCTTCAGGAGCATGTGTTTAGTGCTTAACTCATTGTTCTGGTTCCAGGATCCCCCAGTTATTCCAAGTAGCTGGAGGCTGTCAGCCATCTTGCTCATTCGCATCTAGGGGACTGGCTGTGTTGCTTTGGAAGGCATGGATGCTCTTTCTGCTAATGGTTGAAGAAAACGTGTAGGGGTAATTGACCACCAGCATGGGGCTCCAGGAACAGCCCTGGGAACTATGGAAGCTAAGTCCTTGTCCCCTGGGCTGTGTGCCTACACATGCCTCAGTCTGACCTTTTTGAAAACTGCTTTTTGGACTGTTTCAGTTTTAGCCCTTCTGTGTGTGCTCTGAGACCTTGCTTCGTCATCAGAGCACATAGTTGTATATTTAAAACCTTGCTTGGTTTTCTAGACAAGCTCATCTGAGGAGTCTGATGAAATGCCAGTTCCAGATTCTGAGAGCGTTTCATTATCCCTGGAAGTGTGCTCCTGTGGCGGATAGCCCCACGGCCTCCCAACTCTGCTCAGGTGAGCTCAGCCTGCTAAATACAGTAACTATTTGATAGCCAGTTTGCATAGCACCCTTCCATAGGCAGCAGAGCCTAAGGCCTTTTAGTTGTTCCCTGCTGCCTCCCGTAGGTCACATTCCCTCCTTATGTAGAGGGCTTTCTGTGAGCTGGATTGTGTGCTGAAGAGAGCTGCACTAAGGGTCTCTTTAACAGAGACTCAGGGGTGAGACCAGCCCTTGTTAAACAGGCTGATGCAGTTGATCAGTGGAGACCCTCCAGACCCAGCAGGATGTGATTTTAATGAAGGAAACAGAATGGATGTTAGTATACTACCCTGTGAGTCTGCTGTGAGCTGAGTGCCCATGGATGCTGCAGATTTGGACGGAGGCCTTTAGCCCTATCTGAGAAAGGCTGCCCAGCACAACTGCATGGGAGCTGTGTCCTAGGGTGAAGAGCTCTCCTGGGCCTCTCCCTCACCTCGGGAAATGCTTAACATGTTTACTTGGCTGTGTTTCAGATGTATAATTTTTACCAGCTTTGCCATGGTTTTGAATGAAGTAGACAAGGAGATGGAGAGTGTGATTCCCAAGACTGACTGCAGGCTGCGGCCTGACATCAGAGCCATGGAGAACGGAGAGATAGGTAAGAAGACCGCCAGCAGCCTATGGTACCGGGGTCGTATCCTCTTAGAGAGTTATCTGTTAAAATCTAGCACCTTTGGCTTTAAGTTTGGGAATCTGAGATCATCCTTACTTAAGGTCAGATTCATGAATGGTGCTCCCTCTGTTAACTATGCTGCAGATGGCTAGAGATAGACCAGTCAGAGGACACTTAGCAACTTTAAACTGTAGTCTGCAAACTTCACTGTGTATTTGAAAATTCATGTTGTGAGGTTCATAAGAGATTATGGCTTCATCTTCAGTAGCACATTTAGTCTTAAAATGGGAAACTTCTGTTGACTCAAGAGGCTATGGCTCCCGTGCCTTTCGGTGCATTCGCACAGACACCCTTGGACAGTACAGACCTCCTCTTCTAATGTGTGTGGTATTGGGCTTAAAGTTCTCATTGAGACTAGTTCTCAACAGAGGGATAGAACAAAGGTATTTTGTACAGTTGTTTGAATTACTTAGGAATGGACTGAAGGGAATCTCTGGGTCTCACTCAGAATTTTCAATAATCTCACTTTCATTTAGTTTTTCTACTCAGTTTCCAATGAAGCATTTTAGCCTGACATTTGTGGCCCTAACAATAAGCAAATCGCTTTTTGTAAATGCAGAGGTATCTGGATGTTGTTTGATGAAGCTCATTATATGCATGAATGAAATTCTCAATGTATCAGTTTAAAAAAAAAAGACATGATAGTGTCAGATGCCAGCACTTCCTATGACTAGTCTAGAGTATGTGTGAATTTCTTGTCTAATTAGTTGGTACTGGGAGTTGATCCTGGAGTTTCACATGCTAGGTAAATACTCTATCATTGGGGTAGATCTTTATTTTTAAAGAGAGGGTCTTACTAAGTTGCCCTCACTGGCCTTAAACTTATGATCTTCCTGCCTCAGTTTCCAAATAGCTAAGATTCCTAACTGCCACCAATCTGCACTAGTATGTATTAGATTTTATCTTGACTTTAATGCTGTACAGTGACGGTAATGGTACTCCATATGGCCAGTGTTGTCTGTAGTTACTGTTTTTAGTGCCACACCTGGCATGTCCTGCCTAAGAATGCGGTTTTCATTGGCCTTATTTTAGATCAAGCTAGTGAAGAAAAAAAACGACTTGAGGAAAAACAAAGAGCAGCCCGCAAAAACAGGTCCAAGTCAGAAGAGGACTGGAAGACAAGGTGTGTACCGTGTTGAGTGTGAGCCAGCTGCTGTGTGTGAGTGACGGGTATGACGTACTGTGAGCCGCAGAGCAGGCTCCCCGCTCATCTGCCCCAGGCTCGGAGCATATGATTGTCAGCTACATTATGATACTAAGTATTAAAGGAGAGTTGTGTTTGTAACAAGAAAAATGACTTGAGAAGGTAAAGCTACAGTGTTGACAGTCGTTAGACGAATCTGCTGGGCACATTTATCTTTACACCTTACCCAACATTCCTTCCATATTGAAAGGATCTAAAGGTCCATGTTGAGTATACTCTAGATAAGATTTGCCTATGTGTAAATTAGAGGATCATTCATGTGTGCATATATCATGTGTCATTAGAGTAGTGCCTTTGCAAAACACAAGGGTTAGACAGGGTAAAATTACGAAAAATATTTTGGGCAGTGTCAAATACCTAATGTTTGATTGGTCTGGGAGTTCCTTTGTAGTCTCTTGTTTTATTAATGAGTCCCCTGTAACCATTGTTCACGATTCAGTTAGTAAGTGAATGTTAAAGTCAACAGAGGCACAGTGTTGCAAGCATTCTAGTAGATCTCTCGCAGCTTTTAAATCGATATAGCAATGCTCTTATAGCATCTACCTCAATGGGTGTTTTGGATTTATTCACATAATAGTTTTTTGGAAAAGAACTTGTAAAAAAAAATATACGGATTTAAAACCCAGGCAGGTGGCTGCTATGGTTGCACAAATGGGCAGGACCTAGGTAACTCTTCCCTTCCTGCCTGCGCACACCCCAGGTGTGCTCTAAACTGTACTCTACTGTACTCTATACTGTATTAAAGCTGCTCCCAAGTGCTGGATTGTTAGCATGGTAATACCTTTTAGAGACAGGTAAATGACTCAGGTAGCTCATTTCATGATTAGGACAAGTTAAGTGGTAAAAGCTAGATATAGCCCAAGAATCTAAATTGAGACCGAGTAAAATTTGGATTGGATTGATTTCACTGGCATGGCAGATGAGGAAAATCACAGCCCTTGAACTCAAACCTGTTTGCCAATGCCAATTTGGGCAACCAGCAATTGTCTAAGGGTCAGCTCACCTGTCAGGTGGAGCTCTTGGGGGTACATGTGACCCCTGCAGTCACTGACACACTGTTGACAGCATAACAGGCTGCCTCTCATAGATGATCACACACGGGACAGATTCCATCTAGCACTCATTGCTAACTGCTGTGGATTGTAGCTGCTTTGCCTGAAGCTATGTCCCCTTTGGGATTCATATGCATATATGTTCTCCAGCTAGAAAAACCACTAGAAAACCCATCACTTCTTTAAGGTCACTCAGGAAATCCATGACACATAGAGCCAAGTACTTAAATAGCAGTAGCCTGTGGTTTTTGAGTCATTTGCCCTCTAAACTTTGTCATTTCTCATTGAACAGGTGGTTCCATCAAGGTCCTAACCCCTACAGTGGAGCACAGGACTGGATTTATTCTGGCAGCTACTGGGACAGAAACTACTTCAATTTGCCTGATATTTATTAAAATGCAGAGAAGTCAAGGTGTTTGCTAATCTAAATAAGTCTTAAGCTTAAGTTTTAAAATTTTTTCCCTTGGTTTCTACTCCTCTATAATTTGTGTTTTACCCACTAAGGCAAGGCATCTGGTCACACTGGGCATGATCCGAAAGAGAAGAAGGCATTGTTGCTCCACAGTTGCTGACTTGGAGCAGTGCTCATGGGAAGTGAGAAGCTGTTGGGGTGCAGTTTCTATCTCCACATTGCTGGAGATGGAAACCTAGTGTAATATTCAGCTCTATGGGATTCTGTAGTGATCCCATAGTGATCATAGTGTAGTGATTCAAAATCAAGTTATTTTGAATATTTTTATGCTATAATGCTTGAGTATTTTAGGTGTAGCTTTGAAACCTTTAAAATTCTTCTGTACAATGTTACGTGCTCAAATGTAGAGATTATCATTTTATAAAAACTGAATTGTTATGATGGCCTTTTAGGGAAATGAATCCTCTAAACTTTACTTCTCACCTCCTAGAGAGGGGCAGAATTCCTGATTTGAGAATTCTAAACTGGAGCAGGTCTTACGTATCTTAGCGCTTTGAATCTGTGTTCACATTTTGTGATCACTGTCATTAGATTTACAAGGTTAATGTGTGTCTGAACTGAAAATCACAAAAATGCCCTAAAAATAGATTTTAATATCATTATCTAATGACAAATCTTTTAGCCACAACTTCCAGTGGCAAATGCCACAGAAAAATTAAGCTGCACTCATGTATTATAATCTAGGTAAGAGAAGGCCTTGTGCATTTTTGAGTTTGCAGAATACCAGAGACCTACTGTACAGTAGCTTTCCCCATTGATTGGGGTACTCATAGTATTTCTCCAACCAGACCACACCGAGATACTTGCCTGAAGGGCCTTAGGTAGCTTCCAGTAAGTTATGTTAATTGTCTTGAAGTTAACAAGTGTTATGATGCTAAATAAAGGCTTTAGAATATCAAAAAAAAGTGTGAATGCTTTCAGAACTTGAGTTGATGCTGTAACCTAACACTACCCTTAATTACTGAAGGCATTCCCAGAATCAGAGAGAGTGTGGGATTGAGCAGCCGTCTAGCATACAAACCATGAAGTGGTCAGTTAGCACTCTAGTACAATTGTTATGTGAATTCCTGACTGGAAAGCTTGCTTGGGTATGAGCTGGACAATGTTAAGGAAGTTCGTATATCTGCTAAGTTACTAAAACGACAGTACAGTTTTATGCTTGCAGGAAGTTTATTGATACAGTTCACATGGTGACAAACTCCACCTTGAATGCTGAATCAAACAGCAGCATTTTCAGCATCTGTTAATGAAGAGACATTGAACTGTTTAAATATGTGATCTACATGCTTGGTGTTACTAATCAAAAACATCCTAGAATTTCCTGCTGAGGCCACCTCTTGACAACAGAAGGTTGTGATTAAAACCATGGCCATGCAATTAAAATACTGCCTCCCTCTCAGCCCCCCAAGATCACAATGACTGACTAAAGCCACACGCCTGGCAGCACTTCATAGAAAGTGCTTGTCTTCTCCCTGGGCTTCATGCTTTTACTCACCCCACTGTCTACACTGATTGGACAATAAAAAATTGATAAAATTGCCCAACTCTTACTTCAGCCCTCTCTGTGTTCAACCTGCTATATGGACATATAGTTAGTCTCTCTAAAAGGCCAACTGTTCCTTCAGCCCCTGTTTAACCTCTTGCATAGACACACAGTCAGTATCTCATCTTGGCTCCTCCCTATTTCTTTAAAATTATCCTCACTTTAAAGAAAACTTCTATTCTTCTTTTAGAATCTACCATGTACTCAAAGGTGTCTGGATATTCTAGTTAGAGGCCAAGCACATAAACTTAAGTATCCCCCATGTTTTATCAAGTGTATGAATACCCCAACCTCTAAGTGTTGAAGGGTCAAGTGTGTCACATCCCACATGTCACAGTAGGAAGGGTTACCTACTCTTTTAAGGTTCTGCTCTGCGGACATGGGCAGTAGTCACAGTAATTTCGCCAGCAATACCATAACTTCCAAAGGGAGTACGTTTGTCACCAGATCCTGAACTCTTTTTAGCTACATCTTCTACTGGGAAAGCAACAGAAAGAAAGACTGGGCTTTGCGGTCTGGGGCCATCTTGTCCACTTGTAGGAGGACTAGCATTCTGGGGATTTGGGGCAGGTCTCTGGAATGTCTGATCTGCAGGAACAGCAATGGGCACTTGCACTGCAGCATATCTCTTCAAGGCATCTGACTGTGACACAACAGCATGTCCAGGAAGAGGGTTCCAATCCTGCGCTTCCTGAACATTTGAGCCTACTAATATAAAAGGTGGGGCATTGGTCTTCTTGCTGTCATCCATCATCACATAAGTTGGAGAAGTGACTTTCGGTGAGTTCTGCAGAAACTGTGGCTCCTTAGGATTAGGTAAATACAGGGTTGCCTGGGGAAAAGGCCCAGGTGCAGGTGGCGGTGATGGACGACTTTGTTGATTCATATCAGTTAGACAATAAAGTGTCCACATATTAGAATATGGTGGTGGTTGTCCTGCTTCGCTTGTTGCTAGTGCTATAAGAAAAAAATTGCAGGCATTAAAGGTTTGGTCTCTGTATCAGGCACTATGCACAGTCATGTCTTTTTAAATCTTTTTTTAAAAAACATAAATAAGCAATTGTAGTAGTATGTGGCATAAAGCATGCTATAGAGAGGACTCTGGAAATTGTGCCTGGTCATGTGAAGGAGCAGATGGCTCAGAACAGTTGGAAAGGGGTGACAGCAATGGCAGGGAGGGCGGGCTTGCTGCTAAAGAAGCACTTGTGTCCTAAGTTGCTGTTTCCAGACTCTTAACACTGTTTTTGTTCCTTGAGACACAGTATCACTGTGAGCCCAGGCTAGCCTTGAACTCTTGGCAGTCTTCCTGTCTCAGTCTTCCAAGAGCTAGGATTACCACCATGCCTAACCAGAATTCTAAACTTTATATGTGGCTTCCATGTAGCACTCAGAAGAAAGTCAACAAAACTTTTTACTTTACCAAAAATAATCAACCATGTGAAAGGCCACTAAAAAATCATGTTAGTGCATCTGCAGTAGTTCCTCCCCAGCTCAGACGTTACATGCCACCTATTGTCCCTGGTCTTTTGACAGGCACCATCATGTCCCATCTCCAAACTATTACCTCATCTAGGACTCAGAATCCCAGAGAGCACTCCTTTTAGCCAAAGCTAGACACCACCGTATGCCTCAGAAGACATACGTATGCCTCAGAAGGGAGGGCCACTCAGAAGAAAAAGCTGGTGGGTATTTTAATATAGAAGGCTAGAAGGGCCATCCATTACCTCATAGCGAGGGAGTCTGTAGTGCTGAGAGTGGCTTGCCACCACAGGGGCTCAGATGTGCCTGGTTCATGTTTGAATTCTAGGCCTGTTCTGATGCAGTCTTTTCTCTCTCCACAGAAAATGACACTAAGCACAGATTAAATGAGACTTTCAATTGCTTCAGACAAGTTCAGTTTATCTTCAAGCTTACTAAAAATACAATCCAAATCTCCAGTCTCTCCAAACAGGAGAATCTAGAACATCAATCTGAGTTTTCTTGGTAACTTGTCCACCGTATTAAGGACAGCTGTAACAGGAACAGCTAAGTGCCTGAAAACAGTGAGTTGGATGGAAGTGCAGTCAAGCCCCATGATGCCTGCAGCACGGGCTCTACAGCCCTCTGCCATTCCAGCTGCCCTGAGTCCCCCACACTGCCAGTCAGAATTTGATTACGGAGCACCTGCTTTGCTAATAGTTCTGATTTATTCTGGTTTGAGTCAGAGTTGAGAGCTTCTGCAACAGGAATGGGAGGCTTCTTTCATGCATGTCCCTTCAGACACCCAGGAGAGAAGGGAGGGCCACTGCAGTGTCCAGCTAGGCAGAAGGGTAGGCAGACCAAATGCCATAATGTGATGGAGATGGTGGTTATAACTCATGTGTCAGGAGGAAAATCAGCTGCAGGCTAAGCAGCCAAGGCGGCAGCTTGACTTCAGTGTGGGTCTGCGGTAACTGACCTAAGGAGCAAGCATGGGACCTGCATCCACTGTCATTGTCCCGTGGACAGCCATTATTTCCGCTGCTTTCCTGTGTCACAGAGGCTCCATCTAATCTGTCCTCTCTCCATCCAACTATAGCGCCGCTCCCTCAGCTGCAGGAAGCAGTGTCTGAGCCAGCACCCAGCCTGATTGCACAGTTCTCCTGACTCTGCGAAAGCAGTCAACCACACCACCATTTCTTTCATGTTTAAATGCCACAGCCCAAATAAATGCAGTGTGCAGTGTTAACTTCTCCTCGATGGACAACGTCAAAGTGACATCCCATAATCATTTTGTAAACAGGCATTAAAAGCCTAACAGATTCCCATGTTTACAAATGTGCAAAATGAATCAAGCTTTGACAACGCCATGTAGTTTCCATAATAGTAAAAATTTAAGTACAACAAAGCCTTTAAGTAGGTTTGGCATTTAAAAAACCTGAACATGGACTTTGGCCAGTTGGCAGGAGAGCAGAACTGGGTGGATGGACACTAGATACAGATGTCACCTGAAACAATATGTGAGTGTGCAAGTATCTAATTTTCTTACCTGGCTTCATCAAACCTGTTCAGGTGCAGCTTCCCCATCTGGTTGGATTTCTGGTTCAGTAAAGCCTCCTGGCGCAGGAGGGAAGGGGTCACCAGATGAATGGGGTGCAGCGTTCCCCCCTGACTCCTCCTGGCCAGGATCATCAGGGTCTATGGTAACGATCTCCATGTCAAGGTGCAGAGAATTTTCAGAGGCTACTTTGAGAAAGCCCTCTGCATCCAGGGGTTCTGCAGGTCCCTCGGGCTGACCATCTAAAGCACTGTTAGGGAGCAGAATTGTAGCCTCTGCCTCCATATGTACTGAGGACTTGTGTTGGGAATTCTCCACCTGTACAATTTTCAGAGACTCTATAGATATTTTAGTCTTGGGTTCTACAGGTTTGGGACTACCTGGTGGTGACTGCTCAATTTCTTTAACACAAGCAAGTTGCTCAGTAAAAGGGATAAATATGTATCCCGGTATCTGCTCAACATAGACAACTCCTTCATTGACAGGCACATCGTTATATATGGATGATATACGACAGGCTGATGTAACCTGAGTATCAGGAGCTTCATCATAAGCAGGAGGTTCTTGTTCACCCTGCAAGGGGGCTGAGGAAGCCTTTGGTGGTTCAGCCTCAGAAATAGGACCCACAACTACCTGCGCAGATGTTTGGCTCACAACCTGCACTTCTACCGTCTCTCCAGAACACACCAGAGGAGCAGACAGCACGACTTCTTCAGCAAACTCTGCACTCAGTGCGTCCTGGGGAACAGCAGGCGTACTTGTTGCCACGTCCACCATTAAAACTTCAGAATAAGTAGATGGAACATTACCTAACATCTGAGCAGCAAACTGAGCTGGGTCAGCAGGGACATAGGCATACTCGGCAGAGACGGGCGCTGGAGGCGGTGATGAGGGTGGAGTGGTCGTCTTAGGAGTAGTTGGTTTGTCAGAAGGACCCCAAGCTCCTTCACTTGTCTCCTCAGGCTGTAGTTCAGCATGAACTGATGGAAACTGAGTGGTTTTGTTGCTAAATAGTGGTCCAGCTACATTGTCCTCCTCTGTATCTGTGGATTTTTCCATCCGTGTAGGTTCGCAGGAAACTGGAGGTATTTTTATAGGTTCCTTGAAACATTCTTTCTTCTCCACTGTCACTCCTTCTGCCCATTTCTCTACTAAAAGTAACAGCCAGGTGAATTAATCAGCAAGGACTCCTCAAAATATTTTAAGTAAAGCAATGTGGTTAGGGTGAACATTCAGACAAATATACACAATCTATGTGCAACCTCTGTGGATTAGCATAGAATTATCATAGCTAATGAACCTGTAACAGCTTCTGTCCATCCACCTAAACTCTCTTCATTTCCTTAGAAATAAATGACTAACATATTATAGTGGCAAAACTATGGTGTCAATCTCAGCTGTCCAGCAAATGTGTAATTCAGTTCCTAGAAACCTCCTGGTTCGAAGTTCCACCCAAAAAAACAAAAACAAAAAACCAAAGCCAAGCCATGGAGGAGCCAGCCCAGGAGCTGACATTCTTACTGTGCAAGCACAAGGACCTGGCCATGTAGAGCTGGGCAGCACGTCTGGAATGTCACCTGAAATCCCAGCACTGGAGGCCAGAAGGCGCTGTGACCTCACTAGCAGGAGTTGCCAAGCTCTGGATTTGATGAGAGACCCTGCCTCAGTAAATAACATGGCCTGTGACCACTGTCAGTTTTGGGCCTCCACATGCACATGCCCACACAAAACCACAAGGCGAGCAAAGGAAAAACTAAAGACTAATGTGGGAAGTAAATGATTCCACACTTTCAGCCGATGTCTCTACCGCACAGATGCATTCCTCCATTTAAGAAAATCAGCATGCAAAGTTTAGCACTGAACTGGCCATCTACAACACAGCCAATTAGAAGGCATCATATATTCTAACTTGAAATGGTCATATTTGCTGACATGGCAGAATGCAGCTGAAATCATACTGACCCAGATAAAAAGGAAAGAGAAAGCCCTAGCTCCAAGAGGGCAGCCACTGAACGCTCGAGCTTGAACAAAAGTCAAGGCAGCTGGTGACCTGCAGACTGCTCTGGTGCACACACCTCCCTGACTGCCCTGGCTGTACCTCCTTCAGGCTTTCACACCTGCTTAGGTTTTTCTCTTCAGAAAGTGCAGAATCTGCAGGGAAAGTGGATTTTGCTCTTATGACAAGTATTTACTTCAGGGCAAAGGTTTGGAAACCGTGTTGGTGGCACAGGCCTAGGACCCCAACACTTAGGAGGCTGAGGCAGGAGGACTGCCATGAGTTCATATCAGCTGTAGCTATAGGGCCTTAAGCCCCTACTCAAAACCAGAAATGCTTTCATGGGTTCATGCTGCTTTCTAGAGGAGGGTGTCTTCAGTGTCTCCCTCCACAGGAGCTGTCTGATTCTGGACCTAGATGGCCACACCAAATGTGTTGAGAAAAGTTACTCTTAACATTAACCTCACTTTTCTAATTATCTCTTGAGACTCGCCTGTCACAATCTTCCCAATCTCATGCTAGGGATTTACTCTCAGATTTTGTGAATGCTAAGGAAGTGTTCGACCACTGAGCTACATGACTCACACTCCCTTCCCACCATCACCTTTGACAGAGCGGTGCTCTTACAACTGAGAGTTGACAGTGCACAGAACTTACATTCACTGGGAGATAATTTAAGCAAAAATACTGTAGTATAAAAGCATAAGAACCTAATAATCATGTTTATAAAGATGTTGAGCGTTCAGGGCTGGAGAGATGGCTCAGCAGTTAAGAGCACGTACTGCTTGCTCTTCGTAGGACCCAAGTTCTGTTCCTAGCACACAGACTCAAAACTACCTCTAACTCTAGCTCCAGCAGAGCTAACACCTTTGGGCACATGTATACACATGCACACACACACACACAATTTTAAATGATAATAAAATTTTTAAAAATCTACAGAGTTCAGAAATACTAAGAAAGTGATCTGAATAAGCCTGAGTTGGTAGTTACTCTTGTGTTAAGGATACAGAGAGGTTATCAGTTCAGAGTTTGTAATGACAAGTACTTTTCTGCAGGCCTCAAAGAAAAGATGGAGATGAGGTAGAATGTCAAGAAAAGGACCATCCTAACACCAAACAGTGCTCACGGGGTCATGATGGAACCATGGCCATTCTAAAGACAGTGAGCCCCAGGAAAGGAGAGTGGTGACCCTTGGCTTTCATGTTCAGTTCTTTTCTTCTTCCAAGTGTGCATGGAATTTTGAAGTCATTGGCAAGATGATTAAGTATTTCTGGTTTCCAATGACTATCAGAAATAGTTTGCTTTCTAGGAAAAATCCCAGAAAGAAATTTCAACAGGCAGATGACACAGGCAAAGAATGTTTCTACCTCCAGCTTTTGGCACAGAGTAGGAGCACACAGCAGTGCTGCTGGGCAGGCAGATTAACCACTGGGAGTAACTTTGGAGAACAAAGCATCTTCAACTGACTCATCATTTTTCATGAAACACATGCTCACATCTGATCTGAGGGAGACAGAGTAGGGAATGGCTGCTAGCTCTTGCACACATACCAACTTCTAACACCTGATGCTGGCTTTAGGTTGATCTTGCTTCACTGAAGAGACTGAAAGAACAGATTAAGGCTTGACTTAGTCTTCAAGTCATTTTCTTTTCTTACAAATGATGTGAAGGGCTGAGAAGGCCTCTATTGTTGGGGTCATTATAGGTGCCACACTCCACATTGAAACGGAGGATTCACCCAAGGCAAGTTGTACTTCGATAAAAGACAAAATGTCAGCTGTTAAAGTGATATTTTTTTGTGTAGAAAACTGAACAATCACATGGCCAGATTTACCCACACCTGTCAGAATAGCAGAGAATTAACCAGTCAGAAGACAGGGAGCTACCATTCAGAGGGGAAGTATTCCATTACCTGGGAGTCTTGTGGTGTCTCTAGGAGGACCAAGGTGGATAGATATACAGCCTGTCTAGTAAGAAGCCATTCGAGGTGACAACACAAGGAAGACAAGAGAGCCAAGGCAATATCAGACAGCCATGTTCTGGTCCTAACTTCATATTGCCATCGGTCTCCCCAGTAACAGGAATGACCATTGCTACCTTACTTCCTAAAGGGTAATCTGTTTTTATGAGCTAACTACCAGTATTATCTGCATGCTGTGCCTATCTCATTGATATCTGTAGTTATTTGCAGAAATTAACAACCATATGTCCTATTCCATCAAAAGTATGGCTGGCCTACAATTTTTTTTAACTGTTAATCCAAATTTAAAAATTTGAAATGCAGAAACATTAACCTACATAGACCAAAGTCCACATGTTTGAGTCCACCTGCCAAAATGACTCATGGATCAAATCTTCAGTAACAATCTCAGAATGCTATCAGGTAGTTGCCTCCTACCATAAAAGCTCACTGTCGCCATTATGAACCATGATAAGCCTACACGGGATGAGCATGCACATTCAGTGTCTTCAAATGCAGCTCTTGTTTTATAAGATGAAAGCACAATAGCTTTGGCTGAGAAACTGGGATCGTGGATAGAGAATGAGTAATGTTCTTGCACTTAGTGTGAATATGTGGCAAAGTGTATCTGAACAAGTCCCACACTGTTTATCATAGGTAGCTAATAATGTCATCAGGTGTTTGCAATGGTAGCTAGACTAGACAATGTAATATCCCAGAAATACCTCATTTTCTGCCCCTCCAAAATGTCCATGTTTCCTATTGTAATCTTTATTTCCTGTTTTGCATGTCTTTTACAACAGAGCCAAACCATCATGATATATGTATTTTCTTAGATCTGACTCCTTAATTTTTCTAATTGCTTTTATCTTTGACTCATAAAAATGATGTGTTTTGGACCATTGTGGTAACAGCATCACCAAGCCGGATGACGACCTGGGTTCAGTCACTAGGACCCACATGAACAAAGAAAACTGACTCCCCAAAGTTGTCTTCTAACCTACACATCCATAGACATGCATGCTATAGCAAGCACATACACACAACGTGTGTGTGTGTGTGTGTGTGTGTGTGTGTGTGTGTGTGTTTAAAAATTTAAAAACCTAAGGTTTAAATAATGACATGCTGACGAGATGGCTCAGTGATTAAGAGAACTCACTGCTCTAGCAGAAGATCTGGGTTCAGTTCCCAGCATCTGTATGGTAGATGACAACTTCCTATAATTCCAGCTCCAGGGAACTAGCACCTTTTTCTGACTTCTGCAGAGGGTGGAGTTTGTATGTATGTGTATCAGTGCATATGTGCAAGAAAACACTCAGACACATAAATCTTCAAAAAGAAACATTTTTTAAAATGACAGTTTAAATGTGGCTGTGTCCCTTCTTCCCTGTAAGAACTACTCAGCTGCTTCCCCTGGTGGCCGGAATCAGTTTACCTCTTCACAAAATTCTGTGAGAATCTTTTTCTCACCATTCTTTTAGATGCATTCTTTGCTATTACATCCTCTTTTCTAAACGTATAATAATCTAAATGTTGCATTGTATAAATTCTACCTTTTCTTACAACTCAGCGTTTTTGTTGCTTTTTTGTCAGCTCAGCTTCATGCTATCATGTTCAATTTAGACATTTACAAATAAATGAAAACTAGCTTTCTCTAAGCATATATATGCTTCTATGTCACAGTGTCTAGGCCATGGAGGATACTACTGTGTCCTAGAAATAGCTACTTAAACAGACGTGCAGCAGAAAGGATGGCCAAACACATGGAATCTCTTGTAGACTAGACTTACAGGAGAGAATGGTGTGGATATGTCTTTTCTTTTGAACAGCGATTTTTCTCCTAAGCCTCATGCTTACATTGAAATGTCTTTCTAAACCCCAGCTCTACTTCATTAGAGAGTTCATACATCTTGAGTATTCTGAGTCAGAAATGCCTAGAAGCTACGATATTAAATGTTGACGGGTTTTTTAAAAAATTTAGAATATCTGCATAACCTATTAGTAGAGAACCTGTAATCTGAAAACCAGGAATTTGATACACTCTAAATCTGAGACCTTGAGCCAATTTGTGGTAGTTTTCATTTTAGATTTTGGAGCATGGTTCTCTCCCACCCCCTCTTCTTTCTAAGATTTAAAATCTTCTAAACTGGAAATGCTTATGTTTAAAACAACAAGAACAAAAACCTACCTGGTTTAGTTAAAATGCAAAGCACAGCATGGTCATTTCACAGGAGACACTGGTGTAGTAACCAAGGATGCAGTGATAATAGTTACATGTGTTACCATGGATGTGACAACCCTGCTGAAGCAGGCATCTTTGTGGCACTTACCTTTCATCTGGTGAAACTGTTTAATCAGATCTTTTATATCCAGAGACGAATTCCCTGAAGGAATAAGCACAGGAAGTCAAATAGAGAGACAGTTTTCAACTTAACATGATTGCAAAGCAACAAATATAGAATCTAAAGCAATACAAACCTTCTCTAAACACAATGAGTTCTTTAAAATAAACAGCTGCAAACTGGGTGATGTTTGTTGGATTGGTTTTGAGAATGGCTCTGCTAACTCCCTCAAGCAGAGTCTTGAGGCCATAGGGTACAACAAGTCTGGGCTTTGAAGAAATCATTTTGGCAGGATGTCTGTAATTTCAACTATAACGAAGAGAAACAGAGTCTTACACTGTACATTAGATTTGTTGAATTTTCTTATTTAGTTGGGGTTTCTAAAACCAAATCTATTAACATTGTTAGCTTTACTTTTAACCTCTCAAGTATTTATTCTAGTAACATACTAACCCACTACCAAGTGCTTACTGTGACAAGCAAGCGATCTAGCACTCATTAAAAAGCTGGTAGGTGGACCACAGACATGACTCAAAGTTTCCTACATACCTGAGGACCTGAATTTAATGGCTGGATCCCACGAGGTAGCAGGAAAGAACTAATTCCAGAGGTTGGACTTCTTTCACCTCCACACATGTGGCATGCATGCACATACAAGCACACATACCCACACCTGCATGCACACACATGTTCACACACACTTTAAAATCAGTAGAAAAAGCCTTGCCAGGATCACCATAATACTTTAATATGTTTTAGGTTCAAATAAAACATATAAAATCCAATTACCATTTCCAGAAAGATAAACACATATATTTCCAAATAATATCCATACAGGTACTAATGCTGTACAATGTTGCAAAATACTTTCTACCAGAAAATCTGTGGTACTGTGCCATACCCATAATATATAGTCAAATCATCCTTGACTTTCTCCTCTAGGTTCCCCCTTTTCTCCTACCTTGCTACTTTTTTCTTTAGACTTTGCTGGCCTGAGTTCTTTATAGATTAGCTGGCCTAGAACTCACAGAGATCCACTTGCCAGTGCCTCCTGAGTGCTGGTACTCTAAGTGTTATATTATCTACTAGGGGTGTCCCAACCTTTGACATTTGGTTATATTATCCACAAACCTGTTGGATTGCATTGACACAGGCTGCAGACTGGACACTCCTGACCTATAATTCTCATAGGAATAGAGTTTGCCAGTCCTAAACTGTGTGTGTTCACTCTGAAGCATTACGAAAGCTCGCAAATAGGTTTTTAAAAAAAATCTCTTCAGTAATGAAAAATCACAATGCTTCAGTCTTTCACTTTACTAAGTATGGGTTTTAAATTAGGTCCTGAGCTACCAAGGAGCCGCCATATAGGAAACAGGTGTTTAAATGCTCAGACTTTGAGGTATTAAATATATTGGTTGCTTAGGGGATCTTGGCTGTTCTAGACACAACCTTCAAAATGCTTCTCATGGATCCTTTTAAAGAGCAGACTACTGTGACAACGAACCATGTCCTAACACCCTGCATGTATCACGGGGGCTAAGTGGAATTGTTAGTGATAGCAATTCTATGAAGGGCCAGCTTCTAATAAAAACACAATATGCCACAGCAAAATGATTATTTAAAAGCACCTTTCGCCTTCTTACCAAAAGCTAGGCCAAAATATTGATCCAAGGAAACCCTTTGAGACTATAATGTTTAATTCCTTACTCATCTGGTGCATTGCCGAATTAAGGCATCTTTTGGGGAAAATGCAGCTTTACCACACCCATATGCTAAATGACAGTGATATGCATACATACACATACATACATATATAGCAACCTTTCCTTGGCAAATTAGTGCTACCAACTGTGCAGAAGCAGAGGGATGGTGCTAGTACCAGGTTTCAGTTTAGGAACACGTGAAAGCCAGGGATGCTGACTGTCCTAAGAACTTTCTTGACTGCGAAAGAAATGGTGGTGACATCAGCCATATGGCACCAACGCAGCTGACGGAGGGCTGTTCAAAGGTGATAGCTTTGTTACTTATTTTTTCAAAAACCTTTGCTATGAGTGAGCTTTTTAGAAAGGCACACCCTCTGGAATGTGCGCCTTTGACACAGCCTGGGTGGGATGCAGCTGCTTTCTGCCCGCGGACGCCAGTGGGGACTGTCGGGCCATCGAAGGCGCCTTCCAGGCCACGGTAGGCAGAGGACGCCAGATTCCCGCCCGACCACTGTCTCCCCCTCCGAGCGGCCTGCTGCCGCTCTCGGGCCGCCGCCTTCCGGGCTCAGCCGGCGCCTTTCCGCCAGGCTAGGCCCACCTTCTCTCCGGCTTCGATAAAGCTTCCTCTTTACCCCCTTGCCGGCGGCTCCTGTGCGAGAGCGCGCAGCCTGCCGACTATTTATACCCCCTGTGCACGTCACGCGTGCGTCACAGAGCCCCGCCCCCTCGCTGGGACCTCAGCCGACCCAGCCAATAGGGAGCCAGAGAGAACAAAGGCCGGGGTGGAATGAGCCAGAGAACCTTTCATCTTTTGCCCCTCCTTCAAGGGGAACCCGGCTGCTGGTTTGATCGCTGGTTGATGAGCCAGATGCAGCTCAGTTGGCAGAGCTTGCCTAACATTCATGAGGCCCTGGACTCAGTCCTCAGCACCTCAGAAGACAGGGCCCGGAGGTGCTGGACTCTAAACTAAGCCCTCGGAAGTTGAGGCAGGAGGACAAGATGAACTGCAGTCAGCCTGCCTTAAGGAACAAAACAATGGTGTGTAGGGAAGAGAAGCTACATTTACAGCTGGAAATCTTGACATCGCTGCCTCCTTTCCCTGCAACTCCTGTGTATGGACCTTCTTGAGTCTTTGCAAAGAATAGGAATTAGGTACAGCCTAGGCTGTTCCTCTTGAGAAGCTTGCTTGTAAAGAGTGGCAGCTTTTTTTCTCTTTAATTAGGAACAAGCCCCATCTCACACCCAAGCCAACCAGGACTTACTGGGCTCACCGTGATGCACTGTACTCCTGGGTATTCTCTCTTGCACGAGGTCCAGAGGGGGCTGGATCTGCTCTGAAGCAGCTTCCCACCCTGTTCCCACTGTCCTTTTCTCTCTCTGCATCTCCTAGCCCTAGCTTCTGCCACATTTTCATTGCAGTGATCTAGACTCATTTTCCTTTCTGGACTGGAGTTTCCTGGAAAGTTCTTGTTCTGTGCTGAAGATTCTGTACTCGTGCATTAGAACTTCATGACTGGAGAAGTGTGCTGCATGCAAATCAAAGGCCGAATGTATCTCAATCTGTCTGTGGTCGCCTTACTAGCTATTTGTTGCCCTCTTCTATGTGACTTAACATCCTTTTGGATGTAGGGTAAAATGTCGACTTACTAAAGCAGCCATGGAGTTTTCCAACAGATGTTAACCATGCCATCAGCATCTGAAACCGATGTCGATTCCACCAGTCTGTGGACTACCCACCTGATAGTCCCACCAAAGTATCTGGCAAATCCACCGATTTGTAATTGCTGTGTTGTAACTATAAAAGTTCTTGTAACTGATTCTATGGTGGCATATGTAATTACATGTAATCTGGACATAGTCACTCATTTGGTTCCAAATAAACCTTCCTACTGTTGTGGCAAGAGCTGTTTTACTCCCACCCAAGTGAGCAAGACACAGTGGCACAAATATGTCTTCATAGAGAAAAGGGCACATTTTCTGTTTGCCACTGTGATTTGCTTAAGAAGGAAATCAACTACAAAGATTTACAAAGCATTTGTGTGTATCTGTGCATGTGTGTGTGTGTGTGTGTGTGTGTGCACTCATGTGTTAAAACTCAGGTTTTATTGTTGAATTTTAGTGGCAGAAATAGAAAAAGTGCAAACTAATGAATTGGTTTATAAATCTATGACAATATTCTATTCTCCTGTGGCATCTGAAAGTTGCAATTCTTTACCCAGAAAACTTATCTACCATGTGTTAAAATAAACCTGGGGGGTGTGCACAACACACAGAGGGACCCTTTCCCATCAGAAGAGACAGGGAGGTGGAACGGGGGAGGACTTGTGTAAGGGGTACTGGGAGGAGAGGAAGGCCCGATATTGGGTGGTAAAGTGACTAAATAAATTTTAATTAAAAAATAAAGATACCTAACTTCATAAAGATAAAAACAGCCAGAAAAGTATATTACTTTGTCATCACGACTTCTTCAAGTCTGCCAAATTATACAAATGTGTTTAGCATACACAAAATATCTCTCATCAAAGGCACAACCCAATATAAAATATATTTGACATTTACAAACTGGAAGAGCCCACTACAGAGCCTGTGGCACAGAGCAGTTTAAAACTGGAAATCTCAGTAGCAGAAATATGAACAACCTTAAAGTAATCAGTAAATTATCTAATTTGAAAGTATGA
Source organism: Mastomys natalensis (assembly GCA_021653895.1). NCBI lineage: Eukaryota > Metazoa > Chordata > Mammalia > Rodentia > Muridae > Mastomys > Mastomys natalensis. The sequence continues at coordinate 635,472 of JAJTUV010000974.1, read as the reverse complement.
GACTTTATGCAACCTTTGAATATGGAATAATAGCTTGAAAGTTTTTGAACTAAAAATTCAAACAAAAACTGAAGCAAAACCTTCATGACTCAGAAGGTTCTGTGATCCTGACAGAAGCAAGAAGAGAATTGGGTGGTAGCAGCCATAGGTGGAACACCGATGGTAGTCCTCTCTTGTTACCAGGCTTCCAGTGCTTTTCAGATCCCCTGGGCTGCTCGGATGTACTCAGCCACAGAACGCAGGGCTATCATCTTCTGTGTCTTATAATATCTCAACTCCATACACAATCCCCATCAGGAAGTCGGTGTGAATACTTCAGCACTAGTCTAATCGAAAGTGGCTGGCACAGGGCTAAGGGACAGATAATGACAGTGCAGACAGTAGGAGCAAGGAGCAACTTCAGTCAAGGATATCACTTTCTTAAAACAAGATTAAAATGTGCAGGGCTTGTGGAACCCAGGCCTCCTGTGTCAGGACTCCACCACTAAAGGACACTACACCCTTCAACAACAAAGCAGGACACCTCATCCTTTCATAGGAAATTAAAGAAGATACAGTGTGACAATATTCTAGCTGATTTGTTCCTGTTTCACATCCTAAGTATTAAAATGCTGATACCACACAGGCTTGTGGTTCAGGTAGTAGGATACGCAAATGAATTACACTTGAAAGTTCAGTGAAAATGTGGAGACCTAAAGATGACAGCCAAATCATGGCAAGGATTTATAAAAGTGACCAAGGTGTTTATCCAAAACCACAGCTGTGTAGTACTGAGCACAAAGCACATCCAATCACCAGTAAATCTCAGCAATGAAGGAGTAAACCGTAACAGTGAATTCTCTTTAATAGTCAACAACCTGAGGTGAGAGGGAGTGGTGAAATTCTGGCAACACACAGCCCTGCAGATACTTCGGCATCAGAAAGCATCAGGTACAAACCACAGTCATGGACTACAGAGATGGATGTTAGGGCAGTGACTCTCGCCCTTCCTAATGCTGTGGCCCTTTAACACAGTTCATGCTACGCTGACCCCCAACCAAAAAATGATCCCGTTGCTACTTCATAACTGTAATTTTGCTACTGTAATGAATAGTAATGTAAATCTGACATGCAGGATGTCTTTTATGTGTCCCCAGTGAAAGGGTCACCCAACCCAACCCTAAAGAAGTCACAACCCACAGGTTGAGAACTGCTGTGCTCAAGGGTTAAAAGCTGACCAGCAGGCAATCTTCATGGCAGAACTCATAAAATACAGGCACTGCTTAGCCAGCCGTAGACTTGGGTTTCTGATGGGACTGGCAGCAGGGACATGCTTGCAGACTTATCTTCTCTGCTCCCGTTTTGTTTTGAACTTTTGCAGACAACCTAGGGATGAATGTGTGTAGGAGTGTGTGTGTGTGTGTGTAGGCTGGGGGTCAGGCTCAGGTCTTCCTCAGTCACTCCACCTTATTGTCTTGAGGCAGGGTCTCTCACTAAACATGCAGCTCACTATTTCAGCGAGACTAGCTTGCCAGTGAACTCAGGGTGAGGAATTGCCCAAGGCATCCTCCTGCCTCTGCATCCCAAGCACTAGGCGTGCACCTGTGCTGGGGCATGCCTAGCTGCTTTTGGTTTTATATGGGTACTGGGAACAATGGGCCTACGCATGTGTGGCAAGCCCTTTACTGACCTCCCAGTCCCCGGGGGATGAATATTGTTGACGACAAAACTTGAGCCGCATAGCATTCTATCTCTATACATTAAGCATGGACTTCTGGGTTATTTACATGTTTTATATAAAAATAGTATTCAGTTCATGGTCCTGAGGTCTGTGCTCTAGCCATTGCCCCATGGAATGTGAGCAGCTGGAGTATGCCGACTGCCATGGCTGGACCTGAGTATCACTGCACAGGAAAGAAAGGTAAGAATTCTTTTTCAGAGATCTTGCTTGCCTCTGCCTTCTGTGTGCTAGGACTAAAGGCACATGCCACCATGCCCAGCCAAGAATGTTTGTGCCATAATTGTTATAAGAATATTTCCAGTAGAAAGTAGAATACTAGAAAACTCTTTAATTTTTCTCTAAACACAGAGACATGCTATGTGTAGTATGTTTCTAACTTTGGGGTATGGCTCTCACCAAGCCCACGCTGATCTAGGCTTCATGTAGGCACTCCTACAAGATCACAGGGTGAATATTTAGTTTGATTTTATTTAAAAATAATAAATCACAAAACTAAAATGTTTGAACAAGGTCACTTAACCCTCTCCCAGGTTGGTTACTGTTATGTTATGGACATCTTTATTACTCCGTAGCTACATGTTTAAGGGAGGAATCTTTAGTATGTCAGCGACACCAGGAAACCATCCCTGGCACAGGTGGTCTCAGAAGAAAAGCTGATCTTCGAGAGAGCTTTCTCCTCTGCTTTCATAGTGCTGACCCTGGGTGGAGGGGACAGAGGGGCCACTCAGAGTTTATCACTGAGGGACCAGTTCCCTTAGGGAGGCCAGAGCAGCGTGGATGCGGACGTGCAATCTGTTTTCAAAGTCGTAGCCAGAAAAATCCTCCTGCAAGGACCAGATGAAGATGATTGTGGACTGTTAGCTCTGCTTGGCCCCAGGGTACCACAGCATCACACACAGTACATTTTATACCCATAGAATAATTCCCTACCTCCTAAAGGGACTTCACATCCAGTTTATATTCTTCCTCCCCAACACTCAGGCAGGGTGTTTAAAACTGTAATCCCACCTCTTGAGAGAATAAGGTAGGATTACAAATCCTCTTTGGAAAAAAATCCCCTCACTTTATTCTTGAAATAGTAGTTTTAAATTGAGCTCAAAGCAAGTTACTGTTGGAAAATCCTTTAAAACCATAGGAGGCGTTGGAGAGACAGCTCAGCAGTTAGATACAATGGTTTCTCTTCCAGAGGACCTAGGTTCAATTCCTAGCACCCATAAAGCACCTTACAGCCATCCTTAAGTACAGTTCCAGGCATCTGACACCTTCGTCTGGCCTTTGAGGGCCCCAGGCATGCATATAGTACACATCCTGGAGACGCACGCCATTTCAAAACCACATATGCACTGACTTGCTTAGCCATGCCTCTCTCCAGAATTCTAACACATGGAACAATGCCTGCAAATGCTCCCGGATTCAGCCCCAGGTTTACATCGAATAGGTGAAGACAGCCACGAGGAGGTTGGGGGTTTTACCTTTGCCTGAAGGAGTAGAGTTCTGCCTCTTGCTACAGTCTGTGAACATAAGAAGAACACAGTGTCTTAGCAGCAATGTCTGCATGTCTATCCGTGGAAGACATACTACCCAAGGAATAAACACTCCTTATGATAATGTAAAGCTTCAAGTTCTAATCCAAATGTCTGATAGTTACATTTCTTTCCTAGAGAATTTGAGTCGTTTTCAGGCCCCAGTGAAACCTGATTATAACTAAAAAAATTCCAATGCCCACTGTGCTAACTTACATGCCTTTGTGTGTGTGCATGTGTGTGTGCATTTGAGGGGATTCTCTGTACAGTATGTAGAGGTCAGAGGATGCCATGGGGTGTCCTCAGGTGTCTGTTCATCCATTGTTTGAGACAGTTTCTCTCAGTGGCCAGACAGAGTTTCCAGGGAGCCTCTGGCTCTGCCTGCCCTCTCTTGGCACTGCAGCTATAGACATGTGTGGCCACATCTGGTGTCTGCATGACTCTAGGGATTCCAACTCCGGTCCTCCCATGTGGGAGGCAGGTTGTCCACTACCTGCCATCTCCCCAGCACTGTAATATATATGAAGCTGTCAAATTACATGTCTGGTGGCGTAATAATTTTAAAGGAGTCATTATTTATTTAGCCTCACTACAATTTTTAGCCTCACTACAATTCTCATTAAATTGGCAAGCTACGTTTACTTATACCACTGTGTAGACCAGGAAGTAGGTCTGGCTCTGGGGACTTGACCAGTGGCACACATTAAAATTCAAGGCACACGGCACAACTCTCATCTCAACCCACTACATCCCACCATCATCTCAACCCACTACACCCCACCATCATATTAGCCCACTACACCCCACCACATCATTCTGAAAAGACAATGATTTTTCCCCCACGAAGGAAGCTTTGTATGGAAAGTAGCATATGTAATTAAGATTTCAATGTGGCCACTGTTGCCTCTTTTAAAAAGAGGTGTCAGCATCCTGGGCTCACCCAGGAGACCAAGACCAGCAAAAGTACCAAGAGCCTCTTTAGGTGAAGGGTGTTTTGTGTTGTCCTGTGTACAATCCGGCTGCTGAAGACTACCAAACACATGAAGAACTCTTACCTCTGCTCTGTCTAGTAGGAGACAGCCAAGCTCGTAGCATGCGTACGGCTGGACATATGAGTTATTCTGACGACACAGTTCATCTTTAGCAGCTCGCTGGAAGAACTGAGAGTCACAGAAGAGTCACTTGTGAAGAGTTCATCTGCTACTTGGAGTGAGACTCAGCACAGCCCTGACAAGGGTTTCTTCTTTTCTAGATCGAATCTTCGCTTCTCTACTGACCTTTATTCCTTCCCACTCGTAAATGTTTCCTAGTGCTGGGTTCATACGGCCATCGCCGTGCAAGTACCCGGTACCGTCTGAACACATTCCCCATGCCTTGCCCCGCCCTTTCCACCACCCAAGGATCCCCCACCCCACTTCTGTGTCATGTCATCTAGATACAAATGAACTAGGACCCATGAGCAAGAGAACCTGATGCCTGTCTGAGACTGAGTTCATTCTCTCAATCCCTGGTGCACCCCGATTCCTCCAAACGGTGTAAATTCCTGCCCATGTCTATATTTCCATCTGCAGCTTAGAAGCCTTCCACAGCTGCTGGGGAGATTCCCCCAAATCACTAACATGCTGGCAACCTAACTTGTGCCAACACACCAACATCTTCTGGCCTGAAGAAACTCTATCTGCTAGAGAAGTAGAAACATCCTCATTTTAAGATGTAAAACATTACACAGGCCAAAGTCCACCTCTTAACACACATCTTCCCACTACCCAAGTATACAATCTACAATAGCTACTTAGAGTCATGTAATAACTAAGATAATTCACATTCAAAGATTAATTTCAAATTCAACACGAGTATATTAATAGTCTATAATTTAAAGACCAAGTCTCCTATATTATACATGAAACTATTCCAAAAGGTAGGCAATGTACTATCACCTATCTTAGAGTTTTATTTGGTAGGTTTTTTTTTTTTTTTAACTAACTGTCCTGGAGGTGTATAGCTCAGCAGTAGAAAGCATATCTAACATTAGCCAAGCCCCGAGTTCATTTCCTAGCACCAAAACAACAGTGAACAAAACCTTAAAACAACAACAAAACAAAAAACCAAACCAAACCAAAACCAAAACCAACCAACCAAACAAAATCCTTCACTACAGTGGGAAAACCCAATGCCTTCTTCCATACACACTGGCTGTTTGGGTATAAAATTAGCCCTAAAGGCTCATTGCTGAAGGCCTGGTCCACTCGGCACTAGTGAGGAGGGACTAGGTCATCGGGATGTTCCAAGGATGGACCTGTCAGCTGATGAATTCACAGCCCAGTAAGACTTCAGGAGGAAACTGCTGACAGGAAGTGGGTGGCTGGGGCATATCTGTGGAGGGAACATCCTGTTCCTAGTTTATTTTCTGCTTCTTGAAGGAACTCTGCCATGCCTTCTCCTCCAGAATTCTCTACCTCACTACAGCCTGAAACTGAGCTAGACAAAAAAAAAAAAAAAAAAAGAAGAAGAAGCAAAACCAAACCAAACCCTCCTTTTTAAGGTGCTCTTCCACAGGGTAGAATGGCTCCCTAACTTGAAGGCCTAATGCAACAACTTTTCAGCCTCTCCTCCAACTCTGGGCAGCCATCCGTTGTCATAGAGAAGAAAGTTAACTTAGCAAATACAAGCTACCCTAACATGCCCATCACCCCACACTCCGTCCCTGTTTGTGAGGGCTCGCTACACCATCGGCCTGCTCAGGTCCTTCTCTCTAGCTGACACTGTTGTCCTTGCTGAAAGCAGTCCTCACAGAAAGGAGCACTCTAAGACTCCGGAGTTACATAGGAGCATCACATTAGCCACCGAGTCCTCAGAAAACGTGGTTCACTATATATGGTGCACAGAGTCCTATCACAGGGAGGGAGCATCTCCTATTTCTCCTCTTCCACAAGCTCAGGTACCAGGACTCTGTTTTACCATACAGCCACGGCAACATGTTTACCTGGACAGCATCTTGTGAGTTTCCTAGACATTTGTGTATGGCACCAAGGAGCAAGTGCTTCAACCCAACGACAGATGAATCATCTACTTCATGGCAAGCTTGAAGAGAAGGGGCATGACAGGAAGGGAAGACACCCACTTAGAACTCAGTGTCACCAAGTCAGCTGTTTCTCTGTTCAGTTCATACTTCTGCCCCCCAAATCCAGAAGCTGTCTCTTGCTCATCTGCTAGTGACTCACCTTAATCAAAGAAAGGCAAAAGTACCAACCTTTCTGTGTGCATGCTCACACGTGTGAGGGTGCATGTGTGTGCATGTGTACATGTGTGAAGGTGTACATGTGTGCAGGTGTACATGTGTGCAGGTACATGTGTGTGGAGGCTAATCTTCAGAGATTAATCTTCAGTGTCATTCTGCAGACCCTGCTTTCCTTGTTTTCCAAGACAGGGTCTCAGAGGCCTGGCACTGGCCAGTGTTTCCGCATCCCCAGCACTGCGGAGAGCGAGCATACAGACAGTGGACAGTGAGAGCGTGCGGACAGTGAGTGTGCAGACAGCGAGCGTGTGGACAGTGAGTATTCACCGCTACAGCTTTTCTTTTTTCTTGAAGGTGAAACTCGGTCCTCACGCCTGCACAGTAAGCACTCCTGCGATTGAGTCATCTCAGCAAAAACTGTCAACACTTAGAGAACCCCAGACTCCACCTTTCACTAGGAGAAGGAAGCTAATCTGATTTCCAACTACATGTTATTCTGGAAAAGACAAAATCGTGCAGACAGGAAAGTATCAGTAGTTACCAGAGTTCAAGGGAGAAGGACAAGAGGGAGGTGGGGAGGGATGGTTAGGGCAGTGGTGGAACTCTTGTGTAAGGTACTGAGAGAGCCTGTGCCATTACACACTCCACGCACTCCACACTCTACGCACACACTACAGGCACTGAGGCTTTGGTGGCTGTACTGTATAATGCTACTTCATCTGTGCCAACAAGTGCATCCCAGTGTTACGGAATGTGTGAGGGGGTCAGAGAGTGTGAAGGAGGATGCATGCGTGTGTGTGTGTGTGTGTGTGTGTGTGTGTGTGTGTGTGTGTACAGGGGTGTTCTAGACTTTGTGACCAATTTTGGTGTGAATCTCAAACCTTTTCAAACCTTCTATTAACATAAAAACCTGCATTATACCAACTACAAAGCCATGCGATAGACACTTTGGTTGTGGCTATATACTATGCTGCACTAGGCACCGAGGAAGACTCGAAACAATGCATTTGACCATTGAGAGCAGAGATGTTCGTTTGTTTGTTTTAAAGAAATAAACAAAAGTTGAATTGGGAAGAGAGGTCATTTAGTTAAAGGGCGAGGGCCCATTGTTTGATCCCCAGAATGAGACATGGTGGCGGTGCTGACAAACCCAGCGCGGGGGACGGAGACAGGGTCACAGCCAAGGGCATCTCCTGGCCTCTAAGCGTACATGCGCGCGCGTGCGCCACACACACACACACACACACACACACACACAGAGAGAGAGAGAGAGAGAGAGAGAGAGAGGGACACACCTATAGTAAAGTATTGTCTAAAAATTATCTGTGATTCAATGAATAACCTCATATTTGGCCAGGTGTGGTTGCATGAAATCTCAAGAACTTCCTGTAGTAGCTTACTATCTATTTCTGGAGCTTGCCTACTGTAAATCTCTACAGGGTCTCTCTGTGTAGCCATGACTGGCCTTAATTATGTGATCTTAGGAGCTGGGTTATAGGTTTATGCCCAGCTTTTTGCTCGTTGCTGTACTTACAACTGTGTAATTTAAGCCTCTGCAAATTCCCAGACAGTTATGGCTACACGGAGGATACTCAGTGCGACATGCTTCTCAGACCCATGGTGTTGAGGTCAGCTCCTAGGGTCAGAGGTCACTGCTGATCTGAGCCTGCTTCCTCCTGACAGACAGACACAGGAATACTATTGCCTCCCCACCTTCCGAGGCTGTGGTGTGGAGAAAACAGCTTTGTGTACCACAGAATGCTGCTCACATGCTAACTGCGGACGCTTTATTTATTTATAGGCCATTATTGGTTAATTAATAACAGAGCCTCACTGAATATGAACATCTAATTTGTTCTCCCTGGGGAATTTTCCTACCATAATAAAAATAGTTCTACCAAGATTGCCTATAGGCCTATATATTTTCAACCATATGAGTCAAAAAATGTAGCCTTTAATTACATGGCTACATATTTTCCCTGGAAATAAGAGGCCCATAAACTTCCATAATACATGCATTCACAGCAGCTTTAGTCGAGACAGCTTAAAACACATCTCAAATGTCCATCAACGAGAGAGCAGAGAAGCAAAGGGCGGTTCTGACGTTCACATAGTGGGATACTACTCAGCTAGCAAAATAAATGGTCTGCTAGTAAAAGCTACTGTGTGCCAAGTGCCACAGACATGCTGCTCCATGAAGGAAGCATACACCACATAATACATCTCATATGACTCGACTGCCGTGCAGGTCACAGACAGGCAAACTGCCCATGGACACAGCTCAGAGCTGTCTGCGCTGAGGTGGGGAGTCCTGAGGAGAACAGGAAGTGCGAATGTTCTGAGCTGTGCACACTCAGTGAGCCGGACACTCCGCTCCCACCCACTTACGAGAACTGGCGCCATTTTGCTCCTTTTGTCTTTTGAAAGGGGTCTCATGTAGCTCAGCCTGTTCTTGAACTGAAGTCTATGCCAGTGCGTCCCACTCCGTCCTGTCACCGATGATACACCGTTTACCAGTGCCCTGATGGGTCGCTTGACTACACGAGCAAGCGTGCTTACCTTGACTCATCCTTTGCAGGTTGGGGAAGGAACAGTTGGGAAGGGCTTTCCACAAGTACAGCACTTCAATGGAGGCCAGCACACACAGCACCCTGGTTGGGGGTTGCTTCCGAAATCTCTCAGCCTGCAAGGAATTCTTGGAGTATTAGGCCTTGATCTTCAAAAGCAAACCCGAGTAACAAGCTGCACTTTGGAGACACATCACAGTGCGAGGTCCATGTGAAGACCCTCCCTTATGAAGCCTCCACACATTTCAAATACTCTCCAGGTTCATTCTTTAAATATATTTAAGGTTGTATCTCATAGCCATTATTCAGTCAAGTCTTGGGTGTCTGGGTTCTGAGAACGCGCACTCGGTTCAAACCCATGAAGCTCCGCCAGCTGAGTGACTCCGAGCACCACATTTCCATCGTGTCCCACAGACTTTCAGCTATTAGTCCTGGGCTCTCAGCTGCACTCTGTATTATAATTTTATTTATGCGTTTATCTATTTTCTTGGTACAGGAGAACCAAACTCAGGGCCTTTCATATGCTGGGCAAATGTCCCAGTATCAAGAGCCACATTCCCAGCATTGTAATCTATTTATTTTAAAGATTTATTTTACTTTTGATTTACTTGTGTGTGTGTATGTGTGTGTGAGTTGGGGGGGCAAGAGGGAGGGAAGGAGGAAGGGGGAGAGGGGAGGAAGGGGAGAGGGGAGGGATGGAAAGAGAGAATGTGCATGTACCCACTTGGGTAGATGTGAAGGTTCCTGTTGCAGCCAGAAGATGGCGCTGTACTCTCTGGAGCTGGAGATACAGGCCATTGTGCCAGGCTGACAGGGGTGCTAGGAACCAGGAGTGTATGTACTCTAAGAGCCAAGCTGCCTCTTCAGCCTCTATCACCTATTTTATGTTGGAAGTAACTTTAATTATTTATCTAACAAAAGCTAATTAAACTTTTAAAACCTTTTGGAGGAAAAGAAAATTTATAAAACAAAAAAATGAAGGAAAAATAAAGCTATGAGAAGGGAGACCATCGCTCCAGGTCACTCGGTCACCCAGGGTCACTCCGTCACTCAGGGTCACTCGAATCACTCAAGGTCACTCGAATCACTCAGGGTCACTCGGTCACTCAGGTCACTCGAATCACTCGAGGTCACTCGGTCACTCAGGGTCACTCGAATCACTCAAGGTCACTTGGTCACTCAGGGTCACTCGAGGTCACTCAAATCACTCGAGGTCACTCGGTCACTCAGGGTCACTCAAATCACTCGAGGTCACTTGGTCACTCAGGGTCACTCAAATCACTCGAGGTCACTCGGTCACTCAGGGTCACTCGAATCACTCGAGGTCACTTGGTCACTCAGGGTCACTCAAATCACTCGAGGTCACTCGGTCACTCAGGGTCACTCAAATCACTCGAGGTCACTCGGTCACTCAGGGTCACTCAGGGTCACTCGAATCACTCGAGGTAACTTGGCTGTATCTTAATGGCAGAAATAGACAACAACAATGGGCCACTCCCCCACAGTCCTGAGATTTCTACTGATAAATGCAACACCACTTTTGGTCTTTATTCCATCAGAACGTGACACTGTCACAATTATGGGAAGCAGGGCCATCTGTCTCATGGCTTCCTCCAACTTCTGAAGTGACCTGCACTTCAGACAGATACTTCCTCCTTCCAGGAGGGCTCATTACCTGTCAGGGTTCAGGATATCTTGTTAAAAAACAAACCAGCCCTGCTGTAGTTATGTGCAGCCTTTCTCCTCAGAGCACACAGGAAGCACTCCTCAGGCCACAGGAAGAGATGCCTAGCAGGACATGAAGCTTGTCCAGGGAGGTGCTAGTTCTACCCGTCTGTCACACATCCTGCCCATGGGTGACAGGCTCTGACACACATACCTTTTTCACTGAGAACTGCTCAATCTGGTTGTTCTTCCTTTTGAACAGTTTCTGGACTTCTTTAAAAATGAGCTGTGCTCCATCCACGTCACCAGTGGCTCCCTGACAAACTGTAAGACATCAGAATTACATCTCCATGGTTTCCAGGGAAAGGACACAAACAAGTCATGTCCAAAAGATGGCACCATCCAACTGACCCCACCCTTTGGCCCACTCTCTCCTCGGCCCCCTCTCTCCCCGCCCCACCCCTGCCTGCTGCCATGCTTCCCACCATGCCGACCTCTGACGCTGTAGGTGAGCCCCTTAGTTTAATGCTTTCTTTTATAAGAGTTGCCATGATCATGGTGTCTCTTCACAGCTATGGAAGAGTGACCAAGACAAGCTGATGAGATACAGAGAGACTGTGCATGTGAACCACACCCAAAAATACACAACAGCAATGCACAGACCCTGAAACACAGAAGCCAGCCTACCAGCCATTCCTGTTACAGCACAGTGGGAAACTGTGGTTTTGAGGTTTCAAAAGCCCACCCATGTGTGAAAACAGGAGGGACTTTGTTCTGAGGAATGAGGACTAGACAGAACTTAGCATATCTGTTCTTCCACTAAGACTCAGTTACCCCATCCCTAAGTCACGCGCTTTTCTGGTGACACAGTCCTTATATAATTTCAATGTTTCTGAAAGACTGCAATAAGAGGATCAGATCCAGCAATTCTGTTTTCAGATATTCTCAAGAAACTGAAAGCAAGGGCCCAGGTTTACATTTGTACAGCAGTGTTCTCAGTACACACCAAAGTCAAACTCATATAAATGTCCACTGGAGGATGAGTGGGTAAACAAGATGTGGCAGGCACAGGCCATGCAATGGATGGAGCTTTATTCAGCCTGAAAAATGACGAAGATGCTGGAACAGGTCACAATATGGACCAGTCTTTGGGCTCACGTGAGGCACAGGGTAGTTGAATTTGGGGACAGAATGCAGAGCAGGGGTAGAGAGGAGGCAATGTTAGTGTTTAGACTTCCGACAGGGAACCTTCCAGAAGTTCTGGGACGCATGATGGTGGCAGCCAAGTGGTGCTGAGGCGGTGAGAACTGCTGAGAACAGCAGGGAAGCTGTGTGTGCCATCACGAGAGAATGGGAGATGGGAACCATCTCAGTGATGGGCATTGTCCCTTTTGGTTAGCTCAGTTTCCTTCACAGACAACTCAAACACAACCCTGCAAGGCACCTCCCTCACCAAGAGCCCCTCTCCTCGTGTGCTCACACCTGGCCCCTCCAACGGCCCCTGCAGAGACAGAAATGAGGATCCTCCTCTCGCAACTACAACTAGTGCAGTCGAACACTTCCAAATATCTGGGAAGTAAGTGTTTGGTCATACAGCGATCGCACACGCTCATTTCTTGTATGCCCAAGAAAAATGACACCACAAAACAGCTGCAGCCACTGCCTGTAAGAGCAGCAACACCTCCCAGCCATTGGCTTCCTTGTACCCATCCTTCCATGCTATACAGCTGGGGGCCACTTACTTCTCAAAGTGTTGGACATGCTAATACCTATCAGTAAGTAGCTCTTATTTTAATCCAAGATGCTGGCAAATTGTGAAAGTGTGAGACATAACATACCAACCCACGTTTCAGAAATAATGAGCACCACACACAGAGACATGAGAAAGGGACACCCCGCAGAGACTGCATAAGCACACAGACATGAGGCATGCACACTGACTGCTCTCCGATGTGATTTCATGGGATCTTTAAGATGCCCAGGACACACAGCCTGGCTGATGTGGACCCTGTCTTAGATGAATTAAGGGAATGGAACTGAATGAAAATGATGTCCTACTGAAGCCAAATGTTCAAAGGAATAAAGGGGTGTTTATGATAATGTCTGTGGTACTGAGTGGTACCTGAATGTGGTTCAGGGGAAGACATAGCAAGCTCCTGAGTTTGATTCCCAGCATTAAGACAAGTAAGTATTCATGTTTCTCTTGAGTTTTAGGTAAGAGAACCATTTCTGATGTTGCCTACACAGAGCAAACCTGAAGACCTTTACAGGTCACTCAAAGGCAGAGACCACAGCTCCACCTTCTGTTTCTTCAGTTCTGCACCTCTATAATTTACAATTGTAATTATAGTCTACAATTATAATCTGTAAATGTCCTCAAAACCTCGGAGATATTTGTGGCTCACAGAGATAGACAACAGCTTTGTCCACCAGGTGGCAGCACAACACCAACTATGTCATCTAAGAGCTTTCAAACACAAAAGCCACATTCCTCCCGCCCCCCACCCTCACCCCCGCCCCACATGGTCCCTGGTGTAATGATGTGCAGCATAGGGGGGCCCTGAGCTCTGGTATGATGACAAGCTCCCATATGACTTGGTAAAACAAGTTTGGAGCAAATCCTGAGAACTCTGGGCACAGCATAAACTAAAAACTCACATAATGACAAAGACACGTCCAATTTTGGAGAACACTTTAAAATTCTAATAAAAACATCAGAGGGTTGGAGAGATGCCTCAGAGGTTAAGAGTACTGGCTACTGCTCTTCCACAGACCCCAATTTCAATTCCCAGCAACCACAGATGGCTCACAACCACCTGTAATAGAATATTCTCTTCTGGTGTACATAGAAACAGCACTCACCCATAAGTAAATCAATCTTAAAAAAAAAAAAAAAAAAATTAAAAACACTACAAAGAAAAAGAAGAAGGGTAGAGAGAGGTGCAGAGATTGTTGGAAGCGAAAGAGCCTCACGGGAACATTCCTAAGGACTGGAGTGTGTGGTCATAGCCCTAGATTTCTGGGCGTCCAGCAGGGCCTCTGGGCCTCTGCTTCATTTACCTGGCTATAGGGAAGAACAGGATTTGCCTGTGGGGGAGACATGCTCACTTAAGAGCTGTTCCAGTGGCGAAGGTTAAGGCTTTGGCTAAGGGACCTCCCTTAGGAAGGTGGGACCATCTAAAGACAATGTACTTTTCTTTCCCAGAATCCTCACTCCACTTGTGTAGTCCCTACTAGCCGCCAAGAGGTAAGGCTCAGCAGGGTCTTAACTCAAAAAGGTATTAACTACCCTTTTCTCCTCCTGGATCAGTTTCTGGATGCTGGAGAGAGGCTAGGCAACTCTTTAAACTCTGGCACTTCGGGCCTCCTAATTTTATTCTGAAGCTCCACTTCCTAAGAGTGGCTGCCCACCTCTGAGTCCCACCTTTGTGCTAACATCTCTTAAGCAGCATGGCTTTTTCTCTTCCTCTACCCTCTCCCTGGGCAGCTAGCAGAATCCCAGCCAGCCCACCCTTGGGTTTTTCTTTTCAACTCAAATAAATTATCCTATAAATTCATCTGACTCTATTCTTAAGTCGTTTTACTAATGACAGTAGAGCCCCAGGAAGGGATCCAGATTTTTCAGGTATCATATGGTGGCTTGACAGGGTCTCCCTAAGATCTCCTCATTTAAATTCTCTAATCAGCTGGGGGAAAGAAGAACCTGCCCTGCACACCTCAACAGTGTCAGCTGCATCAAACACTGATGAGGGGAAGAGCTGAAAGCGGGGTCTCTGCTTCCTCCTCTTCCTTTCCATCTGCCAGGATGTGGGGGCTTGCTGGCCACACATAGGACAGTCACTCACCTGCCAGGATGTGGGGGCTCACTGGCCACACACAGGACAGTCACTCACCTGCAGTCAGATATGCGTAGTAACACTGGGACCACCTGGACTCGTTCTTCAGCCTCTCGAAGGAATCAAATGCATCCTTGAAGTTGAGTTCAATCATGCTGCACCAGCCTACAAAAGGAGCGCATTCAGTGTGCTACCCCAGGACTCTGAGCTCACTACACCACTCTAAAGCCAATGCGCAGGGCACGCTATGGTAACGAGCTTGGACCAACACAGTAAGGCAGTGAGCTCAGCACACCTGCCCTAAGGTACTGAGCTTAGTACACCTGCCCTAAGGTACTGAGCTTCAGGAAAAAGACAGTCTGATTCTACAAGACATAGTCTTGACACAGTCTTGGCCTTTTAGCCAAGCGTGTGGGTAGCATGCTCACTGTATAAGAGATGTCAGTGTAAGACTTGAATTCAATTGAAAACAGAGGCAGACGGTAATTGCTAAGCAAGGCAGCAGCCGGATCACCTTACCCGAGAATCTGCCCTCCTCAGTCACAGACACTTAACTCCTGAGTCTGTGTGCTTTCTTCAGTCATCGAATGGTAGGCCCACGGGCTCCTAGTTTGTTCTGACCACTCACCTTGAAGTGCAGACTAGAAAACACTGTCCAGCCTAGGCTTTGAAATTCTAGTTCTTTGAAACCTTGCTCACTAGCACAGCCACCACACAGACCTCCAGCGGAGCACAGGACAAACAAACGCATTTCTCTGTTGGATACATGCTGTCTCCTCACTGAATCACAACAGGCGTGACCACACAGCTTGCTGGATAATTCCCAATCTTTTCTCCTGTGCTTTCCTTACAGATGTGTGTCTACAGGAGGTGGGGCAGGTGACAGGGAGTTAGGGACTGTCTTCTGTGGAATGCTGTGAACACAGCTCTCATTGGTCCCCCACCAATCCATCATCTTTTCTCCTCTGTCTATCCTCCATTTCTCATCTGTGACACAGCAGACCAAAAACCAGCATTTTGTTTAAAAATTATTCCAAGCCCAAAGCTGTATTTGCTCTTCTCAGCAAATGGAGAGATGGTTATATAAAGGACTCTGAAATCTCTAATGTGCCAAGGTCAGAGCTGAGTGCAGGCAGCCAGCGAAGCTCTCAGTAACAGCCTGGGAGAGGGAGGGGATCCTAGGGAGACATACTCTCCAGTGCCCATGTCCCCATAAGACAGAACAGCTGACCGCGGAGGGCCTTTCACTTGCCAACGACCTGGTTCCACCTGGATGTGACCTGCTGGCTCTGCAAAGGGAGGCACGGTGCCTTAGTTTGCCTTCTGTTCCTGGGACACAACACTGACCCAAAACCACTTGGTTAAAATTATATAAGGATTGTGTCACCAGAAAAGCGCGTGACTTAGGGATGGGGTAACTGAGTCTTAGTGGAAGAACAGATATGCTAAGTTCTGTCTAGTCCTCATTCCTCAGAACAAAGTCCCTCCTGCTTTCACACACGGGTGGGCTTTTGAAACCTCAAAACCACGGTCTCCCACTGTGCTGTAACAGGAATGGCTGGAAGGCTGGCTTCTGTGTTTCAGGGTCTGTGCATTGCTGTTGTGTATTCTTAGGTGTGGTTCACATGTGGGGAGGAAAGTGTTTATCGGGCTTACAGGTCCCGCTCATCGTCCATCACTGAGGCCAGGACGGGGCCCTGCAGACAGGAACTGGAGCAGAGGGCATGGAGAAACACCCTCACTGGCTTGCCCACAATGGGCCGTACCTATCTACATCAACCGTTAACTGGGAAAATGCCCCCGTAGACTTGCCCACAAGCCAGTCTGATGCAGGCATCTATTGATGTTCCTCCTTCCCGGATCATCCCGGGGGCTTGGGTCAAGTTGACCAAAAAAAAAAAAAATGTCTAATTAGAACACATAGTCCCTCTATTGGCCATTAGTGGCTCAGAAGGTCTCAAAGCATACCTAATGTCTGGAAACAGTTGGGTAGAAAAACTAGGCACTACTTTTCAAGAGCCTTGAGCCTTGAATTTTAACATGTACTGTAGTAATCCACCCTACACTGTCTATTGTCTTCAAATCAAAAATGGTAGCAAGAAAAAAGTGAGCACCAGAGAGACAAGCCTTAGTGTGTGTGCTAGAGTGATCAGATCCTCAGTATACAGAGCAGTGTCTTCCCACGAGGAGAAACGGGCAGCAGAGAAGATGCCCGCTTGTAGTGGACTGCCTGATGCTGCTTATATTCTAATGCTAATATTGGGCCCTCAAGACTGTTTGCACATAGCTAAGTGACCCTGCCTCCAAGTTATTTCTGATTGGTAAATAAAGATGCCAACAGCCAATAGTTGGGCAGAAGAGACATAGATGTGGTTTAGGTTTCCTGGGTTTGGGGTGAGAGGAGGACCATGAGGAGAAGAATGTGTAGGAGGAGGAAGGAGAAGCCACCATGAGTTAGGCGAGCCATAAACATAACCCCAAGGGCTGGTCAACTGGAGTTAAGAGCAGCCCAGATGAAACATAGTAAGTAATAAGTAGGAGTTATCCATAGGAATGTAGATTCTAACAGCATAGAGGGTAGTAGATGTCTGCTTAGCTCTTGTGCTGATTAAGGCTTACTGTAAATATAAAGGCTGTGTGTGTCTTTTATCTGGGAACTAAAGGGTCAAAGGCAGGGTAGAAACCCTGGGTTGGAATTAAAAATTTCTACAACACCCGCTTGAGCACAAGAGCCAGCAGAAGTGTCAGTTACGATTTCATATAGACAGACTGTTAGTATTCTGTCTAACTCCACCTCCATAGTTACCTAGCAACAGCCAGGTATGCTCCTCCCCACAGTTACATGGCAACGGCCAGGCTGGCCTGGTCCACTATAAAAGGGGCCGTCTGGCCCCTCCTCCCTCTCTTGCTCTCTTGTTCCCTCGAGCTCTAGCCTGCAGGTTCCCTTCCCTTCCCCCTCTCTACATGTGGTCATGGCCGGTCTCTCTCTCTCTCTCTCTCTCTCTCTCTCTCTCTCTCTCTCTCTCTCTCTCTCTCTCTCTCTCTCTCTCCTCTCTCTCTGCCTCTACTGCCCTCCTGGCTCCCCTCCCCATACCCTGAATAAACTCCATTCTCTGGTATACCGTCGTGGGGCTGGTCCCTCAGGGGGAAGAGATGCCTCGGCATGGGCCTGCAGAGACGTCCATCATTCCACCATTGGTTTCCATCCCATCACAGAAATGCTGGATTCTCATACTTACCGATTTCATACAGACAGACGTGTTGGATCTCCCTCTGGTCTACAGCCAGCTCTAGAGCAGTGTGGAAGGAAGTCAAGGCACTGTTGATTTGACACTAAGGAGAGAAAGAGAAGCAGGGTGACTGGCTACGACCTGGCATCAGTGTCACCATTGTAAATCACAACTAGCTTCTCCCGAGTCCTGATTTTTCAATGGACCAAGCATGCAAGCTGCTTGAGGGTTGCTGACAAAACATGCCGCTTTGCTTTGTGTGAAAGTAACCTCAGCACATTAACTCCTTTTTAAAAACTGTTTTCTAGGGCTGGAGAGATGGTTCAGTGGTTAAGAGCACTGACTGTTCTTCCAGAGGTCCTGAGTTCAATTCCCAGCAACCCCATGGTGGCTCACAACCATCTGTAATGGGATCCGATGCCCTCTTCTGGTGTGTCTGAAGACAGCTACAATGTACTCATATACATAAAATAAATAAGTCTTTAAAATAAGGGTAAAGTTTAAAAAACCCTGTTTTCTACTTCTTTTGTGTGTGTGCACATACATGACACAGGCAGCACTCATGTGGAGGTCAGAGGACAATCTATGGAAGTTGCTTCTCACCTTCTACCATGAGGAACTCAAGTCTGCAGGCTTGGGCGCCAGTGCCCTAGTCCTCCGGGAGCCCCTCAGTCCCTTTTGCCTTTCTTGTTTTGGGATACAGGGTCCCTGTGGTGGTTTGAATGAA
The DNA here is from genome assembly GCA_021653895.1 of Mastomys natalensis. NCBI lineage: Eukaryota > Metazoa > Chordata > Mammalia > Rodentia > Muridae > Mastomys > Mastomys natalensis. Next base: position 616,969 of record JAJTUV010000974.1, on the reverse strand, counting down.
AATGGCCCCCAGAGACTCATAGGTATGGCATTATTGGAGGCATGGCCTTGTTGGAGGAAGTGTGACACTACAGGGTGGGCCCAGTGGCTCTCTCCTTCTGCTGCCTGTGGATCCAGATGTAGCACTCTCAGCTCCTTCAGCACCATGTCTGCCTGTATGCTGCCATGCTTCCTGCTAGGATAACAATGGACTCTGAACTGTAAACCAACCCCAATTAAATGTTTTCTTTTATAAGAGCTGCCATGGTCATGGTGTCTCTTCAACTGCAAAAGAAACCCTAACTAAGGCAGTCCCACTGTGTGGTCCACACTGGCTTCAATCCCATAATCCTGACTCCAGCTGCCCTTCCCAAGTAGCTAAGACTGCAGGTGTACACTTCAAAGCCTGGCTTAGGCAGTGACTTTTCCAGTAAGGGATCAGCTCGCCCATCTTCCCCACACTAGTCTCTCTGCATGCATGTATGCAGACTTGGTTGTATGATAACTGTCCACCAATCCAGTTCTTTGTAAGCAGCACATTCAACAGGCACAAGGACTATATTCTGTCTTCTGGTTAATATCCAGTTGTGGTCCAGTAGGAATAACCATAGAAGTCACTACCATCAAGCCTTGTCCTATCTGGCTCCTCTGTTCCACTGGACAATGGATGGGTGGATTCTAAACTGAACACGGGCGTTCATTTGCTTCTGGTCATTTGGTCTTGGTCTCTCAACACTCAGAACTCCCTGAGGCTCCAGATTCTATAATGTGTGCATCTGCCCACCGCTGTGCAGAACCCACCAGCCCCCAGACGCCAGTTTTGTTTATTTCTGGTTCTAGAGCTCTCCCTGTTTTGCTTTGGACTCAAGGATAGGGGTGGTGGTGTGTGGCTATTTTACATACCAAACAGATTTGGCCACTGGTTCTCCCAGCATCCCTCAGTTCTTACCTGGCATACCCTGCCCCCAACCTTGAATTTTCCAGCTGAGGGGCTGGGCTGCCTTTCCCCCAGAGGCTCCTCCCTATATAATCCAGACACTTGGTCATGTTTGCTCAAATTCATATTCATTCATTCATTCTCTCTCTCCTTTTCCTTCTCTTCTCAGCTCTCCTGCCTTTTCCCTCTTTCTACCCCTACCCCCATGACAACTTCCCTGGTTTCCTTCCTTGGGGTCAGTGAACTTGCCCACCCAGGAGCAGCTTCCCAATAAACCTGCCTTGGTATAATCTATTCTGGCTTGAACTGGCTCATTTCACCCGCTGAGAGATAACCATCACGCCCCTGACCAAATCTGCAGTTCCACTTTCTGTGTTCCCAGTGGCTTGTGGTCAACTGCTGTCTAAAAATAGAACACAGCATGGGACGACACTTTGAGAGGTACAAGAGACCACACTGCTGTGGATTTGGTCTAATGCTGCATGTACTGTGTTAATTTGGCCCCAAAATTGCATGAGAATCTGCACATGCGCACAGAAGATGCTGGTTGCTTTTGATTGGTAAATAAAGTTGCCGGTGGCCGATGGCTGGGCAGGGAGACAGAGGTGAGACTTTATGATTCCTAGACAACAGACTGAGGAAGGAGCAGGAAGAGAGATAGCTGCCATGCAGGGAAAGGAGTAGAGACCACTCCTGAGAGGTGCCGGACAGAGAACACAGCCGTCCTGTAGATGCTGGGGAACTCGGCCCGAGAGGGCTGCAGGTCTGGGTGGGGGCGAACCCAGAATGTTGGGGCGATTTGAGCAGAGTTATTTGAGTTCAGCAACACTACATTACTGTCATTTTTACAACAGTATATGGCTGACTCTATTCTGGTTTACCTTTGTTCTTTGCCTAATGTATATATTAAATTGTGGCTTGAGTAAGTATGCATAGGAAAAATGTAGATCTAGTGTTCGGCTCTCTCTATGGTTTCAGTGGTCACTGAGGGTCTTGGGACACATACCTCTTAGAGACGGAACCACTGTCCGTCTGATTTTTCTTTCCATTAAAAATTTCTTTCTATGTTTGCTAACCTCAGGCTATAAGAATTTGATAAGAACTCTCAAAAAGCATCAAAGAGTCGGAAAAGGTCCAGCCTCATTAAATAGGCATTAACAGCCTTTCTGTACCAGGAATCTAAAACAAAAGGCCCTGCTGTCAGGGAGGCCACACAGCTTGCTCTGTGGGCGGTGCCTCTGCACACTCCTTCCTTGCTCCAGCTGGACTGAGGCACCCCACCCGCTCACCCCTTCCCCCTACTGCCCAGCCCTTCTCTTCTGTGCCAGTTCTGTTTGCTGCTTCTCCTGCCTCCCAACTCTCTTCCTTACAAGGCAGCCAGGCAGGGACGACAGGAAGGGTCCTGGAAAAGGTCTGCAGAAGCCCTCAGGGCCACTGAGGCTGCAATGCACCACAGGTAATCTGCAGGACAGACTGTGACTCAGGAAGTCTGTGGGCTCAATGGTTCATTCACAAATATTCAGCCTGACAGATAACTGCCCTCCTGTGACACACCATTTTGTTGTCAGAAGGACTCAGGCTATGACCTTCAAATCCTCCGTGAACGCTGGCAGGAAGCCACAAAGGGACTTTTCACTTAGTCATTCTTCCTGTGCTTAAATGATGCAGCCTGTGCTGGAGGGAACCTCAAGACAATGTGACAAAGCTCCTGTGGAGGGATCACACCACGCGTAAGAATGTAAGACACCAACTCTGTGACAAAACCTTTCACAAAGCATGTGTGCAAGTGAGTGAGTATGCAGGTGAGCGCAGGCCCTCAGACACTTTTCATGCCTGTCTCCAACTGTTCCCTCGAGATCAACAGTTCTTTCCCAGAATCCTCTCCTCACTCCCTATTTGTTTGCACAGGAACCATAGCATTGTGGACTCTGCTTCATGCATCTCTCGGTGCTAGTTCAGGACACAGGGCACTCACACAGGAGATTTCTCAGTGGGCCACTGCAACCAAGCTGTCCCCAGCTGCATGTTCAGTGCAAAGCTAAACTGACCTCCAGAGGACAGAATGGCACCCAGGCAGCAACTGGCTCTAGACCTAGATAACACAGTGGAAATAAGACTCTGCCATCGAGAAAGAAAGACGGAAGCCAGTGAATAGCACTGACACTACACTGTAGCTCTTGATGCTTCCAAGCCTCTCCAGGATGGGCACACATTGGTGCACTTTCAAACAACTTAGTCAAGTAGCGAGTATTTAAATTCTGATCTGATTACCTGCAAAGTAAGCTTTCTTGAGCCACAGTGTATGTAGATTTTCTGTGCATATGGACATAAGAGACTGAACCCCTGAAATGGCCAACACTGTCAACCTCAGTCTCTAAGCTCCCCTCACTCAGGGTCCAATCCCCTCCCCAAACCTGGGCACTAGTTGCTCCCTCCCCTATCTTGTGGTGACTGCCCACCCACTTGTCTCTGTCCTTTGAGTTCCTGTCATGATTGGCCCTGCCACACATTCACCACTGGTTTTGTGTGGACAGGACCATTTTTCATGACATCCATCAGCAGGTCTATGACATCAAAGGTACTAAACACCTGAACGTCTCTGGATAACAACTAAAGCAGTCAGTTCTTCAGTCTCTACCCAGTCAGCATAAAGCCCCTTGGAAAGAAGTCACCAAATCCTTCACTGACAGAAGTGGAGCCAAAGTGGGCATCACCTTCAGAATTCCCTTGTTCTCTCAACAGTCAAGTATGTGATTTGGGAAACATGTGTGACAGAAGTGCTTCCTCCTGTTGGGACTCACAACTCAACTCAAGTGGAAGAGGGACACTAATGAATGCAACACCACGCACTCAATGCTTTTGCTTGCTTGTGTGACAGTGCTGAAGGCTGGCATCTGCTGGGTAGTAGGCACAGTCTTCTTTACATAGATAAGCGCATGGGATCACAAATGCAGGCCAGGAGCCAGCCAAAAGGCTCAGCAAGTAAAAGCACGTGCCTTGGCAGCTAACCTAAGTTTGATCCTGTATAATAATGGAAGGAGAGAACCAAGTCTACAAGGGTATGCTCTGACCACCACATGCATGTTATAGCAGGTATGAGAACACACACATACACAAACAATCTCATACAACACACTCATGTACACACACAATAACAACAACAACAACAACAACAAACACATTAAAATCTAGGCAAGGCCAAAAGGTGGTGGAATGCTAGGTGTTGAACCTAGACCCTGTGCATTCTGGCCAGGCACTGTCCACTGAGCCACACTTCCAGCCCACAAGCCCTTGTAGAGACGATCCCAAGCACCACTTTCTCTACTATACCAGAATGCTTTTTTTCGGCATGATGGAGAAAAAGTAGAAGATTGAAAAAAAAATGTGTCATGTTAAAGATGACATCAAAGAATTAAAAATAATTAGCAGGAGAAGGCCAAGAATTAACTCAGGAAATGAGGAAATGGTGAATATACTGGTTTATGAACTAAGCTGCGGCATTCAGAAGACTGGGATTCAAGATGAGCTAGTAAGACAGAGAATGGAGATACAGATGACCAAATGTGAACAGAGTCGGGCCTGAAAGAAAAGGACCAAGGGCATAATCAGGAACGTGACCTCGAGTGGTCCCTGGCTGTACTGGTGCATGGAGGATGCCATTAGGTATCTGGCTAAGGACCTTTATAAACTCACAGTGGCACAATACCAGCACCTTAATGCAGAACAGTCTCCTCATCTTCATCTTGAATATCAGCAACTGCACACCCTCGGTGGTCTTGTAACTGTGCACTCCCTGGACCAGCACGGACCGCTGGCAGCACGTCCTGACTCCTGCATACTGCCTTCCTTCCTAGTGCTGCATTACAGGCCACAGGATGGAGATACCATGTGCTTTTCCTTTCTCCTGCTGACAGACACTGGCTTCGCCCACTTTTTTACTATTAAGGACAATAAATAATATGGAATTTATATTTTCCTTTCTCTTGAGTATTTTCAAAGAACTGCTTAACACTTTGAGGACATGTTCAGGAGCTTTCCAGAGTAGCTGTTCCACTTTGCATTCCTACCAGCAACGGATGAGGGTTCTACACCTCCACAGCCACACCAGGCTGGCTGTTTGCTTCTTGCTGTTTCATGCAGTGTAGCTACACACTGCAGGGTGGGTATGAGGCCCTACCTCCCACTGGATTTGATGGACAGTTTTAAATGACTTTCAACAGTAAGTATCTTTGTGTAGGCTTATCTGCCCTTTGCATCTTGACAAAAATTCACTATAGGTCATCTGTGGGTCAACATGGAGGTTACGCCAAAGCCCAGAAGACCTTAAGGCGGGGCCACTGAAATCAGCCGACACTGCCAACCTCTCTTGGGTAAATATACTCCAAGGAGAAGTGCTGAGCCTCATAGTAACTGATGCCAATGTCAAACTGGGTAATTTATCCATTTATTCTGAATTTTAACACTGTTTCCAGACACAGTCCTCCTTTGAATATGTAATTTACAAAGTCCTTCCTCTAGTCTAGGCTGTCACTTCGCTCCCTCAGTTTTAATGACACTAGTGTTTCACTGGGCTGTAATGCAATCCATCTATGATTTTTTTTTTTTTGTCTCTGTATTTTTGGTGTCATGTATAAACCACTGCCTAAGCCAAGAGGTGTGTGATTTTAGATTCTACATTTAGAACTGCCCCTTTGTGAGTGAATTTTATGAAGGAGATAAAATAGCTGTCCAGTGAAATTCTTTCACATGTGTGTTTGGTGGTTGTAGCACCAATTGCTGAAGACATTTTTTGTTTGTTTGTTTGTTTGATCATTGATTGGTCTTGGTGCCCTTGTCAACCAACCACAAAGGGGAGGCTTCTTTCTCATTAATCCTTATGTTGACTCTTACATCAGTGCCACGCCATCTTGATTACTCTGCAGAAAGTCTTCCAACTTTGATCTTCTTTTTCCAGACTATTCTGGCTTCCCTGGGTCCCTGAATTTAGGTCGCTTGTATGCCTCTGCAGAAAGGCATTGCTGGGTTTTTCTGTGAATTAGAGGGGACAGAGCTCGGGGCATCACACACACACACCCTGTTGAAAGACACCCCCAGCCTTCAAGCTGCAGTTCTGAGGACTCTGTTCAGGGTTTGATGAAAATTAAAAGAACCAATGCCATCCTTTACATACTATCTACAAACCGCTTCACCCTGAATCACTAGGGGTGTAAGAGAGGCAGAAGAGAAGTGACCTGGGGACTTGGCTGACTCAATAAAGTGCTTGTCACACAACTAGAAAGATCTGAGTTCAATCAGCAGAACTGTGTACAAACCAGGTATGGCCAGCCAAGCCTGTAACCCAAGTACTAGGGAGGTGTGCACAAAAGGAGCCTGGGAACTCACGGGCCTGCAAGCCTACCTCAGTCTTTGAGCTCCAGGTTCAGTGAGAGAGACCCTGTTTCAAAACAGGTGGTAAGTAATTGAGGCAGACAGCCAACACCAACCCCTGGCTCCACATGCATCTGTGTACCTATGTATTCCCTGGCACCACACATACACACAAGCAGCAGGGTAGAATATTGCTGCCATAGAATTGACTGTCCTGAAGATTACATTCAGAATGAACCACAAAATTGCATATGGGTTTTGTCTAGCTTCTTCCACATAACATCATTTTGTTTCACCCACATGTACAAATTACCACATTGGGGAACAGCCAGTGGCATGCTGCCTAAGTAGAACCTCTCTTCATTTAACGAGAAAGACCCAGCAGTTGGTGCTCTTTGCTTTGGTTCTAACAATGCCTCTAGAGTTATACCTATAGACACCCAAGAAAAAAGAAAGACAAACAGAGAGAGAGAGAGAGAGAGAGAGGAGAAGAGAGAGAGAGAGAGAACACACTACTGTACTAAGTCACTTAATCAGTAGTACTGTCACCAATGGTCAATGTCCTGGTAATAACTGCCGAGCAACCAGAAACGATGGATTACTAACACAAGGGAACTGTAATAGTCTATCTGCATGCCGGCCATTTCTAAAGACTATGTCAACACATATGAACATCAGGTTTGTGTGTAAAATGTGTGAAACCTCATGTGTGCATGTTACAGGCTACAAAATAACTTAAGTAAAATAGCTTAGAGATTAATTATAACTGGGATGTTATTTTTTTTTTATCTTAAAATTTGATTATTTTTGTTATCTTAAAGTAAAGGTGTGTGAAGCTGGGCAGTGGTGGCCCACACCTTTAATTACAGCTCATGGGAAGCAGAGACAGGCAGATCTCTGTGAGTGTGTGGCCAGCCTGGTCTACAGAGCAAGTTCCAGGATAGCCAGTGGGAACTCACAGAGAAACCCTTCTCAAAAAACAACAACAACAAAAAAAAAATAAAATAAAATAAAATTTAAATTTAATGTGTGTGTGTATGCATGTGTGCATGTGCGTTGTGTGGCTGCGCATGTGACAAGAGGAGCTGTGTGCCACAAGTGGCACACAGAAAGACACACTGTAACAATCAACTTACTTGTAAATCAGAACTGACTTTGCTAAGTACCAAGATGGCTGTAGCAACACTGTTATCAAGGCATCTAGAAAGAGTGTGCATCGAGTCTACCCTAGGACCACAGTGGATGCAGCAAACAGAAGCTCGCCCTCCTAGGCACACTTAGGAAGCCCAGAGATGGAAACCAACTCTCCAGCTTGTCCAGAAAGCCGCAAACACATTTTATTTGAACAATGTGGGTTATTACTATTATCTTCTCCTGACAGTGATTTTTTGTTTTCTTTAAACCACGCAATATGCTCTCATCTCACTTGGCTTCGAGGACAGATGTGCCTATCTATCTCCCCCACATCAGATGAGATCAATAACACTTTCTGTACTTCTAAGAATAAATGGCAGTCCTGTTTTTTTCAGGTCCTTAAGGTAATTAAGAGAAGTGTGTGTAGGCTGGAGGAAAAGAAGATGACAATTAATCGAACTTGGGGAATTAGCTCTCTTCCTGCATTGCGTCTTTCCTGATCCTATAAATAACAACATTATGTCATGAGGACAGGGCATGCTGTTCACACGCAAGACGCAGGCTGCCTTTCAACAGAGGGTTCTCATAATGGGAGTGCACTGCCTTTGGACTGAGGTCGTTCTGCCCTGGTCCCTGCTTCTGTGACCTCTGCCGGTCTCCTCTTTTCTCTATCTGTTGAATGAATCACATCAGGGATCAATGCCCACTTTTCTGTCCCTGCCACAATCATAAGCAAGTAGGCTAAACAACAGCACAGGACCTGTCATCTTTGGGTAGCACTAATGTAAAATTAATTTAGTTAAATAGAAGTATAGAGTGAAACTATTGTAGCCACTGTTAAAAAGTTCCCTCATGCCCTACTTTTCTTTCTGCTGCTGTGTTACAGCACTGACGGAAAGCAGCTTGGAGAGGGCAGGGCTCATCTGCTCACCCTTCTAGATCACAGTCCATTGCTGAGGGACTCAGGCAGGAATTCAAGCAGGGACTTGTGCGACCATACAGGAATGCTGCATGATTAGCCAGCCTTGTCATTAAGGAAAAGGACCACCTGTACAGGAAGTGCTGCCACTGACAGTGGACGATCAAGATGACCCTGCCCCTCACAGATAAGGTCACAGGCCAATCTGATCTTGACAATTCTGCAATGGAGATTTCCTCCTAGGCTGTGTCAAGTTGATAATTACAGCTTAACCAAGACATGCTCCTCTTGATGACACCTGCAATACTGAGTCAACAAAAGGGGCAGAGCCAGCAGGCGTCACACTCCAGGGTCAGTGTGTGAAGAGGTTCTCCATGGAGAGCTTCAGAGACAAGAGGTAAGCATCTGGCCCTCACCTCCAGGAAGGAACTGGGATATCAGGTGCCATGAAGTAAAGGTCAGCCACCAAAGGAGTCCCTGCGTCACTATTGGGGGGTGGATGTCCCTCACTGTGCTTGCTCAGTGGGAAGAGGCTCTGGCAGCGAGTTCAAAGACAGCAGGTCAGGGAGGCAGAATACTGCCTCTTGTAAGAAACCAACCACAGACGAGATCCCAGCACTTCCCTGGTGGCTGCACAGGAAAGTTCCAGAAGCAGGGCACTCTCTGTGCCTCTGCTTAATCATTTCAACTAATTTACTCATTCATTCATTCATTCTTCTGTGTGTGTATGTGTATGATGTATGTGCACATTTGCACACACATGCAATGCAGTTGTCTGTGGAGGCCAGATGAGTGCAGAGAATCCCCTGGGAGTTAGATTATGGGGGACCATAAGCTCCCTGATGTGGGTGCTGGGAATTTAATCCTAGTCCCCACAAAGTAGCCAGTGCTCTGAATTACAGCATATGAGCCGATGAAGGCCCTCAGCTCCCTGCCACCACAGAGCAGAACTACATTTTCAGAAAAGGAGAAGAACGGGGAACTCTTCCCCAAACCTCAGGAGCCTGAGACAGAGTGGGTGGAGACTCACTTAGCCACAAGCTTACGGAATCAAATGTTCGAATTTCCACTATGCTTCACCATTTAATTATCAGTGTAATCTCATATTTAGGCATGACAGAGCATGCCTGTGGTCCCAAGACTTAGGGAGTCAAGGCAAGAAAATTAAAGTGCGTTAAGGGCTTGCCTGGGCTATGTTGTGAGTTCCAGGCCAACCTGGGCTATACAGCAATTTCTAAAACATATTTTCTCTGTGTACAGCACCCAGGGTTTGGAGAACTAAACTCACAAAGTGAATTGAGGCTGCTGCTCAGTGGCAGGGAACTTGTTTAACATGAACAAGGCCTGGACTCAATTCCCAGTGCGCAGACAAAAGATCTCTCACGGCACAGAGTCAAATAGAAAGGCAAAGCCCTGTCCAGGAGTCAGCTCGGGGCAAAGGCACTTGCCCTGAGGTCTGGTAACTGGAATTGGAGAAGTGACTCCATGATGTTGCCCTCTGACCTCCTCACTTACGCCCACAGCATGGTCCCCAGCCCCACATCATGCATGTGTGCATGTGAATTCCAGTATGCACACACACAAAACAGTAAGCTAAAATTTCAGCGCCGAAAGCCCAGTATCATCAGTACAGGGAGAACCAGAGTCGGAGGGCTGTCTTACAGTGCTCAGTTGTAAGAGCCACTGCGTGAAGGAGAACGAGGACTGCAGAAGGCGTCTGTGTGACACTGTCACACTGTGACTGCAGAAGGCTTCTGTGTGACACTGTCACACTGTGACTGCAGAAGGCGTCTGTGTGACACTGTCACACTGTGATACTATAACACCAACAAAGCCAACAGGAACAAGAATCTCAAATCACCCATGCCCAGGAAGCAGTGCACAAGCAGAAAACTCCCATCATCCACCGGGGCTGCTGGAGGCTGACTTCTGGCGGATGGAGGAACACACAGACGGGAGGGCAGAGACTGTAAAGCCCCCGACTGGTTTATCTGAGAAGGACTGGTAAGACACTGGGTGGTCCTTGTAATGTGAACAGTCACCGGCTCTGCAACCTCTTCATTTCCCACAAATCCTCACAGCCCTGAACAAGACGAAAGACAGAGAAGTGGCCCTACCCAGCCAGGGCAGGGTCTGGGTTTGGAGAGAGACAGCCTGGGCTCACGTGGGGAAATCTCAGGAGGTTATCAGAAGCCCTCTTGGATGCCATTATCCTTTTCTGTGACCTGAAGGTGTCACCAGGAGACACGTGTTCCTGGGCCAATGGCATTCTGGTACATACGCAGTGCCCATGAGCAGTAAACAGACGCATGGTAGTCAGGGGTTCACTTGAAAAGCTAAGGAAGGCACCGTACCTCTAACCGCTGGATCCGTCCCTTGAAAAACATGAAGAGGGAAGAGTTTGGGTAAGCGGACTCCTTTCTGAGAAGAATCGCCTTAGCCTCATCCAGGCCCCCTTGTTGTCGCTGCCGTCCAAGGCAAAGAATGGGCGGACCACAGTGTGGTACCAAGCAGGGCTAATCTGCAGGAGACAGGAAGAGAGGGAGGCCTTGAGCAAGACTTCATAGAGATGGCCTCTGTTTTCAAAATAAAAAGCCGCACACACTCTTCCAAAACTGGATTTCCCCAATATTGCTATGTGACATTCCAAAGAGTACAATCTGAGTACTTCCCCATTTTTACTTCTGTCTTTATCTGGGAAATTGATATATTATAGCACGAGGTGTCAGTCAACAGTCCCCTGCTCTGTGACGAGAGGAGCACACAGCAGAAGCACGTAGCTTTTCTGAAGCTTCCAGCTGTATTGTTTGTTGCTAACAGAAGCACCTGGCTTCTAAGCCTCATTCACCCTGCCCACAGAATGGAGACAGTCGCCATCAATTTATTGTCTCCTTATAACAAAAGTTTTCACATTTTTGTGGCTCCTGCTGTATTTATAAAAATCAGGGTACAAGCAGTGAACACCTTTAATCCCAGCACTGGGAGGCTAGACAGACAGACTTGCGTGTGTTCCAGGCAGCCTGGTCTACTTAGCAAGGGCCACAGTCAGAGCCTAACAAGAACAACGACATCATGGTGTAAGACTATAGATTTAAATGTAGAAGCCACAATCACATATTATATATAATCATTAAAATAACTGAAAAGAACAGATTAAAGGCCCCTTTCCCAGCCTTTGAAGATGTTAAGCACTATAAATAAATTATTTAAAATTATCCAGGTTCAAGTTAGTTAAATTAAAATAAACTAGGCACACAGAGAGTAGAATCATTATTGAGATCTGCTTTAATAATAACCAGCACAGGCATAACCAGCACATCAAATACTTTCATGTGGATGTTACATCTAGTGTGCTGGCAAATCTAATGCGCTTATGGAGAACACATTAATCTGCAGAATTAATTCCAATCCCCTTTTATGAGATAAACATAAAACAATACTAAGCCATAAGCAAAAATTATTCACAAGCTACAAACTTGTTAATGATACTAATTAGCAAAGGCTGTAGACCTTTGTGACTGTGAGGGCCACAAGCTGTTCCATGATTGTTACATGACTGTCAACCCTTCAATGCTAACATAGGTAGAACTGCATCTCACTGAGGTCTTGTGTGACATCGTAGAGTAGGGAAAATTTTTACCAAGACAGTGTCTTGTCAGATAAACAGGACCAGCACCTGGTCAGACAGCTTAAAATAAGCACAGTGGTTGTTTTCCAGATGAAAATGTTAAGGTTTCTTTCTATGTGGATCGGTATGTTTTATCAGCAAGTAATATAGTTTATTATACTATGCAGTGCCCATGGAGGCCAGGAGAGGGCATCAGATTCCCTGGAACTGGAGTCACACAAGGTTGTGAGCTGCTTGTTGGGAGTGGGAGTTAAACCTGAATCCTCTGTAAGAGCACCAAGCACTCTTAACTCCTGAACCATGTCTCCTTCCCCCGCCCTCCATGAAAATTTAAAATCATGTCCTTATTTTTAAGAAAACATTTTTAATCATTTTAATTTTAACATGACTCAATTTAGAGGGATACTGGGAGACATCTAAACTATATATACTATACCAAGTAACTAGAATCACCAAAGAAGATAATTACTCAATATTAGCATTCTTTGTAAGGATAAAATTTCAGAACCACACAAAATTTGACATCAAATTCAATTAAAATCAAAAATGTACATCTGAGAGACTGTGGGAAAGGAAAAAAACTTAAAAGTACTAGACACTGGACAATGGGTCAGCTCACCATTTAGGACTTAGGGATGGCAGGGGAATGGCTCAACTGGGTATCAACTCCCCAAGAATGAGGATAGAAGGTCAATCCCCAGGATCCACATAAAAATATGGAGCTGGTAGCACATGCTTATAACTTCATCAATCGGGGGAGGTGCCGGAGGGGTCGACCAGCCTAGACTACTAGGTCAGCTCTAAGCTAATGAGAGATGCTTGTCTCAAGGAGCCTCTCTCTGAGGATGGCACCCAAGTTGTTCTTTGGTTTCCACATACAGGTGGATGTGTACCCCCACATACACAAACACACGCACACACACACATACATATTTGTGCATAAACATGTATACACATAAAAAAATAAGGAACTAACAAATAGAGGATTCTGGAGATTTAACAAGCAGTGCCTCAGTTGTCAGGCTAGCAGGGCTTCCATCACCGCCAGCACAGAATGCGCTCCTTGACACTGCACGACAGGCACAGTATCAGTATCCACCCAGCAGCACTTCCCCTGAAGTCTCTTTTACGGCCTGCAGTGCAGTTTACCTACTTCCAATACTACATTATCTACCAAAGCATTGCAATATAGCTACTCACGTAGCTAAAGGGGCCTTCATGTCCTTACTTTCGCTCGCATACGTCAGTGAAGAAAGGCCCTGTAGGCGGTCTCCAGGAAACCCCAGCAGGTTGATGATTTTGAGCAGGTTTGGGGGCACCATGGATATGCAAAGGTGAAAAAGGCCATATCCAAAGCTCACAGCACCTTTCAGTCTGCTTAGGGACTCCTCAGTCACCCCTTCAGCCATAATGTGGTTATCATTTGCAGCATCAGAAGACAAGGGCTCTTCCGTCACCTTCTTCTGATACAGCTCCTGAAGGGCGTTGATGTCCACATAGCACTTATTGTAAATCTTCCAGGCTTTCCTAAGGATCCACCCACCTTTTATGTAGGCTATGAAGAGAAGGGGAGAGAGGGATTCAGAATCCAGCAATAGCCTTTGCATCCACATCATGATACAGGACAATTGGCAAGAAGTCGGAAGGAAGTAAAGAGCAGACACATGAAAACATACTGTTACAGCTATCGCCGAGCCTCAGCTGCTTCACAGAGCCACACGTTTACTATTTACAGGCAGCGTCCTGAGCATGAGCACAGGTAAGAACTGTGTGGGGCTCTGCTGCTGCTGCTGTTAGCAAACTCTTCAAACACAGAGGGAGGGAGGGAAGAGGAAGAGAGAGGGAAAGAAAGAGAGAAGAGAAGAAGGGAAGGGAGGGGAGGGGAGGGAAGGGAGGGAAGGGGAAGGGAGGGGACAGAGCTCCTGCCCTGAGCCTGAGGGCCCATGTGGTACTAGGGAGTACTGATTCCTACAAGCTGTCCTTTGATCCCCACAGGCACTGGGGCATGCATTTCCCCAAAGCCTGGCTAAATATCTCATTATGAACGTTTGTTTGCAACATCATATTTAGCTCAATGTAACAGAACTTTCTTCAGGGAGCCACCTCAGACACTGGTCCAGGTAAACCCAGAGAAGCAGGTATCTTTTGCAGATCTCTTCTTCAGGAGCTGCAGTGATTTGTTTTCCCCACCTAGACAAATCCTAAGCTTAGAGGTGAAATACTCCATTTTATTTCCTTAACATTCCTTCTTCCCCCCATGTAACAAGTAAAATCGTTCCTCTCCTCCCTCCATCCTCATCTGGAAATTGAGAAAGGAAAACTCAGCCCTGTTTTACTTTATATTTCCCTTATTAAAGGAAACAGAATCTTGCTTTATGACAAGAAGACAGCACTGGAGAAGAGTGAACAGATGTGTGACAAAGCTGAGACAGAGGTAGAGTACAGTGGAAGACATGGCGAGTCACGGGTTCAAGTCCAGCCAAGGGAAAAGCTGACCACTACAGGAACTTGGGAGGAAGGGGCCAGGCTTGGGAAGATGAACTGGAATGATCTGGATCAGCAGAGGAACACGAGAGAGGTGGGAGCAATGGGAGGCAGTGAACAGCTGTCTGTTCCCATCCATACAGACTCTGTCAACAAAGGAAAGGTTATATGCTGAACACCCATTCTTATAAAAATACAGTAAACAGCCTAAGAGAGCACACTGGTCCCAGGGCCTGTGGGGATAAAGTTTTCATGATGCACAAACTTGGGGAGCTTTAACCAGAGCTAGTAAATTAAAAAAAAAAATCCAAGAGGTTATTGGACTCGTCAAGATTAGCAACCCAACTGCATGCAAAGCAAGGCTACCAATCTAACACCAGGTAGGAAGAATCCACTAATTCACCCTGGTGTTGAAACAGACTCTCCAGAACTTGGTCTCCTCCCTGATCCTAGAACCCGGTTTCTGAAAGAGGCCACTGATTATGCAGCAGGAAGGTGCCAGTGGCTTTAGGCACCTAAGTCTGCAGGGGAGCAGCTCTGCTTGGGGGTGGGGAGCTGCTCAAGGACCCAACCCAGCAATGCCTCCAAAGAGCCTCTCCTTCTATCCTGCAGAAAACAGCTTTAAGGGCCCACAGTGCATGGCCTCCGTCGGCTCCTCTGAAAGATCAGATATGTAGCATTCAGCCGCTGTCATCTCTCTCAGCCAGAGAAGGCAGAAAGGGCAGGAAACCACAGGCATTTATCCTACCCGAGGAGGGCCAGACATCAGTGTGGAGGGAGATAGGGAGGGGCTTCCCACCACACACAGGAGTGGGAATCCTGGAGAGAACAACTACTAGGAAAATGAAAGCATTCTGTTATACTACAATGACCTTGGGGTGAATCTTGTCATTTTTCATGGCAAGAGCATCTGCCTTAGGCCTCACTTTACCATGTGTCATAAGGAGGCTGGGGAGCCCCAGAATGAAGGGTCAGTCACAGACATTCCTGAGACCCAGGGAACAGAGTTTGAAGGAAAAAAAAAGAAAAGTGGGTATGCATATGTACATGTGTTTATGTGCCTATCTAAGTGTTTGCATGGGGGTGTGCATGGTTGTGTGGGGTGTGAGCACCTGTATGTGACGGCTAGATGACACCTTTGGTACCAGTTCTCAGGACTGTTGTCTACCTTCTTGGAGATTAGTCTGGAGCTCGCTGAGTAGGTGAGACTGGGTGACCAGTGGGCCTCAGAAGTTCACCTGTGTCCACCTTCCCATCACAGCTGGGAAGACTGCCCCCATGCCCCCCATGCCCCAATGCCCCCAAGCCCTCAAGCCCCTATCCCCCCAAACCCTCATGCCCCCAAGCCCCCATACCCCCATGCCCAGCGTTGCATGTGGGTTCTGGGGATACAACTCAAGTTCCCACACTGTGGAGCAAGCCCTTTCCCCTGACTTATATTTCAGGATGAAACAACTCAGCTCTGCACACATTAGGCACCCACAGTTTCCATCTCCCAAATAACAAATCAGTAACCCACCCCAAAAGTCTAAAGTAACAAAAAAAAACCCACTCCCTGACAGTGCCCACTGACCAGTGAGTGTCACTAAAAACTGTATCCACTTACCCGACAATTCTTGTTTCACAAAGGAAAGCACAGCCAAGTAAACCTGGCAGTCGGCAATAATGATTTGCCTCTGAAGTCGATCGACCATTGAGGGGGTGGATTTCCGGGCATCAACCTGTGTTGTAAAGAGAACGTCATAAATCATATTCAAGGAAAGCACAGCCTCCAAATATCCGCACAGGCCGGGACACAATGATTTCCCACGGCAACTGTGAAGCCTGGAGACCACTCAAAGCCAAAACCAACTTATACCAGAGGCTTGGGGCGGGGGTCCATGCTCCCCTCTCTCCACTCTGTCAATGATTTGTAGTCCTAGAGAATATTGTAATTTAACCTTATGTTGTAAATGATCAAAATGGAATTTATGAAAAATATTTAAAAAATCAAAGAAAAAAAACCTAGTAAGGGATCCATCTTTTTTTTCAGATAATGTAAATTTTTATTTAATGTAAAATGAAAGATATTCGTGTATATTACATTCCACACAGCAAATCCTGAAAGGCCATTTTACAGCCATCTGTGCTCAGGGTGTAGTAACTCTGATATCAGGGTGCAACCTTTACTGTGTTTAACTGATATGCAAGGGTGAGAACACGCTACATATCCATCCATTAGTCAGATAAAACCAGAAACAAAAAACTACCTCTGACTAAATCAGAGATCATACCTGAAACTTAAGAGACGTAAGTAAAAACAAGCAAAGCAGTCAAATTATGTTTTTAATGTTGGCCTTTGTCATATGGGTCTTTCTAAACGGAATGGAAAAGTCACCGAGACACACACTCCCACCTTAATGCTAAGTGCCTCCTGAAGTGACTGTATACAGCTTCACGGGCTGTAAGAAATGCATGCTCCAGCAAGCGTCACAGCGTATGTACAGCAGGCCGACCAGATCCCTTCATTTGACTAGACTTAA